>QLTV01001703.1:1400666-1468578 GCA_003457575.1 Thermophis baileyi
CAATTTACTTCTGCCACCTTTCAGGTGTTCTTGGCGAAATTGGGGGTCCGTCATGCCACCACAGCGCCTGCACACCCCGCGGCCAACGGGTTGGCAGAACGTGCCGTGCGGTCTGCCAAGGAGGCCTTGGGCCGCCTGGGCAACACCAATTGGCACACGTCCATTGCCACCTACCTCCTAGCCCAGCATACTACCCCCTGCCAAGCCTCTGGCCTTAGCCCGGCCGAGCTACTTATGGGGCGCCGCCTCCGCACCCAGCTGGACCGGCTGCACCCGGGCTATGTTACAGCCCAACAAAACCTCACCCCTAGCCTCCTTAGAAAGTTCAGCCCCGGGGACCCGGTCTTCGCCCTGAATTACGGGGCTGGGCTTAAATGGATGCCGGGGCATGTGGCCCAGCTAACGGGCCCATGCTCCTATAGGATACTCCTGGCTGACGGACGAACCTGGCGGCGGCATCTAAACCAGCTACGCCGCCGAATCCCCTCTGACTCTCCTAGCCATACTCCAGAGGACCGTTCCCCTTCCCAGTCTGCATCACCTCCGGCACCGACCAACTCACCGCCCCACGAACCATTATCGCAAGCCCTACCTGAAACTTCTGCTGTTCCAGCGTCGCCCGGGCCTCTCAAGATGGCGCCGCCCATGTCTCCTGCCGACCCACGAAGCGAAGAGATCCTGCACCCTCCTTCTTCGACTGCCTGCACTGCTCTGAGACGCTCTGGGCGGAGCCGCCGTCGGCCCGCCTATCTCGCAGATTACGCATGCGCCATCCAGGGGGTGAAGGGTGCTAAGTCCTCGCTTAACGACCGCGCCGGCTACTGCTCGCTTCCAATTGGCTAAGGCAAAAGCAGCAGCCGGCGGGAAAAGCAAGCGTCGGGATTGGCTAAGCGCTTGACAGCCCGGCTATAAAAGGAGCTGTCAAAGCCGCTTAGCCCCGCTGTTCACTAAAAGGTGCTGAATAAAGGTTCCTGTGTTTCTGACAAGCCTGGTGTCTGCCTGAGTTCCTGACAGCCACCCCTGCAACACTTCAGTTTTCATCTCTTTAGTCTCCTATTTATTATCCAGTAAGCCTTCAGATTTTCTGGGAAGATCTTGTTTTTAGCCATGATTGTGGCTGGTATCTGAATCCAGATAGGAATATTAAACAAGAGATAACTGTGACCTTATAGAGCCAGGAGCCATGTCAGAACTGTGTTGGGTCAACAACATTCAAAACAGCTAGAGTAACCAGAGCAATTGCAATATGACCCCTTTTTATATGGGGAGGATGGCTGTGATACGTTAAAAAAAAGGAGGTTGGGGGGCGTCCACTGCATGATCACACCTACCATTTGGATTGTGTTGACTTTCCTGTGGACATCTCTGAGCCATGCAGAACTGTTCAAGTGTCTCTGTTCCCAATTGTCTTCCCTTAATGTATATATGGCGGTGTTAGTGGTAGAAGAGGTTGCAATAAAATTAAGGCCAGAAAAAGTTGATCATTGCCAGTTGAGCAATCATGGCAAAGGAAGCTGGGGTATAACCCAGGGAAAATAGAGCCACAAACATAGTGTATCTGCTAAGCTACCCATGATAATTCTCTTTCTTATGGTTTGACATCTTATGCTGGCTACATAAACTACATAAGCTACATAGCTTGGAAGAGTGGGATGTACAATTTTAAAAGAAACACAATCTCCTACTCATGATACCATTGCTGAATAATAATGGTAGTACTTACACAAAACTGCAGAGTAGGCAGAGGCCTTCCTATAAGTTATCTCAGTAAACCTTAGAGCAATATTTCACTGACTGACAACATGATTTAGATTTCTGTACTATAGAAAAGTAATGCAGTGCTTAAATGCAGGCCATCTACCTAAGAGCACTTTTGCTGATAAAACAGGAGACAGAATAAGAGGTTGCCTACCTCACGATATAGTGCTAATGGATAGGATGCAGGCTTCTGACCAACAAGGAGAGACTTAAATATGTTTTTTTAGATCCCTTTGGTAGAATTATATTCAACATAAAAAAAACAAAACCAAGGGCTGAAATAGAAGCTTTCATCATAGCTTATGTTGTTACCAGCTCCCCATTAGCACAGTAATGCAGATCAGCACAGCAAAATGTCTCTAATATTGCTCCTAACTTTGAAGTTATGATGGTTCTCCATGTACAATTAGAAGTTCTCAAGCCATCTGTTAAACCATCTTCATTGGCAGACTTATGAAGAGTTAATCTTTTTAATGACTCTGAAAATGAAAATGTACTCCTAGTGAAACCAAAGCAGAATGGCTTATTGGAAAGCAAACCCTCGATTGGACAAGAAAGTAATGGATATACAACAAAGAGGGACAACAAATCTTAAGGTTCAAATCATGATAAACTGCTCCAATAGGACAACTTCCTGGGAATATCAAGTCTTTTTAGGACCTCAATAATGAAAGTATGGTCTGCTTAGAGTTTTTGCACTTTCGTGTCCATTGCCTCACTTAAATAAAATCTTCAAACTTGGTTCTGCCGCCTTGCATAGGGGACACAGGGGCCCACACAATCATGGTGCTGGCTGAGGAGAACCCTCCCCCTGCCTGTATTAAAAATGGCCAATCCTCCATTTTGGAATACTCCATCTTCTGAAATTTTATAATGTTGTTCTATAATGTTACATTTTAACCCTAAATTATTCTGATTTTAATGTTTATTTTTATTGAGTAAATTGTACACCACCCAGAGCTCCTCTCTGAAGGAGATGGGTGATTAAGAAGTACGATAAAAATAAATAAATAAATAAATAAACAAACAAACAAATGTATAAATATATAAATAAATAAATAAATAAATAAATTTTTACAAACTGCAAAAGTCAATACCCAACATTTTAATCACAAAAACACCAAGGTAGGAATTGTTTTAGTTTCTTTAAATAGTGGTACTAATAATTTATGACTTTTAATTATGGTGTGTGTATGTGTGTGTGTGTGTGTATAGCATTTTTATAATAATCCTTTATTATTATCACAAATAGTCCTTTGTGTGCCAAAATATCACCTCAACAATATGAGATGATTGTTAAACCATAGAGTTCCTTCCAAAAGCTGCACTCCAATTAATTGTATACAATAAAATTATGAACTTCTTATAACATTTTCAATTCCTTCACCTCTAGATGACAAGCATCTTGTGTCTTTGCTTTTCTTCTACTGTAATTTGGCCATGAAGCCAAATAGCTCTTCTTGTATTGACATGCTTAATGTCCACTCATCGGTCATTTATTAACCCAGATATTTTATGCTTGCAAGCTAGAGCAGCTTGCAGGTCTCCATAATAAAAACACCACTCTATTCCTCTATGCTTTGATGTGCAATTTGTTTATTGGCTCATGCAGAATGTCCTTCTAATCTAATGGTAAATTCTGTAAAAACCCACCACTTCCAAACATTTCCCACTTGTCCAGTTTTGTTCCATGTCAAATCCTATCAGTCAGGCTTTTGGTGAATGAGCAAAAGCATCTACTACTGCATAGACAAATCATACTCAGAACAACATTTCCAGGAGAACGTCTTTCTGCAAAAGTTTATTTTTAACTGAACAATTCATTGAAGTGTCTTTCTTCCTCTAATTTCTTTCTTCTGGAATTAGAAGTGTTCCAGGCTCATATCTGGAAGGAAAGAGAAGAGGAGGATGACCAGCAGTAAGGTGGATGGACTTAATGACAGCAGCATTAGGTGCACTATTGAAAAAAATGAAACAAAAATTCTCCTGGAGAAAAATATAACTTACTTTTCCTGCCTCAAATGTCTGCATTAAGAATATTAAAAATATCAGCTTTTTCTTTTTTTCAAAAATTATGAAAAGTATTAAAAATATTAGTAAAAAGTAAAATCACAAAACAATCTTAGCCAGCATGTTCAGGGATGCACATGTAAACCGATCATTAATCAAAGACCCCATTCTAGAAAGTCCTTACTGGAATAGATAGATAGATAGATAGATAGATAGATAGATAGATAGATAGATAGATAGATAGATAGATAGATAGATAGATAGATAGATAGATAGATAGATAGATAGATAGATAGATAGATAGATAGATAGATAGATAAAAAGATCTATCTATCTATCTATCTATCTATCTATCTATCTATCTATCTATCTATCTATCTATCTATCTATCTATCTATCTATCTTTTGCAGGCCTTACTAATTTTGGGGGAGTAGCCTTCAATGTTACATAAAATTTTATTAACCAGGTCTATATCATATCAAATTTAAGAAGGAAATCTCAGATAAGTATAAAGTATAGAGATGATTTTATTTTGCACTTGATTTCTCAAAGATCAAATTCCTGAAATATTTGTACAAATGTGTTAATTGTGCTGTCAAACCTGTCTAGGGATTCTTAATGGGGAAGAATTGGCATGGTTATAAAATAAAAATGAAAGCATGAAAAAATTTTCAAATTAAAGTCTCATTCTTAAAAATAATAATGAAATTCTGATTCAGTACTAAATTCATTATTCTTCCATTATTCTTTCTTTTTCTTTTTTGGGTTCATTCAATGTCCTAATTATTGGTATTGTGAGTCAACACAATGGCAATTTGAGCCAGTCCTTGTTTACAAAATCAATGACATGACATGGTAATGACACTGTATGGCTTTACAGATTTAGCTTATGTCTCCAGGTCACTAACACTGTCTCTAAAACTCAGAGTGATGCTAAAATAATTATGCATTACATTGTCCTCCTGTCAATTTTGTTACAAACAAAGACAGCAGTTTCAAAGAGAAGTTGTTTTCCACTACAGGCAAACTTAAATATAAAGATAAAATATGGGCTTTTTTTTAGTCAAATTGCTTTAACAGTATTTAGTTTCTGTTTCTAATTTGCTATTTTCCCCCTTTTTTGTGTGCCTTTTCTCACCTGTAGTATCATCAGAATCTGTCAGACAATCTGATCACAATACTACGGTATATCACCCAAAATTAAGATACAGATTTTGATAGCAAGTACTAAAATATATATTGTGCAATTTAAAGCATCATAGGATTAATTTTTCTGACTTTAGATGGACTGCAAGTTGCAAAAGTAATAAAAACATGGCAGGCTAAAAGTTCTCATCTTATGAATCCAGAAATGCAAAATGCTAAAGAGCAACAGAATGACATAATCAGCAAAAATTATCTCTAGTATGAACAGCTCCAAACATAACAAGATAGCTAGATTTTGTTTTGTAGCCTTGTAATAGGATTATGAGGTGCCAAGGAGCAGCAATATGCTTCCTCCCTGTCTTTAACTTTAAAAAAAAATTAAAAAGGAACCTGACATGCAACAAAGGAAAACAACTTTGCCAACATCTCTATAAGTTGTGTCTGATTCTTGGAGACTGCCTGAACAATTGCCTGTAGTTTACTTGTCAAGGTTTTTCATAAGTGACTTACCATTGCCACTTTTCTAAGGCTGAGAGAAAGTGACTGGCCTAAGGTCCCCCCGTTGATTTTATGCCTAAAGTGGGACTATAATTTAAGCTTTCCCAGGTTCTAGCCTGATGCCTTAATCACTACACCAAACTAGCTCTCATATAAATTATTATTATTATTATTATTATTATTATTATTATTATTATTATTATTATTATTATTATTATTATTTATTAAATTTGTATGCCGCCCAACTCCCAAGGGACTCTGGGCGGCTCACAACAATATAAAAAACCCTTAAAAAAAACCATACATACATATTGACCATATAGATATTCTAAAACCATTTAAATGGAAAGTGGATGGAATCCAGTGATTGAAAATGACACCACAGAAGACGGCGGGGGGGGGGGGCAGAGAAATATGCTGGAGTCAGTACTAGATAGGGCAGCAGGAAGCCAGATTAGGTTTATCTGTACAATTGAAAAGAGGACAATTGATGGGAAAAGGAGGACATACTAGTTCTTTTGCTTTCTTGACACTGCAACAAAAATTACAGCAAAATCAGGAAAGGAAAATGGAAAGGGAGAGAAAAGGAAAGGGAAAGGGAAAGGGAAAGGGAAAGGGAAAGGGAAAGGGAAAGGGAAAGGGAAAGATGAATCTTAGGCCTATTTGCATATGAAACTAATTTTTCCATCAGAAAGACTTGTTTTACAATTGCTATATTTTCCAACATAGCTTTACCTTTCATAACGTATGCTAGCAATAATATAGAATTGTAGACAGTGTACTTTTCAAATTTCACCATAGAAACTATAACAAATCACAGTTTCATTGATTTGGAGAGCCTGTATTGACACCAATTGCTGGAATCAGGAAATCCATTAAATAACATAAATCTAGGCTGCTGAATCTGTCAGTGAATGAGAAAAAGAAAGAAACAGACAATTTGCAAGGTAATAATACACAAAAGTTTCAATAACTACTTGTGAAAACAATCCACTACCAAAAATAACATAACAAAACAATAAAAAAGCTGAACAATATTTGAATTCAAGGCAGGTGGAAGACATGAGGACCAAAAGGAGGAGTTGGCCTCCTTTTGCTGGACATCTGGTAACCCTAAGCAAGATACTTTATATCCGTTGAGCACCCACACTATGTTGTCAAATTGCACTTGCCAGTCCAAAGAGTTTGCCTAAACATGGCTTTTAAAATGTTTAAAAATATCCTCTAGGAATCTCTAAAATGAAATGCTTTCTAGGAATTCTACACACAAGCTTGTAGAAAGCTTTGGGGTGGGATAGAGAACTGCATTTTACTATGTTCATCAAGCCACAAGTAATCAAGTAAATTGTAGCAGCAGTATAAGGGGATTGAACATCAACAACAGTAGCCAATCTGGAAAAACAGATGGAGAATGAACTGAAATTCAGTTATTTCTATTAAACGACTCCTAGGTGCTATTGAATCTGGTTCAATATTAAGGAAGAAGTGGAATGACCATATGTGATTGTAGCATTGGGGCTATCTTTAGCTTTTGTAAAAGCTTTTTCTTCTTCCCCAAGGCAAAAGTTTCAGCTATTTTTTTTCTTTCCTTTTTTTTTTTGCATGCTTGCTTGCTTACTTACTTTCAGCTAAACTAAACTCAATGTCCCATTATGCAGCCAAAATAAAATAGACCCATTCAGCCAGAAACAATATGCTTTTGAGAAGATGAGGCCAGACATAAAATTAGCTGTCTGTGGACATTACAAACAAAAATTATGTATCAACAATGGCATGAAAAGCAATTGAAGCACTAGGCTTGAATTAACTGTTTCTTTTCTTTTCTTTAGCTTTAATGTATAAAGGGAATTCCAAGGGGTTTTGAAAATTACCATGAATGATTCATTTCTCTGTGAATTTCCTATCTTTGCGCATTTGACTTAAATATCCAGGGCAAATGCCAAATAAAAGTGGTGCCAACCCTTTAAATGTTTCCTTAAACTTGTACCATTTACTTTTATCCACCCAGCACTCTTTTCAGTGAGACTGACAGAATTAAAGATGGATATAACAAGATGTTTCACTTTCCACAATGTTTGAAAATTTTAAAGCGGAGCAACCTTTCTACCCATATCCCATTTTTTAAAATTAGATTTACTGTATATCCCATATTTATTTTGTTATACATAATGTTCTCACCTCCTTTTTTTTCCAAAGACCTGTGAGATTGGTTGGATTGAGAATCACCTAAGGAGTTTCTCTGCCTATGGGAAGTCTAAAATTCAAGGTTTCCCAGTCTCCCCCTCTCTCTCCCTCTCTCCCCCCTCCTCTACCAATAGATTGTAGACCACCATAGCCAGTTAACCCTCATACTTTGAAACATCCTAGATAAGACATTTGAGCATAGTTTTATATGTAATCCTCCCCATGCTATATTAATATCAATACATTTTTGTGTTCAATTTTTACTTTTTGATATACAACTTTCTACTGTGTCAGTGGTTCTCAACCTTCCTAATGCCGCAACCCCCTCCCCGCCCCTCCCCACACATGCGCATGCACGTGCACATTGCCAGGCAAGAAGCAATGAGGTGACAAAGGGGGCGTGGCACCAAGATGGAGGGCTAGCGCGCATGGTCCTTTTGTCGGCGCCTGCGCATTCGAGGGCCACCCGTGCGTCGCACCGTCCCCGGGTACTCATATGTGGACGGATAGAGGAGCGGTGTCTCGGTTCCTAAGACCATCGGAAATATGTGTTTTCTGATGGTCTTAGGCGACCCCTGTGAAAAGGTCGTTCAACCCCCAAAGGGGTCGTGACCCACAGGTTGAGAACCGCTGTATTATGTAGATAAGTATATATAATAATAACAATTAAAAAGTGGGGAATCACATTACTAAATTGGAGAACTGCCCAAAACAAAGGGAAATTATGTTCCACTTTGGGTATTATTGCAAGAAGAATGACTTAGGTTAATTTCTATTAAAATAGGACCATCAATTTTCACCTTTCATAATACATATACTTCAAATGCAGAGGCCAAATGCAAAAGCATTACGGAAAATAATTTTATTAATTGGTCTCAAAAAAGGCAGCTGGTGTGTAGTATCCTTTTAATTACTTGAGAACTCACATTTGTAACCAAGAAAAGATCCCTGGACTTTTCTCTGTCACATTCCTTATCATTCTACAAGGGATCCTTTTATCTGTTTAGTTCTCCTATGTGTGTTTTTTTAGTACTGATAGTGGCCTGTAAAACTGAAGGTAAGATACCAGATACAGTTCATTTTTTTAAAGAAAGATGAAAAGAGGAGTTCAGGAGCCAGGAAATATTTTGTATTGTACAAGGTAAAGTCTGGATAAATAGTTCAGTTCTAAGTTGTAGAAGAAGCCTGCAATGCAAGAAAAATTCAGGTACTAGCCAGAGATCCAAAGTCAGAAAATGAAGCAACAAAGCTGGATTTCAGAAACATGGAAAGCTGGAAGTCAACAAGCTTCCATGCCTAAGGCAAGATTAGAACTCACAGTCTCCAGATTTCAAGTTTGGTGTCTTATCACTAGACCAAACTCTTTTTTGTACATTTAATAAGATAGCCCAGCCTATCCTGTTATCCACAAAACTTTTAGAAAAGTTTACTTTCCTCCTCCCAATCTCTTTCCTTCCTTGTTTTGGTATGCTACCTGATGGAATGAAACATGGGGTGGGGGGGAAATAGTTTTCTGCAAAATGGCTTTGTGGAGTTTTACTTTCACAATCCTCTGTGGCAAGCAGAAGGCTAGTTGAGACAACCAGGAACCAATTTAGCACAATATGGTCTAATCAGAACCTTGGATAGCGAAAGTAGTATTGTTTTGCTAAGCAAATAGTTGTTTTGCTAAGCAAATAAATGTTTAAGTGTGCAGTAATCAAAGCGATGTTAATGATGAGTTTGCTGGATTTACCTTGCTTATAGAAAATTCCAAATTATGAATAAACTTTGTCTTAAAATATATCCCTATATATTCTTTTCTTCTTTTGTTTCTTTGTACCATAGAATACCTATAAAAAACAGGTGTCAAACTCGCCTCATCACGTTGCCATCACATGATGTATCGTGACATTTTCCCCTTTTGCGGAGCTGGGGTGGGCGTGGCCTGCATGTGACACAACCGCCCCACGGGCTACCAGTTTGACACCCCTGCTATAAAGTCCATTATCTAGGCCTGCTCTTCCTATAATTGATCTACTCTTGTATAAGAGCCGAGATGGCACAGTGGTTAGAGTGCAGCACTGCAGACTACTTCAGCTGACTGCTAGCTGCAGTTCGGCAGTTCAAATCTCACCAGCTCAAGGTTGACTCAGCCTTCCATCCTTCCGAGGTGGGTAAAAATGAGGACCCAGATTGTTGGGGGCAATATGCTGACTCTGTGAACCGCTTAGAGAGGGCTGTAAAGCACTGTGAAGCGGTATATAAGTCTAAGTGCTATTGCTATTGCTAATGAGATAATTTGGTGTACTGATTAAGGTATCAGGCTAGAAACCAGGAGACAACAAGTTCTAATTATCCCTTATGCACAAAGCCTGCTGCGTGATCTTGGGCCAATCATTCACTCTCAGTCCTAAGAAGGAGACAATCCTACCAAGAAAACTGCAGGCATTTGTCTGGGCAGACACCAAGAGTCAGCATTGATTTGAAGGTGCGCATGCGTGCATGCGTGCGCGTACACACACACACAAACACACACACACAGAGTTTGAAAATGTAAGCCATTCTGTTATCCCCTGTTAATAGGCCATTTTCTCTGTAATGCAATTAGATAAGGAAATTCTATTCCACCTCTTTCTTTTGAGTTTTGCAAGTTTTTGTATCTTACAGTAGTTTCCCCCCCCCACTCCATATAAACCTGTTAATTATTCTTTGCCAATTCTGCAGATTTTTGTCTGCAATTGGAACTAGAGCCACATGAGTATAACCTTCACCTTTCTATCTATGGAGATTCTCAGTCATCCAGGTCATAGTTGTCTCAAAGGTGCTTTTTCAAAGGACAACTGGGCTGTATTTTTGAAGAAGAAGAAGTTTCACTTCTCACCCAAGAAGCTTCATCTTTCTGAACTTTCTAAACAATTCTTATTGAGGTAGAGGTAATCTTCTTACCTGTAATTTGTAATGTAAATGGTAATTCATTAAAATTAAAGATCAGGTCACATGGAAGAATCAGAGTGTAAATAGTGTAACATCAAGGACAATCAAAGAAAGGAAGAAGAACATCATACACCAATAAATAATATAGTAGGTTTGCAATTCTGAATTACCTATAAATGCTCTTTTTAGAAACCTAGCTTTCTTTTCATGTTCTTTATGTGTCCCTTTTGGTTTTCAGATCTTCACTAAGCTTTTGGTATAGCCACATAGGTTTTTTTTCGGTAATAAAACCTCTCTCTACCTACTGAAAGTTTTTTGTATTATGCTTTTACTATCTCCTTTTTAGGAACCTTTATGATCATTTCAAGTTCCTTTTTCTATTAGCTTCTCCCACCATGAAATCCCAGCTATCATTGTCCTAAATTATTAAACACTTACAGTGCCTTAGTTTTTTACATGACTGCATTTGTATGCCTGTACACTTTTCTAGTGAGAGGCAGAATTAATCTATTTCTTGGCCCAAGGCATTTCCTCGCAAGCTTACCCGTACATCCAGTCTTTCTTATTTCCACATTAATCTAACGTTATTGCTATTTTAGTTTCAAAAACCCTGTAGGAAATTTCCCGTTTAAGGAAAAATCAGACTGCCTCTTCTGCATATTTATATTCAAACTCTTATGAATCTGAGATATGAGCAGGATCTGGTGCTTTTCTTAAAATGAGCAAAAACAGCAGCATGCCATCGTGCTGCCAGCTGTGCTCCTCTCATATATTCACATGACATCATGACAAATTGTAAAAGAAATAGAATTTGCATTGTGTTGGTGCCATCATCATCCACAGTCCCTTGAAATGTCTTTTAAGACAATCCCACTCTATTGTTTCAAAGTTTCATCTGAGAAACTTTTATCTTCCCTTGGGCCAACAGGCCAAGAGGGGGTCAATGTACTGAGAGTAGAAGAAAGAAGAGCATCAGCTCTTTATTTTCTTTTTCTACTCTTCTTTTTTCTTTCAATAGCATTCAGCATGTCCATAAGTTGCAGTGACTGGACTATAAAACTATAAACATGAATCCTCAGTTAGAAATAAGCCTATCACTCAGCAGTAAATTCACTTCTACCTAATTCAATTGAGTTTAAATGAATGCGTTCCGGTTTTAATTTTTCTGTAGTCAGAAAGATAAGATTTCAGTCCTGTCACATGTCATAATAGAGAACAAATTATTCTTTCAAGGAAACCTAAATTTAACACTATTAGCTCATTACAGAAAGATTTTCTCCCCAGAGAAGAACACTCTAATACACGAGGGTTAATTATATGTGTCTTCAATGCTTCCTGTTAATTTGGAAAGCCTTGCCTTAGATGGGATTTTTCATGTATCACTTTATTTAATTTTGGGGTTGTTGTTTTAGTACTTCATTTGTGGAATTACTTCAAGTTTGGATCATGGTGGAAACAGAAAAATGACCTCTAGAGGAATAGGCTTATTTCATTTTTTTTTACAAGTACCTTTCCTTCAGAATTTTTTTTTTTACTTTCTTTGTGGAGACTGGGAACAAACACCAGTTTTATTCATCATTTTGTATTTATGTGGAAGCAATTGTGTGGCTTAGTCCCTAAATTATTTCTGATAGTATTGACATGGAGCTAGTGTCATTAGTGTCAGTCATCATGTTGGAGTGAAGTAAAGAGGAAATTTCCTGAACAGGAACATAAATCAGCAGCCCCTAATTCTGGAAGTGCCAGGACAAGCCACTGTCAGGAATCCAAATCAAACTCCAATCAAACGATACTAGAAAATGCACTGGGCAGTTTCAAGCCACAGGTAGCTGACATTGAACCTTCAGATAAGAACTGTCTAGTAGGTCATTGAACTGAAGTGAGCAGCATAATACAGCATGCTATGCATGTTGTGGCATGTCGGCTGCTGGGCCCTCCAGCAGCCGAATCAGAGGAGGAGGCGTGGGAGTCAGGGTCAGCATCAAGGCAACCTGAGAGCTCTGAGGGGGAAGAGGGAATGGAGCTGGCAGAGAGAGAGGGGGGGCAGAGCCTGGGCCGTCCATCAGCCCTCAGATGGAGAGTCAACAGCCCCCACATCTGGAGGTGGCTGATGAGGAAGAGGAGGAACAGCTGGGTCCAGTGCCTGACGTGCGGATGCGCAGTAGGCAGAGGAGATGAGAGCAGTGGAAATCCGTGAGCCGATCCTTGGGAAGGAGGAGCCACCGCTGCTAGCGAAGCCCCACCCTAGCTCTGGGGATAAAAGGCAGGGAGTGGAGATGAATAGATGTGGCAGACAATTATTCATCTTCTGGCTGGATGGACTTGCTTGCCCGGTGAGAGAGAAACTTTTTGCCGGGGCTGCTGGTGCTCCTAATAAAGGAATCTTTGAGTTAACTTCAGAGGGTTTGTTGTGTTTGGGGAGCTGGGTCAGAACAATACGTTAATGTTGTATTCTGTTGTGCCATATTAAACAAACAAACAAACAAACAAACAAACAAATAAATAAATAAAGTGACCAGCACAAGGTGTGCTATTGTTCATATTTTCCAAAAGATGTTAAACCATGCTACATTGGAGGCACTGTGAACTATACTGATAGAAGACAATATTCGTAGGTCAGGTTTAAATTGTAGAAACTTTGGTCCTCTCTGAACTTTGTGGTTTTCTTGCAGTTTTCTTGCTTGTTTCATTACCAACCTAGGTAACATCATCCTAAAGAAACATCTGCAAGAAAATCATCAAGCTATGAACCACTAAAGCACTGCATTGCATTTCCCAGATACTTACTTACATCTCCTGATTTCATTTTCTAAAATTTTATTGCATTAGGGTTACTGTAGGGAATTCAAACATTTGTTTAGCAGATCCAGTAATTTAAGGTGGGAATATGTGATGAGTCATGGTAGCTGCCAGATAATGTAGCCCAGCATAGTTGAGTTTGACTACAGCTGTTAGCAACCCCAAAACTTTTCCATATATAGACTAAGAGCCTCTCTTGAAGTATCAGAAACTGTTTTGTGATTTCTCTCTGTTTTACTTGATTAGTGAATGTCATGTTTTACATACCTTCCATTCCATCTATTGTGTTTAGAGCCTTCAATGTTTGATTCCTCTTTCTTTTTGTTTTTCTAACACTACCTTACTTTTTTAAAAAAACTTTCTAAATATTCCAACAAATTTCAATCATTGGGCAGAAATATAAATATAATAAATAATATATGAGTGGAATCAAATAACATTGCACTCCAAGCACAACCTTGAAACAAATGTAGCTAACTTGAGATGTCCCAAGAGCACTAATAAGGCATTTTGACAAAAAAAAAAAAAAAAGAGGCAGAAAACTTGTTTGCCAGTTCAGCAAATTCCCACCTCCTCAGCTTTGTTCTTAATAAAAAGGCCTAAAATTTTCAGTTGAACAATAAGTTTCTATCTATCTATCTATCTATCTATCTATCTATCTATCTATCTATCTATCTATCTATCTATCTATCTATCTATCTATCTATCTATCTATCTATCTATCTATCTATCTATCTATCTATCTATCTATCTATCTATCTATCTATCTATCTATCTATCTATCTATCATCTATCTATCTATCATTATCTACCTACCTACCTACCATCTATTTGTCAACCCATCCCTCCATGGTTCCTCTTCCTAATAGTGGATCTCACTTTCTAGCCAACTTCTACTTTTGTTCTGTTATTTCTTGCCATATAATGAATAAATTATCCTATTCTCCAATTAGGGTTGCATGCCATTACAACCTAAACTGAGAAACACCTTTGCTGTTCTCCAAATCTTATGTTGTAGTAACAAAAACAAAGAAGGCCTTTATAGGCAATGAAGAATTTCATGAAGATAAGTGGTAGGATTTAGCACAATGGATCATTTGACCCATAACTTCACTGGAGTAGAATAACCACAATGCACAAAGCTGTACTTCACTAAATCAGCACTGATTGTTCTAAGCCACAGAGGGAAGGTAGTATTCAAACACTGTTACTCACATTGCGCTATCAGTGAAAGAAAGGACTTTATAATGTATGGTAATCTGTATCAACAGAGCTCTATTAGACTGGGCTACATTAGGCACTAAATGCTATCGTCTATTAAAAAATCCCGAACAAGCCATTATCTCATGATATTTTTATATGTGAGAGAGGAGTTGCTTTGCTTTGGTTTCCATATACAGTAGAGGCATTGCCCATGACCCCATGGGAACAATATTTAATATTTAAGAGCTAACTGAGGAGCCATTGTGATAAGTATTGTTTTCGTTAGATCGCAAATTTAACATATTCCTTAAAATGAAGTAAGTCTATAATGATGCACTTGACATGGAGAGGAAGAGATTTTAATTCAACTCTCTTCAAAGAAGGAAATAACTATAATAGCTGCAGTCTCTTGGGTAACATTAAACAAATAATAATCATTTCATTATGATAGTGACTTTCAAGGCTTCTATCCATAGAAAATCTCTTCCAGATCCATTTATCAACTGTAGAATCTGTTGTGCCTTTCATAGAAGCAACAGAAAATGAAATCCATTGCAAAAGATTGTATGACATATTCTTAGATGTACAAGGCAGGTGTAAACAAATGACTTTTCCTTATATATAACCAAGGAAACTAGCAAATGACTCCAGCTATTTTTTCTCGCACTAGTTTTGTGTCCCATGCCTTGCTGTCCAGGCAGAGAATATCATCCATCAATTGGAGTATCACCTAAGAGAACTTGCAGTTATACAACAGTATGAATGTTGAATCTCCATCTCCAATAGCACACAATTTCCACTGACAGAGAGAACCTATCTGCATTTAGTTCCAAATGCATTACTTCTCCAGGGTATATTTCATTCAGTTTGCAGGTGCTGGCTAAGGTCAGAGATGTAAGCAGTGGAACGTGCCAATTGCACACTGGCAATTGAGAGCCATCATTTCATCAACTGTGGGTTCTCCACACTCACTTTACAACACTTTGTTAAGTGCAGGCAAATGTATTATTGATAGACTAGTATTTCTTGGAAATTTGAAAAGCCCTTGCTAAGCAGGTGGAGGATGCCAAGCTTCCCTGAAATTCAATATACAAATACCATCATTATACTACCTAATGTAATAATGACAGATTTACACTACAGTTCCTATAGAGTCTTTCTATTCCATTTCCAGTTTCAGATACTGATTCTAGATCTATAGATGAAAGATTTGATCCCTTCTTTCTTACCAGATATCGGGATAAGCTGTAATGGCACAGTGGTTAGAATGCAGTCTGCAGGCTACTTCTGCTGACTGACATTGCCAGCAGTTCAACAGTTCAATTCTCAAACGCTCAAGGTTGACTCAGCCTTCTGTCCTTTCAAGGTGGGTAAAATGGGGACCCAGATTGTTGGGAGCAATATGCTGACTCTGTCAATTGCTTAGAGAGGGCTGTAAATCACCGTGAAGCAGTATATAAGTCTAAGTGCTATTGCTATAAGAGGAGAATGGAGCTTGAGTCTCATTGTCCTCCTAGAGTCCAGCCATTAGAACAATGGCTGCTTGGTTATGTAATTTATTATGTAGTTATGTGTTATGAGAACACCCCCAATCACTGTATCATACCCTTGGGTCCTAGTTTGTGTCTCAAGATTACCCAGAAGATTGATATTTCTTTTCCAACAAATAAATCAGTTGCTATTGTCCCACAATATAAATATGTAAAGCAGCTGATGAGAGGGTGCAATGCATTCTCTCCCCAACTTGACGTTATAATGCATGTAATATTCCAGTTTACCTTTATCTTGTGGCAATACATTTTCAGAGGCAAATGCAGACAAGCTATGATGGTGCAGTAATAGGACTTGGATTATTGTAATCATCACAAATCTAACGTAAAGCAAACTAATACTTTTCGTTTAAAATGACAGAACATTCATAATGATTTATTATCATTTTGTTTGGAAGTGTGCCCCGTGCAATGTTTTCCTCTCCTTTGGCCATGAACTTTTGACATGGTTGTTGATCAGCTGTTCTGCACACAAAAATAATTCTTTTCACGTTTCATCATTTAGACGGGTTTTGGAAGTGAGCAGAATATATTTACTGGCATATTTCATGCTGACTAAACTAAAATAGGTATATTTAAATCTGCAGTATGACAGAGCTATTTGCTTTGCTGCAGGCGGTGAAAAGCATCTAAAATGCACCCAGAGTTAAAATTAATTCTTTAATATCTTAGCAGCTCATGGCATTCTTGGCTGAAATGAAATGGACTTGTAATGTAAAAAAAAAATCTGAAGATGAAATGTTTATTGTGTATGTGAGTGAATGTGTTCATTTAATCACCAGGAAGGATATATTTTCATAACTTGCATTTAATATTGTATTATAAATTCAATGCATTTTTGAATTTTAAAAAAGTTCTATTTTATTTGATTGTTGAGTTTTCTCAATTGTATATTCCCCACTCCCAAAGAACTAGTTATTTGCTGAATGTTATTTAACTTTCTGTTCCCCAAACTTTATAGAATGTTTTGCTTGCTTAATATATCTGAACTTCATTTCTTTACTGGTGAGACAAGAATACTTTTTTATTTTCTTTTGTTTTAAGAGGTTCATTTGCATTTGAGTGGCTTGCTAGGAGCTACTCCAAAAAGTAAAAATGGTAGACAGGTCCAGGATAGTAGTGAAATGTCTTTTAATTTAAAATGTTCAGATTTATTATTGATATTCCATTATAAAAAGTTAATATGAGTATTCCCCATGTATTTAATCATTACCCTGAACCATCATGTAAAAAAAATATAATTTGGAGGCAACTATTGGAAGGATCCTGGGGCCACACCAAAGCTTTGGGATTTGGGAGGATGATTCAATGCAGTTTTGGGGGCTGAGATTGTATCTCCCTATTCAAGTCCAAGAAGATTACATTTATTATTATTTTGCAGTGAATGAACAATTCAATGGGAAGGCCTTTGCATACACACACACACATACACACACACACACACACACACACACACACACACACACACATGCATATATGCTATACAGGCTTTTTAGGCTATGTAGGCTATAGGATGACGTAGCAGTGGAGAGTTCTTGACTAAATTTTCATTTTCTTCCTGCCTTTATAGCTTTCCAGCATCCATGTACACCCTGAATCTAACTAATAGCTATCAAATTATAGAGGAGAGTAAAATCTCCCTTGAATCAAGGAAAATGAATTATGGGGTATCACTATTATGGCCCATCATAGGCAAGGAGCATTTTCTCATAAACATATTTTTATCAGGAGCCAGTGTACTGACTCAATGTGCATTTATCTTTCAGGAATTTTTTAGTCCAATGAGAGGTTCCTATATAGCTGAGCCTTAAGGGTAGGTTCAAATGATCATCAGTTTGGAATCACTACACCTCTGTAAGAAACCTAAGTCCACCCACTGAAATCCATTGCCTCTTGTCTTGGTGCAAATTTGTCTTGACCGCAAGTAGATCAGATTCTTGTGTATAGGTAGCATTAAATAAACTCGTTGTGTTTTTTAACTATATCCTGGCTGCTGATTACTTATGCCTGATAGCTTCAACTGTTTCTCGGATTTTCTTTTATTGTGAGTCAAACAATGTGGAAAATTCTTCTGAGATATTCCATAAGTCCAATTAAAACTCCTAGGACTTTTCTTAAGGTTCTTCAAAGTTACAGTCTGACCAAGAACCTCCACATTCATTTCAAATTTGATTTAAAGTAGAAATGGTGGCAATTATTATATATAATGTTGTGGAAGAAATGATAACATACTTTTTATTTATTTCTTTATTTATTCTTTATTTAATTTATTTATTTATTTATCCCACCTTTATTATTTTTTTACAAATAAGGTGGCAAACATATCCATCACACCTTCCTCCTCCTATTTGTCCCACAACAACTTTATGAGGTGAATTGGGCTGACAGAATGTGAGTGGGCCAAGGACATCCAGTTGGCCATAGCTAAGGAGGAGTTTGAAGCCATGGTCTCCAGCTTTCTAGCCTGGTGCCTTAACTCCTAGACCAAACTAGCTCTCAGTTTACAGGTATTTGTAATGCTCTTTCACATTGTAAGGAGTTATAAGAATAAGAAATCTGAAAGAAGAAAAGCAATATATTTTGATTTCTTAAAACTCTTACCATTGCTTAGATATAGTTTGTATAGGAATGTTATCTATATTTGGCTGTCTCAACCCAAAAGTCTATATGAAAGACACTCCTACGTACAAAGTTAAATAATTATAAATGAAATACAGCACAGTCTAACACATAAAATGGTGTTTATCAGCTTTCTTTTAATGCTATAAGAGAAATAAATAATGTTTGTTTACCATTAAGCTCTTTTTTCTTATGCACTTTCTGCCATCCGAAAGGGAAGAAAATAGTGCAGAAGGGAGCTGTGCTGAATAGCTGTCTTTCTGACAAACATTTTCCATAATATATAGTGACACTCAATTTTGCTTATTTATTTCTTGGAGGAAAAAATTCATCATTAATGGCAGAACATTTAGAAAAAGAAAGACTTTGGCAGAAAAAAACTGCTTGTGAGGATGATGTAAATATGAAGTTAAAATGTGCACTAAAGGTTTTTTAAAAAAATCTATTTCAGATATGGTATGCAACTATTTTTTTTAAAACTTATCTATTATTTGTGGGTAAGCAAATCAATAGAATGAGGTTGGCTAAAGGTGTAGAAAACCACTTTGTAAATCAGAGGAATAAAAGCCAAATATTTGATGCTTTCCACTGCTGGATCATTAGAATGTAGAAGGAAATGTTTCTATTTTCAGTAGTTCTATGGCAGTGATGACTAACCTTTTCCGGACTGAGTGCCCAAAGTGTGCGTGTGCACCCGAATCCCCAAAATTCAATGTGTGTGTCCCCCTGCGCATGTGCCCCACCCCCTGCAATGCGCCCCCCCACACACATGCCCCACCCCCTGCACATGCATGGCAGAGACCCTAAGACCAGCTGGCCGGCGGGAGGCATGCTCACATGCGCGGCAGAGCTGAACTGGGGCGACGGCTCGCGTGCCATCAGAGAGGGCGCTGCATGCCACCTCTGGCATGTGTGCCTTAGGTTCGTCATCATGGTTCTATGGCATCAAGTGATGATTCTTTTGAACACTGTTACTGAGATATTTCTTTTTAATCCTTCCAAAAGGACCATTTAAACAATTTCCTGAATTCAATCTCCACACACACACAGACACACACACACACACACTTCTCAATATGAACTCACTGAATTTTTGCAATGTTCATTACAGTATTTAAGAACAAAAAAAATCATATTGAAAAATTGCTGTTTTTTTTTTTACTGTTTATAGCTTAAATGTCTCAAGCCATTTGATTTCCCTGTAATTGTAGCAACAGAGAGAATCATAAATATGATCTCCAGGAAGGCTTTGTATATAAAGAGATGCAAAGATTCCTATTTTATTCTTGGTTTTGTGTTCTGATCTTTAAAGTTGATAGCAATGTACAGGAAACAGAGATAACTTCATATGGCTCAGTTCTCCTTTTTCACATTTAACTAATATTAACAGAATATTCAATTAATAACATTCCTTGACTCTTTATCAAGTGTATGTATGAGTGAGTTTATGTATGTACATATGCATGTGTACACACACACACACACACACACACACACACACACACAGTGTATGTATGTGTGTGTATACATATAGGTATAGATATAGTTATAGATTATACATACACATCTTTCAGAAATCTTTTGTTATCAAGCTGGTTACTGGAAGGAAACCTTGTGGAATGGTGTGTTTCTGTGTCTGTGGATGTTGTGTAGATGTGTATGTGGGTATTTGTGTATGTGTGTGTGAATGAGAGAGAGAGAGAAATTGCTGCACTGTATTTATTTAATATAGCAATATATATTTAATGAAATATAGTTCTCTTTCTCTCTCTGTTTAGTGTATGGTTTTTATTGTAGATATCTAAAGCTGAAACAGTTTATTCAGATGAATAAAAGTTTGTGTTTGGAGGTGCATATGTGTGCAGTCAGTATATTACTGAGGAAAATTGGAGGAAAGATTTTCTCTTTTGATTGAAAATATGAAACTTGCAATAGAAAATAAGGAGCAAGATTACAAAAGGTTGGCATTTATTTAAAAACCAACAGAGTCGTAAGTTCATATTTGAGAAGCTTTGCTTGATAAAGAAACAACTTGTACCATTTTATAATCTTCTGAAATTATTTGGCTTCACATCATTGAGGCTGTTGGGTATTAGGTGTAGTATAGTATGAAAGACACTTTTATGTCTTCCATACTATGTCTCAAAGGACAGGAGTTTAGTAGTTTGGCTTATAATAATCAGGTTTATTTTGCATAAGAAGTAAAGGTGATATTATTTGATATTTAAAAAGGTTGTAAAATAATTATGTCTCTCATTTGGCTGGAGATGATTTCTGAATTTTCATTTCTAGCAGATCCATCAAGATAGAAGAAGTATGGACTTAGCTCATACCTTTTTTAAAAAATAATTTTTAAAGGCCAGTGAATTTTGAAAATATTGAAGTGTCTGGGGCTTTTTACATTTTTCCTTATTTTCATAAAAAAATCTACCCCTATATTCATGGAAGTTAAGGGATTTCCTCAGAAATGTATCCTTTATAGCACTTCCTTGAATGTTCATAAGACTCTAATATAATAGAGTCACTTGGTCATTTCAGCAGAGGCAAAATCCACATCTGAAGACTTTTGGAGTATTTTTGTCATTTTCAATATGAATGAATAAGCATCAAGATCATAGTTTCATGCAGAACTTCAAAAAGAAATGAATTTCCCCTCTTTTCCCCAGAAATGAATGTGTGAATATTTAAAACAGTTCAGATCTACATCAATCTACACATTTCTAACCTTAAGATGAGGGTCTGGATGTTGAGAATGTCCACGATCTGTTTAAAGCAGCGATAGAGCAGACACTTCCTTATAAAAATCTGCTCTAATGCAGTGATGTCTCTTTTTAAAAGGAAGTTCATGCATGCCTCATATGAAACTATGTGAAACTAAATTGTATTTTTAATCTCTGTTACTTGCTAAGTGGAAAAGGGATTATGAAAATGGTAGGATAAACTGTTCGGTCCTTATGCCATACTAACTGATACTATTCTAAATGTCTAACTAGATTATATGCAACCCACCATACCTGTTATGCATTTGCATCTTACCTTTTCTCAAAGAGTTTAAGTGACACATATTGGCATTCCTTCTGTGAGACAGTATGGCCTGGGACTCCACAGATATTGACTCCATTCTCAAGTGAGTATTTGAAATTTAATCTTGCCAACCTTCCAGTTCAGTTCTACTATATTACATTGCTTCTTCCATTTAGATATACTGTCTTTTTCCCATTGCTGTGAAATATGTTTGATATGCATCCTTCAAAAGAGCAAGATGACTTGCTTAAATGTATGTTATTAGCAAGTGAGACAGAATGGAGAATATAAACAATGTCTACTATGTGATTTTCCAAATGTACAACTTAACCGTGGTAATAACTACTAAAAAAACCCCTACATTCCATTTTCCTTAGGTAGTCTCCAGAAGAGAAGGGGAAATGAAACACACTGTGTAGACATTAGTTGAATGCTGTTCGCATGGTTAGCTGACTGAAAGAATCAGTCTAATATCTTTCTATCCTTACTATGCTGCAAATAAAGAGAACAGTTCACCAGCAAGGCCTTTGCATGCATGCTGTACCTTATCTGATAAATCCTTAGAATTCACAATATTAAGCAACCATTTTTGAACATGCAGTGTTAAGTTGATCACTCGTGTGAAAATAGGTAGCAAAACTGCTTTGATTACCTGAATACAGCATTTGTATTCCTCAGAGAAATCCAGGATATTCTGCATTGTTCACATAAAGTATTAACGGCTTTCAGTGCCAAAGTACACAGCTTACAGGCACAAATTTATACATCCTTAGCTTGTATAAGGGCTGAAGTTGACAAAGCAAAGCAGTACTGCTTAGGCCAGGGAAAAAAAAAAAAACAGCGACCAGTCAATCATTTTATAAACTTAAGCAAGTATATCTGAAATTAAAGGTTTGGGGAAAAAAATGATGCATTCTGGCCAGGAGAAAAACCTCAAAATATATAGCTGTCAAATATATACACAAACATGTGCACACACACACACATATATATATCTTTATTTTTATACTGCTGAAGGCAGAGCTTTCTCCTCTGTACAATAACACAACTTATGTAGCAATAACAAATCTGTGTACCAAATTTACTCATGTTATCAATTTCTGAAGGCAAAGTTTAAATTTAGACTGCTTTGATTTACAGCCATGTCTGGCAGAAAGTCTGACAGTTCACCTGGGCAAGATCAGTGGTATTTACAGACATCTGTCATGTATCAATCAAAGTAAAATTTATATATTTGTTTCCATTCTCCCATTAATATCTAGAAACCAAGCACCACTTTAAGCATGCCCAAATGGCAAAGTTGACTTTTGAAATACTCTATTTTTGGGGGTGGGGGTGGGGGAGATTGAACATGCAATTCATTGTGGAGGCCTTCAAATATAATTCAATGACTATTTCAACCTCATGCCAATTGTTCTGAAAAATATGCTGGGTTCCTGTCAGATCAAGCTGGCTTTCATCTGCATGAATATGCATTAGCTATCTCATATATAATCAATTTCTTGCCTTAAGTACTGTGCAGAACCATCATATTCTTAAAGGGACCAACTAGTAATTGGGCACTTAGAAGAAAGTAAAGCTTATCAATGTGTGGTTCTCATGTGCAAAAACTATAGTAGCTTTATGACCTGGTGTCTGCAAGTTTAAACTGTAAACAGATCCTTAACATTCTTCTCTTCAGCCAAATAAGGGTCCCTGGAGTAAGTGTATCAAAATCTGCAAGGTGGTGGGCGTGTCATCATCATTGAAGCACTCTTCCCCCACCCCACCCCACCCCCATTGCAAGGCTGTCAACCCTCTGAGATAGATCAGGTGAGGAAACATCTCCCCAGGTTTGACTGGAACCCTATTGATATAGGTTATAGTGACTGAATCTTGAAGATTCTGTAACACCGGGGTGTCAAACTCACGTCGTCATGTTGTCGTCATGTGATGTATTGGGACTTTTTTCCCCTTCGCTAAACTGGGAGTGGGCGTGGCCAGCACATGACGCATCCGGCCCACAGGCTGTGAGTTTGACACCCCTGCTGTAAAAGCTTTGTTCCCTATGCCATTTGTCTGATAAACTTGCAAGATTTGTTTCTCTCGCCATGTACATGTATACATCCAAACTAGACTGTGTTGTTTCTCCGTGTCATAAAATATATATGGGTGCATGCATAATTTTGTATTTATTTATTTATCTTGTCATGTTTATGTTTATATTAGAGGTGGAGACCCTTTGAGAGCTGTATGCAACATAATTTCATTTTAATGTATGCCGATTAGTGTACATTCAAAGTGACAATAAAGTTATTCTAAGTTCTAAGTGTGAAACCTTGTTTGTATTTTCTTTTCCTTCATTCTAATACTCCAAGGAGTAAGGTGGAATCAGTCTGAGTTCCTTTCTTATGCTTTCCTAATTTCTCAGGCTTAAAGCATGCTTTTGTCCCTGTTGCTGCAGAGTTTCTTTAAAATGGAAGAGGTTTTGGTCATGATACCATATCCACCATGTTGTAGATTGTGACAGCAAACACTCCCCTATCAGCAACTACCGTAAGTACTATAATCAAAGAAACAATTCATTCATCAGTCTTTGAGAATACTTTTTTGGGGAGAAAAACATATTATTGAAGCTAACTCCAGGTGCAGTAACATTATGCTTATGTTTGTTTTTATTTTAATCAAATATATTAATTTAAGCAGGAAGCAAAGAGTTTTTATACTGCCAAAAATATTTGGGAAAGAGGGAAAGTTAATTTTCAGTATTTCTCATTCCGTATCTACAAATATGTTATAGAATTATAGAAATTATAATTATAATTAATTATACAATTATAGAAGCTAAAATAACATTGAAAAATTTACACAGCAAGCAAATGTACAGCATACATTTAATTCTTCCTTATTTCAGTAAAAGGTGAGGTGTTTAAAAGACAAAAAGCAGTGTGTTAGTAGGTGTATGGATGTGGTAGAAATATGATTAGAGAAATATACTTAATTTCAGTGAAATGGCTGTGCGGAATGAACTTCTCAAGAGGATTTGTAGGAAGATAAGAAAATACTTTAAATTTTAATCAGATATTGTTTTTTGGGGAAAAAAGAAGACTGAGAATTGATTAGAATGACAGAAACAAAAACCCTTGCAGCTATTCATATCCTTCTGTATCTCAAATAACCACTGGTTAAATTATGCTTACTAATTTCCTCCAGCATTTAACCATTCCTCTTAAATTGTGAATGTTTGCAAAAGCAGCATTAAAGGGGGAAAGATCGATTGGATACATAATCACCGCCAACTCTCTAGGCATAATCAACGGCAAAAAGGAAAAGCTGTAAGTGTGCATTCCATGACCATTTTTCACAAGCAATAGTTTAATAAATTGCCATTATACTTCTGTAGTTGAGTTTTTAAAAAAGGTTGAGTACTGAATCTATAAGTAAAAAGTAACAACATCATTCAATTTAGTTTTGAGCCCCTGATACTCTCACACTGTTTGTTTTCTTCTGGGCTTTTATTTATTTAATTCTAGGGCTTGCAGACTACACACATATGCATGGCTGTGCATATACTACCCACCACACACACAGACACAAATGTTTCTAATTAACAAATCAATAAAATACCCATAATGACCCAACTTCCATACGATTAGCACCATCCTTCTCAAGTTCAGAATGAAATGCCATCGTAATTCACCTACAGGTCCTGAAGTATCTGTATAAAAGCAAGAGTCACCCTTACCTACAAGAGTAAGCTATATCAGAGAAGGGAGCAGGTTAGTTTCCAGGTTCCCATCTGTCTTATCTCCTGGCAGGTGGGACCCATGACAGGGGCCCCTCTGCTAGATCCTTTAGGGCAAGCGGATACTATTTAGGATAGTCTCAATGACATTCAAATTCCCAATGATATAGGGCTTTATAGATGATTATCAACACATTCGTTTGCACTTTGAAGCAAACTTGTAACAGAGAGATTACATGGCTGTAATAGCTCTCATTTGTTATTTAAGCAGGCATGAGTAGTAGTTTTTAAGAAACCTTCAAGGCAGCTTTATATAATGTACATGTCAAAGAAACAAATAACTGCATTCAACTCAACAAAATGTCACAACTGATGCATCAATCATGCTTGCCATCTGACTTTATAATTTGAGCCACAAGTGTAGGAGAGACTTACCTACCTGCTCCTTCAAAGAGAGTTCAACTCCGTATAGAGCCAAATATATCACTAACCTGGCCTTTGATAGCTTTCAGAACAATAGTCACTCCTTGTCAGGGTTGAATTTGAGCTAGTTTCTTTCCACCCAATCCTTTATAGCGTCCAGGCACCGACTCAAGACCATTCCATTTTCTGCTTGATCATACCTCAACTTCTTGCCAATCGATTATCTGTTCTAATGTTTTGGGAGATGTTGATCATATCAGGGAGAGGAGCAAGCTTTGGGACCAAGGGGTCAGGTTCTCCTTTTTCACTACAGCCAACTGAAACCACTGACTTAAAATGAGTATAATCCTTGTAACATAGTGCTTCCAACTTTCAATCCTTCCAGGTGGCCTAGAAGAATACCATGAAGAATGGTACTGAAAGCCATTAAAGTATTGAGCAGAATGAAGAATACCAAGAATGATGGTGTTGAAAGCCATTAAAGTATTAAGTAGAAACAAAAGGCCCACACTTTCCTTGTCCAGGTCCTCCATGTACCATTTACGAGGATCACCAGTATGATTCACTCCCATGAAGCTGGTTTCATGATTAAGGTGAGACTAAAACTCCCAGTCTCACAGTTTCTAGCCTGGTAACTTAACCACTACACCAAACTGTCTTGCTAGTCTACAAATAGTCTACAGAAAATATGACTGAGTTGAGATATGATAGCAATCTTCAATTTATGAAGGCTGATATATGGATTAAGTAATGGGAGGAAGGACCAGAACCAGCCATTCAATATAAAAGGAAGGGGCTTTGGGCTAGACTTCAGGAAGAATTTCATGATTCTGTAAGCCTCTAAACTGCTTGTGATAGAAATAAAACATGGTTAATACATGGATGTATTAACTAGCTTTAATTTAAATTGCATTTTGATGTACACAACACCAGATTTAGCATTTGTTCTGTCCACCTTTTTCTTTGAAAGTGTAAATCCCTAAGCCTACTATCAATGGTCAAATATAACTCTAGACTCAGGAAAAAAAATTGCATACCCATATGCTAAAGCGTAATGTCAAGAACCTTGGTTGGATGAATAATCCAGAGTTCACTGGTTCAGACATTGCAACAAGCCATAAACTGTAGGTCACAAGTCATTCAAGTATCACAGTAGGAAGCCAAAATTAAACAAGCCAAAGGAACAAATAGTGGGTGGCATAGTTCCAGCACTAATTTTCAGGAGTGGGTTGACGATGAAAAAAAAAGTGGTGGCTTTTCAAGGACCATCTAGAATTCCTGGAGGAAAGATATCCTACATATAAAAATAATGAATAAAATTACCCAGCCTGTTGAAATGCATTTCACATAAAAATTGGCCCACCCATATTTAACATTAGCAAGTCAACAACATGCCTGCTCAAACCAAATATCACAAGCATGCTACTTGAGCATGCAGATAAGCCAGTCATAGAAGCAAATTGTCCCATATGGTGCCTCATATAATTCAATGGCATCCCCTGTGCAATGAAAGGAAAGCAGTCATTCTGAACTCACCCTCCATCTAACATTATGAGTGCTCTAGGAATAGGGAGTAAAACGTTCTTAAAATAATGACTGTTCCACTCATCCTCTTCTCTTGATGAATCACAATGAATTAGTGAGAGCTGTTTATGGTAAAGTAAATTAAATACTGCCAAAAGGAAATCTCTACATGGAACATGTACTGCTGGGTGCAGTTCAATAGTAATTTTATTGCTGCTTCACTGTAAATTAAAAGAAAGCAGTTGTTCTTGCCACCAGTATATTTGGAATATTTAGCATGCAGGTAGAATAGGCAAAAGTAACTGAATGCTAACACAGGGTAATATTTGGTGTTTATACCAGTTCAAAATTCCTCCTTAAGTGCCTCCAGCTTCCGCTTGGCTTTTTATATGCAACCAAGTGATCTTTTCAAAGTCTACCTCTAAAGCATATAAATCAGTGATTGTTCTGCACTGAATAACAATGCCCCCCATTTCTATTGAAAATCACTGTTGCTCAGATGATCTGAAAATCAAGTGTCATGACTGAGATGGCCTGTTCTATTCATATGTTCAGATGATCACTTGGATTCTGATATCACACATTTGAAGGCATAAAGGTGTATGCATGAACTGTAATGGAATTGGTCCAGGGGTGGGTTCTAAATTTTTTACTACCAGTTCTGTGGGTGTGGCTTATTTTGTGGGTGTGGCTTGATGGTCATGTGATGATGGGCGTGGGTTTGTGGTCATGTGACTTGGTGGGCGAGGCTTGGTGGTCATATGACTGGGTGGGCGTGGCCAACTCAATGTCACTCATCTCAAGGGGTGCCTCGCCTGGCCCCTCCCCTCCCAGCCATTCCTTGTCACACCCAGCCTCAACGTATCTATAGTTCTGTAAAAATGTTGTTCACCTTTTTTCAACTTTATTATCTACATACTATAGATGTATTTTCATGGACCACTGAAAGGAAGAAATGGCTCACATGCTTTGCCCAAGTGTGTGATAGGCAACAGGATTTTAAGGGGCTGCCAGAAAGAAGGGGGGGCAATGTATTTTCCAAAGCACCAGTAGGCAAAACAAGAAGCAATGGATGGAAACTGAACAAAGAGAGAAGCAATAAGGAGAAGCTTCCTGACAGTGAGAACCAATATAGGTGCAGAAATATTTCAGTCATAATTTCACATATAAAATAGCCATTTGTGTAATACAACCTGCATATTGTTCAAACAGTAATTAGTATTATGGCTGATGTTTGACAGCAAGCCTAAAAGTCAAAGATCACAAGAGTGCTTCTTTCTCTGTATGTATACAAAACATCACATACCAGCAATAGCATATTAAGCTGGACTTATACAACCTGATGTACAAAATAAACACAGACATATTTATGCTCTGGACCAGTGATGGCGAACCTTTTTTGTCTCGGGTGCCAAAAGGGTGTGCGTGCGCGCAATAGCGTGCGTGCATGTGCCCACACCCATAATGCAATTCCCTCCCCCCCGCGCATGCACACAACCCCCGCACTGCCCCCCCACGCATGTGCACAACCCCCCGCTCTGCCCCCCGCGCATGCGCACAGGCCTCACTGAAGCCTCCGGACTTCCAGTAGATCCGTTGGGCTGTTTTTCAGTGTCCCCAGGGTTCAGGAAAGCCTCCTGAAGCTCGGGGATGGCGAAAAATGGCCCAACGGGCAAACCGGAAGTTCTTTTGCCCATTGGGCCGTTTTTCGCCATCCCCAGGCTTCAGGAGGCTTTCCTGAACCCTGGGGAGAGCGAAAATAGCCGAAAAGAAGGCCAAAAATCAGCTGGCCAGCGCACGCATGCGCGCTGGAGCTGACATAGGGCAATGCCTCGCGTGCCCTCAGTTTGCCATCACTGCTCTGGACTATAGACATTGAATGCATGTAAATCCCTGAAAAATATGTGGT
This sequence comes from Thermophis baileyi, assembly GCA_003457575.1. NCBI lineage: Eukaryota > Metazoa > Chordata > Lepidosauria > Squamata > Dipsadidae > Thermophis > Thermophis baileyi. The sequence goes on from QLTV01001703.1 coordinate 1,429,955, forward strand.
AGCCCTGGGCAAAAGAAAGGCAGTAAAATCACGCTAGGTGTAGGGACAGTGTAAAATATTAACACATAATAAATAATGGAACAATTAAAAATAATAGCACAGGGTTGTTGTCTCTCTCTCTCTCTCTCTCTCTCTCTCTCTCTCTCTCTCTCTCTCTCTCTCTCTCCTCTCTCTCTCTCTCTCTCTCTCTCACACACACACACACACTCTTCCACTTTCTTCCTTTCTTCCTTCCTCCCTCTCTGTCTCTCTCTGTCTCTCTCTGTCTCTCTCTCTCTCTCACTCACTCTCTCTCTCTCACACACACACACACAGACACACACACACCTGGTCTGGGACGAACTGATCCGGCGAGCACCAGAGCAGCAGCAGCGGGAGAAGGAAGAAAGCGGTGCATCAGCGGGACCCGAGGCGGATGCGGGCAGCAGTCACCCAAAAGCCTGTGGAAGCCGAGCTGCCTCTCCCCTCCCCGCCGTGGTTGCAAAGCCAGAGGCTTCAGGAGGCGCTGGCCAGCGGGGAGTGGGCGCTGTCCTGGGAAGCTTTGTAGCCACGCAGCTGTAAAGCTTGCCAAGCTGCCTCTCCTCTCCTCGCTACGATTGCAAAGCCAGCGGCTTCAGGAGGCGCTGGCTGGCAGGGAGGGGGGAGCCAGCCCAGGAAGTTTTGTAGCCATGCGGCTGTAAAGCTTGCCAAGCTGCCTCCCCCCTCCCCGCCATGGTTGCAAAGCCAGCGGCTTCGGGAGGCACTGGCTGGCGGGGAGGGGGGTAGGCTAGCACGAATGCTTGCTTACCTGTGTGTAAGCAGGACTCAGGAGGCAATTTGATGCGCGTTGCGAAGGTAAGGCAGGGTGAGCTTCTCAGCGGGGGACCGGTTCGGGGGCATGGCCAGCCGGAGGTCACTACCGGTTCGGGGAACCATGCCAAATTTCTGCTAACGGTTCTATAGAACTGAACCGAACCGGCAGCAACCCACCTCTGAATTGCTCCCACCCTGCACTTTTTTCTTTCTTTCAATTTTAAAGCCATAAAACAAACATTTCAGCTATTTGGAGGTCAAAGGACATCTGTAGAATGAAAAAAAGAAGAAGGCAAAGGACTAACCATTTGAGACCTGCAAATGTCACTATTTGTTACTAGAAGGAAAGAACATCTTAGAAAACTTACTATGAAAATACGTAGAAAGGGAAAGGAAGAAAATGGGTAAACACCAAATGTTTAAAAGATAAAGGGAATGATCAGTAGCATGGTTAGCAAATTCAAAATTGACAGAGAGCAAATTAAGGTGGTATACAGATAGTCCTCAAGTTACAACTGTTCATTTAGTGACTGTTCAAAGTTACAACGGCACTGAAGAAAGTGACTTATGACCTTTTTCACACTTACAACCCTTGAGGCATCCTCATGGTCATGTGATCAAAATTCAAAGACTTGGCAACTGAATCATATTGATGACGATTGCAGTGTCCCAGAGTCCCATAATCCCCTTTTCTAATCTTCTGAAAAGCAAAGTCAATGAGGAAGCCGGATTCACTTAACAACCATGTGACTAACTTAAGAACTGCATTGATTCACTTAACATTGGTGGCAAGGAAGGTTGTAAAATGGGGAAAAGCTCACTTAACAAATGTTTCACTTAGCAACAGAAATTTTGGGCTCAATTGTGGTCATAAGTTGAGAACTACCTGTAGTAGACAGTTGTGGTTTTTTGAGTTCAAAAATACATATGGACTGGTGAAATAAAGAGAAAAGTAGTCTAAAGGAGGAATTTGATGACAGCCATAATGGACAAGTATATTTCTATGATAAGAAAGATCACAATAGTTGAAGAACAGCTCTTTGCAGTCATAAAGTGCTCCATGAAAGTGACAGAATTAAGATAAACAGTTTTGAAGTATGGATGAGGAATGGTTGCTAAGAAAACCACAGACTGGAAATACCAAGGCTTACTGATCCTTTGAAAGAATGACCACCAAGCCAAAAAAAAAAAAATCACATATTTTGAGCATATAATTAAGCATTGTGAGCCAGCATTATATGTTCAAAGCATTTTGAGCATATAATGAACATTGCTGGGAGAGAAAAAAGTTATGCTTGGCAAAGATTAAGGGAGTAGAAGAAGGGAACATAGCACATACTGGGATCAAAGAGATTGTATGAATATCCTTGAAGATTTGGTTCTATTTATTAAAGACAGGATGATGAGGCAGTGGGCATTTGTCCATACAGTCCCCAAACATTGTGTGATGACCCTGGGCTGGGCATGGAAGCAACACAGCCAGAATGAAGGCTTAACTCCCCTTTATTGCTCCAACTTTCCCCCAAAAGTCCCACCATGCAAGTCCAGGAACAAAGCTCTAAACATGCACCTCCAATAGTTCCTGGCTGCTATTAGTCCAGAAGAGCAGCCACAGTTCAGGTAAATTGGTTCCAAGGAGTCCTCATCACAGGAAGAGTCCACTAGGACTGCAGCACTACCTGGAACAGAACTGGGTCACTGCAAACTCACACATAGCCAGGCCAGGCAAGCAAGGGAAGCAGGGCAAGGCAAGCACAGTATTCAGACATTGTTAACAGCATGTGAGACTGGAAAAAGGCAATGCTTGTTCCTGACAAGTGCCCCTCCCAACAGCGTCTCTTTAAATCTCATTCCCCAGGTGACCCTTGTGAAGAGGGGCAGGACTCCCTCATCCCGAGTTGTCGAGTCGCCCTGCGCTGATCCCACCTCCTCTCCATTCTCCGTGCTCAGGGATAGTGGGGGGGGGAGGTAATTGCTCATCGACGGAGCTCTGTCACTCCTCTGCTCCGCTGCCTGCCCTCTCCTAGCCCTTTGCTTGGTCATCCTGCACCATCTCTGCTTTGCTGGCGATCCTTCCCAGGCCAGAGGGACCTGGGACTGCTTTGTCCTGCTCCTCAGGTCGTTCTTCTGTTGGTCGTAGCTCCGTCTCATCGTCCTCCTCGGACCCAAGCTCCAATGGGGGCATGACACATTGAGTCCAATTTGATAACAGTTCTCTAAGAGGGAAAATAGATAGAAAGTTAACTGAGACTTTGAAACTGTGGTGGGCTGGCATCTATCATTGTAAATACCACAAAAGCTGTCAGAATGAGTAATTCCACTTTTTTTTTAGTGCATAAGATGTTAGAAATAGTTGGTTAGTGTTATCACAAACATATTGATGTAGTCTAATATAGATTGGCCTTTTTAAAAACAAGTTATTTGAAATTATTCTACCTAGACAGCCTATTATTGATCTCCTGAAAAGTTTTTTAAGGAAGTCCAAAACTTTTCAAAAGGCCAATATTATCAGCTTTATCTCTTCCAAATTCAGTACTATACGAAAAACTTTAAGAATCTTTTGTTGGAGAATGAATACACCAAAGTCAGATTACTACTCACTGATGACAATAACAATGAGAACAACAATAGCAGGTTAGGATGACAAAAAAATGCCCAAGCAAACAAGTTAAAAGTTTTAACTTCTTCAAAAATTCAGAGGAATATTGACTATGACTATGTAATAAGAGACATCTGCCAATTGGGAGAAAGATCATGAGAAATTTAGGTAAAAATTAATATGCAGAGACATCACAATGACAAGAAGTCTTTATTGTCAAAGCCATGATTCTCCCAGGTATTACATATAACTATGAAAGCTGTACCATCTGTTTCTCAATATATTTAAATTCATGAATCTATTGCAAGGTGTGGGAAATAGATTTGTGGATTTGCTTGTAATATACACACAAATGAGGGATAATCTCAAAAAATTGAGTGAAGAAAAGGGAAACCTTTAACAGCAGAATGTTACATAGGTAGGAAATATCCACAAGAAAGGCAGTAAAAGAGAACATGAGAGCATACAACATAGGAATAAAAATATTCCTCAGTGCTGGAAGCTCATCCATCATCAAAGTTAGAAGCTAGATTACCCTGGATGTATCCATTATTTTGAGCATGGCCTCATCTGAAGCTCATCGCTAGGTGGATAATGTATAAAGAACTCTATTGCAATTTTTTAATTAAACATCATTATTATTATTATTTACATTTTTGCATATCACCAAATACATGTGAGACAATACCAGTTCCCCTGTCATTTCCTTCCTGTGCAGGTAGCTGGTCTTGAAGGTAAAGAAAAAAAAGTGATAATGCTTTTGAGCTGGATGCTTGAGAAAACAGTTAATTGTGTGAAACAACTGTATAAGAGAAGAATGTGCAGAGGCTTGCTTTTGAAAACTCAAGTTTTTACAATATTGTACTGTGCACAAGAACACAGAAGAAAAGCTGTTTTGTACAGGAAAGCACAGGGGAAAAATAGAATATAACATCTAAGCTTCCATGCCTTTAGAAATGTCTTTTGCAATAAGCACTAAGCCCTTAGAAAGGCTCAATGAAGAAATAAAATCATGCTTCTCAATTGTGGTACTGGGGAAAATTCTTTAAAATATGACTAATGAAAGAACAGATCATTTAGTACTAGATAAAGTAAAACCAGATTGCACTAGTAGCACTAATAATGAAGGTAGCGCTTAAATATTTTGAACACATACTGTGAAGCCAAGAGTCATTGGAGAAGAACCTGCTGCTTAGAAAAGTCAAAAGCAATAAAAAAAGAAGACAAGATGGTTAAATACTATTATTGATGAGACAAGCATGACTTCCAAGAAATCCAAGAAAGAATTACTGATGTCCAAATAATGTCTATTAGGTAGTGAAGAGTTAGAAGAGTTGAACAATGATGCCAATAGAAGAACTTTGTTTTTTGTCATATAAACAAGGATGAAACAAGTCAAAATAGTACAATAGAAAGGAGAACATTCACGCCTCCTATTGCAGTTGCCATGGCTACCTAAAGCTGCTCCCAGCTGATGCAAATTAGAACTTCCAGCAGGGGGAAGTTGTAAAAGTGCCACTGAAGGATTAGTTAATTTTTTTCCACTTCAGCTCAACAATCCTAACACAATTTGCCAACTCTAACCACAGCTGCAACCTACTAAGCCCATGCATGGATCAGCCAAACCAATTTGTGGATGGATGGATCCTAAATTCTGGAAATAGATGGATCCACTTTGCATTGATCCAGCGGTAGTTTTTTCTAATCTGTTCCAATTTTAGAAGTAAGAATAATAACAACAATAATAATAAATCAAGTTGCTATAACATCTTTCTAGTGCCTAAGCCTATTTTATTAACTCCAATCATTTTACTTACTATATAAACAGGAGAGGCTTACAGTCTTTGTGGCTTATTAAAAAACATGGAATTTTGCTGATTGTTTGTCTTGATTAGATTTTTGTGGTAGTAGAATTGAAAGATACCTGCGTCTAAAATTCTGGCTGAATATATTTGGTACTTTAACCATCCATTTTGGGTTCCTAATAGTAACCGCTAACACTTGAGAGGGTAAATTAACACTGCCTGTTCAAGCTGCTTCTTTTCTTCAAGCCTTGTTTACTTCAACTTCTTCACTGAAAAAGAAGCAATTCATAATTATAAAGAGAATCCTATCATGAGGCAGGGAGACGTGGAGAGAAGGCACTCACAAAGATTTCTTATTAGTGGTTCATGCAACAATGTATTTGGAATAAAAAATAATTAATGAAATATGAAAAAGTATTAACTGGATATATTGATGGGATCTCTCTCTCTCTCTCTCTCTCTCTCTCTCTCTCTCTCTCTCTCTCTCTCTCTCTCCCTCTCTCTCTCCTCCCCCTCTCCCCCCCCTCTCTCTCACCTCTCCCTTTCTCCCTCCCTGGCTCCTTCTCTCCCTCTCTTCCCCTCTCCCTCTCATCCAATATGAATATAACACTGTTTCAAAACATTGCATACTTTGTTCTCTAAACTAGTCAGACAAGATAAAGGACAAATTGGGAAAATGAAAAAAAAAAGGTTGGTTAAATTCAAGGTATAGGGTTGTAATTCATCATTTTAAATTTTTGTATATGCAAGTGTTATTTGGATTTTTGAAAGGATGAAAGGATGCTTGCAGGAAAAAATGTAGAGATCATTCAATGTTTCCATTGATGTTTGATGTTTGATGCTTCAATGAAAGGACCTAGTTCCAATACACACCTCTCCACATCCTCTGTCAGTTCTAAAATAATATAATATTATAATTATTATACTATAAGAAAGATGACATCACCAGCTTTAACTCAGGAGACTGACTATATCTTTATGGATTTATCCTCTGAGATCAGGTTGAAAAAGTCAGAACATTCACTCATGGCCAGTCATTTGTATCTCCTGACAGACAAAAATTCAGGTGAGTATTTCTACTGAATGGCAACCCATAAAGGTCAATGTGTAAATCATAAAGATCAGAATCATGCATTTATTCACTTACCTAAGTTTTAGATGAGATATTTGGATAAGATGGATCAAAGATGAAACCTGCTAGTAGTTAACATTTTTTTTCAAAAAAAAAAAAAGTTACTAGTCAGTCTGTTTTTCAGAGATGGCTGTACCCCAGAGAGATGAAATTGTATCTTTTTTTCAAGTTTTTTATTTTTTTATTTTTTTAACAAACATATCAATGCGTGAACAGTGTGGCACCTGGGTATCGTACATTCTAATACAAATAAGACTAATAACATTAATCATAGTTATTACAGAGATGGCTGTACCCCAGAGAGATGAAATTGTATCTTATGGGAATTGCTCTGTAGTGGCACAGTTGCCTAGAGCATGGGGACATTTTGGATTCAAAATTCATCTTCCAGGTCAAATTGGAACACTTCATTTTTAAGTGACAACTGGTGAGTGGCAGAAGAGATACAGAAATTATGGCTGGAGGATGAGAAAGCACAGTAATTGACTTGACCACTTTAGCTTGCTTAGCTTGAAGCGCTTTTTCATTTCTTGCTACCTGTGCCAAGAAACATCTGTTGTAGACAAAAACAATCTGTCTGCAAAAGCACCCTTGTTATATTTTATTCTTTGGGTCCACTTTTACATTTAAACACTTTTGCCACTCCGCCTTCCCACAAGTTCTTTCAACCACAGCTAGGTCTGTACAACTTCGCATCTCTCTGCATTTGTCTTGAGCAGCAAGAACATAAATCAAAGCACCACCAATCTGTCTTCATAAGCTGATACCAGAGAAAGCACTGTCTGAATTCTAACCTTGTTTAATAAACTACTGGGATTGTCAATCAAGAAAATAGTTTCTGTAATTCTGGTCACTGCTAAACATTCTCTCTCTCTCTCTCTCTCCTAGTAATATTATATAACACAAACACAAACACATTTGTCTATTTGTAACTTTCTAAAATAAAATTTTTATTCATTCTTTTGCTGATTATTCCAGAACAAAAAACAAGTTAATAAAGTTGTATTTAAAACTTAGTTCACTAACAATTAAAGGAAACCCACCCAGTGCTGCAAAACCTTTCAGTCTAATGGTTCCTGACACCTAAAAAAGCAGTTAACAAGCAATTTTGAAAGTGATTAGAAAAGGAAGTAACAAGTATCCTTTTGAAGATAGCAACTCTGGCTTCAGAAAAATGATGGCTATTTCCTCATGTCTCATAGCACTAAACTTACCACAGACTGCTGTGGTCTCCTTACAAGGAATAATTGCATGGAATTCTTGTAGACGGTCTCATGGCTTCTCCTTGTTCTGGGAGAAACTATAAAGAATTGGCCTATTTGCCAGCTCTTAATTCTGAGATGTTCATCAGTTCCACTTTTAGCATGGCCATCTTAGCAATTTTTCCCCCAGAGATCCACCACTGCTAAACTCTATTCTCAAGTTACTGCAATGGTTGCCCCAAGAAGATCAGGAGCAAACCACCAATTGCAATTCTGCAAAGCTGCACAAACAAACAAACAAACAAACAAACAAACAAACAAACAAAAACAAACAAGTCCTGGCAAAAAGTTTCTTAGTTGGTATCCCATGTTTCCAAAAACAGTCTTCTTTTTTCATATCTAGATCAAACTTTAAACTGCCAGATCTTCCCAAAAAGTATTATGTATTATGTGATGATTTCAATCTTCTTTGGATGTTTAATAATGCATTTAGTAAGAAAAGACTACTAAAAGGCATTGTAAATTAATCAGATTTTAATCTCTATGTTGATTTACCATGGACTCATATGTTTACTCACAATCAAACAATTTTGTTATTGCGCCTTGTTTTCCCTTTAGAAAAAAATAATTACTTTGAAAACAATTGTTAAATTATTACATTGTTACTAAAAATTGTCCTTGAATGACAAGAAGATTTGAGTTTGATGAATAAATTTTAAATATAAGAACACTCTCAAAACATTAAGGTACAGAAATTGAAAGCATAACCTGCTAGTAAGGATGAATAAATTAACTATAAAAAGTGCAAAACGAGTTTCAATCAATTCTGTAAGTTGAGTTCCATACATTTGAAGGGTGATTTGGTAGGAGAAGACTAAACGAAAGCACTTGATTTGTGCCAGTGTCATAGAAATTTACACACATACCAGTTCAAATCAGCTTTAATGATTAACCTGTAGAGAATGAAACAAAAATGGACATATTGATGAGGTCTGTCAGAAAACAGCAGAATACGGAATAAAGAATTGGAAGAGACCTTGGATGTCTTCTAGTCCAATCTCCTGTTCAAGCAAGAAATCCTATACCGTTCCAGACAAATGGCTGTCCAGTCTCTTCTTAAAAACCTCCAGTGATTGAGCAACTCACAACTTCTGATGGCACTGATCAATTGTTCTCACTGTCAGGATATTTCCCCTTAGTTCTCGGCTGGATCTCTCTTTAATAAGTTTACATCCATTACTTTTTGTCTTGCCCACAAATACTTTGGAAAACAGGTTGTCCCGCTCTTCTTTATGCCAATCTCTCCAATATTGGAAGACTGCTATCATGTCATAACCAGTTGTTGTGTTTTCGCAACACAACCAAGCAGTATAAACCAGTAACTGCCAAAAAGTAACACTGAACCTTCATGAACCACCAAGACATTATCCCATTCATGTGCTTTCCTCAGTGTAAGCAGTGCACACCATTTGGCCCATTCCAATCACAATCTCTATTCTCCAAGATGGTGAACTATCTACTGCACAGAATAATCTGCATAGAATAATAGGTTTCAGTCAAACGAAAGGAAACATTTGACCAAGATGAATAAAGGGCTTTGAATCTTTGAATGGTGAAAAAGAGGTAGGTTGGAGCAAAACAATGCCTTTGGGGAATATTCTTTTTTCCCTCTTAGAGAACATAGTATGATGTGTGAAGCAAATCATTGGCTGTATTTGCTTGACATATTAAACTTGGTTAGTTTAATTTGGTTTTGCTGAATTGACTGAATTTCTTGAATTTCACAACACACTGAAGAATAAGTCAACTGCTGAGTTTTTCACAACACCTTAAGTGTTTGTGTGTATGTGTGTGTATATATCAGAGATGGGTTCCTCCCGGTTCGGACCAGTTCACCCGAACCGGTAGCGACCCGCTGGTGATGTCACAGTGATGTCATGGATCCAGTTCGGTCGGTGCCAGTCCATGGGCGCCACCATCTTTTTTTTGAATTTTTTTTGGGGGGGGGGAATTTTTTTTTTAATTTTTTCCGTGTTTTTTTCTTCTGCGCATGCGCAGAAGCCGAGTTTCCGGCACTGCGCATGCGTCATCATCTTGTTTTTGGCTTTTTTTCCCATTTATTTTTCAGCACTGCGCATGTGTGCGTGTGTGCCCACGTGGCGTGGCCACATGGCATGGGAGGAAGCGAACCGGCAGCGAGGTAAGTTAGAACCCATGCCTGGTATATATATTCTTCCACTTTGTCATGCCCAATTCTTGGAAACTGACTGGACAAGTTACTACAGGTTTTTTGGCAAAGTTTTTTAGAAGTAGTTTTCTATTGCCTCCTCCTTAGTGCTGAGAGAAAATGACTATGTAGCTCCAGGCCACCCAGTTGGCTTTGTGATTAAGGACTAGAATTTATGGTCTCCCAGTTTCTAGCCTGAGTTTTTTTTAACCTCCACACCAAACTGTCTCTCTATAAAAATATTAATTACATTAACATGAATTAAGAAAATGAATTTTATTACTACATTAGATGGGAGAATATACCCAATGGAGCCAGTGGTAAATGTGCTGTATAACTAATTCATCCTTCTGTTCATAATAATAGAAATAGTTGGATTAATGCATTCTACTCTATGTGAAGCTGCATGTTTCCCACCTGGAAACTTTAGCTTGTAAAAAATGAAGGTGTTTGGACAGTTCTGGTATTATCATAAAATATTATTGCTACAGGAGATGCATTGATTATATGTTCATTTCTGAATGCAATTCAAGGTTCAACAAATGTTAATAGTGTAATAATATCGTCAGCCAATGTCATACTGATCTCCTCCAGACGTCTGGGAACACAATCAAATATTCCAAATTAATTTTCCCCTCCAAATTCAAAATAAAAAGGAGAGGGTCCTGTTTCTCTGATGAGGAATGTGTAATTGAAACAATGGAGGGATAATTATGTTAATTACATTTAAGAATGAAATCAAATTTAAGATTTTTCTTTCTTTCTAATCATAGCCCCGTTCAAGTCTTTGCCCTGTATTTAGGACTGTGGCACATAACACATTATTCAAAGGCCAGATGAGGCTGATTGGCTCCTACATTTCACATCACACACAAACACACACACACACACACCTTAATATTGCTGGGATTTCAAAGGAATTAAAAGCAAGTTTAACCAGAACAATGACTTAAATTAGAACGTTTCTGAATTCCCACATAGGGTTCATAGAAAACATTAATGCAAGTAACTAATCAAACAGCACTGCAGGGGTTAGTTATCTCTCCCCACCATTGGTTTCTGTCAAAGCCAAGGTCTGGCAAACAAACTTTCCAGGGAGTTTGAGGTTACCCTTGCATCTGGGGCTACTTTGAACTATAAATGAATGCCAGGATGCTATGCAAGGGCACATGGACACCAGAGGGAAGAAGGTATTTATTTATTATATAGCATCTGATGCAAGAATTAAAAACATATTCCAAAGCAGGAAAAGTTAAACCCTTTTGAAGCCCTATGATTCAGATTCAAAGTGCTTGTCGCCCTATGAGAATCTTTGAACTATAGGCTAAAATAAGCTCCAGACTGGGAATGATGTCATTTCTATTTACAAATTCATTTAATTTCCACACAATGCCTTTATTTCTTATTCCTTTCTTCTTTGACTATTGGTCTCAGTTAGTGTTTCAAAGGTGAGAGTTTTCAGAATTGTCACGTAGGTTCTTCAGAGCTGTTAATGCAAAATTGTCTCAAATTTGAGACATTATCTCTTTTCTATGGCAACAGGCAGGTATCAATGAAAGAAAATTAGACTTTCCCAGCAGGATCAAGCAGTAGGAGAAACAGAAATATGAAGTGGCAGAAAGGCTTTTATCCTAACGCAAATGCTTCCCATAATAAGGCAAAGTGGGGAATGCAACTCAAAAACTGCTGGGATAATAAATTGCATGTTGTTTTGGAACTTTACAGCTTGCTCTAACATGAATAAAGCATAAAGTTGAATAGCAACATGATTTTATAATTCTTTTGTATTTCTATCCCAGCAACCATAAGGAAAAGCAACAATATTGGCTTCTGCTGATATTGATAGTATCCTAACAGTAAAATGCTTATTAGATGCTTCATGGAGGAAGTAGAATCGTGGTTTACCATTCTTTTTTACAGTAATATAAACTCTTCCTGACTTTTGAGCTTTGACTTTTCTCTCTTATGGAGACCGGAAGATGTGATGAAGTCCCAAAATGCCACTCTCCTGCTAAAATCCATTCCATCTCAAGCCTAGTAAGGTGTTACAAATTTGATTTGATATCAAACTGTTCCAATAAGCCATATCAAAGTGCCCACTAAAATATGTACATTAGAGAAATGCATTCAGAAATACACACTTCATACCCGAAAAAAACATGTTTCCCCAAATATGCACACTACATACATCAAAAGTGTATCTCAAAATGTGTAGTATAGTGTAGGATAGTGCGCACAAAAATGCTCGTGCATTTATGCAATCCTTCTCAGTTGGATGCATAATAAACCAATTCAGAAGACAACTATACTAAATTTATGATTCATCCACTAGACTCACCTAGGCCTGATCATGATGTCGTTGCTAAATGAGTCACACCCAATATTATAGCCTTTTTTTTGCCACGGTCATTAAGGGTATCTGGCTTCCCCGTTGATTTTGTTTGTCAAAAAAGCCCTGGGAAGATGATCATGTGACACTGGGACACAGCAACCATCATAAATTCAAGCTAGCTGCCAAGTGCCTGAATTTTTAGCATGTGACCATGGGACCCTGTCACAGTTGTAAGTGTGAGGACTGGTCGCATCATAACTTCAAACAGTTGTTAAATGAATGGTCATAAGTTGAGGACTACCTCTACTATATTTTGCAACGATCAAATCCTTCTAATATTCTCAGAGAAAACATGACCACAGTTAGTCAAGGCCGAAATGTATTTTATAATTCATTTTAGTCCAAACTGTTACATTCTTGTTTTTATTATACTTATTGTTGTTGTTCTGAAATACATTAAGGAACTTTAATAGGATCATCTGCACAGTTCATTACTGAGCAAAAGCCATGCTATAGCTTCTGAAGTATGAGTTGTGAGTTGTGAGTTCAGATGTGGGGGAGTAAGTAGCAAATTCTGAATTCTCTTGATATCACTGTTCTTCATTCTCCCAGTTCCCTTTTCTTTTATATTTAACTATTATGCAACAGAATTCTAAAAGAAAGAAAGAACTTTATTTCTGCCCTCCAGTTATACTGTATATATAGAGTGACAGGAAGGGCATCCGGCCAGTAAACACTCAGCTCCATTCAGTTGCCCAGACTCCACCCTGCAAGGGATTATGGGGTCGTTAAAAGAAGATGATGATACACACACACACACACACACACACACACACACACACGCACATGCACAAAATGCCAAAGCATTTATGGAATTGAGATTATAGCAATAGCACTTAGACTTATATACCGCTTCATAGTGCTTTACAGCCCTCTCTAAGCGGTTCACAGAGCCAGCATATTGCCCCCAACAATCTGGGTCCTCATTTTACCCACCTCGGAAGGATGGAAGGCTGAGTCAACCTTGAGCCTGGTGAGATTTGAACTGCCGAACTGCAGCTAGCAGTCAGCTGAAGTAGCCTGCAGTGCTGCACTCTAACCACTGCGCCACCTCGGCTCTTATGCTTTTTAAAAATGGTTTCTTCCAGTTAATTTACATTAACTACTAACGTTGTAGTCCAAGCAGCGTAATTGCTTTGCTTTTCAATGTAGCTATTGTTTCTTCCTGCCCTTCCCCCCATCCTGTACCCAAGGAAAATAAAGGTCCTTGAAGGCAATCAGACTTCCTTCTCTTTCTACATTATTATTTTATTTATTGTATGGCGATGGTACATTAGCCAGGAGACCACAGTATGAGTAAAAAGTAGTCGTTTGGCTACTGAGGATTGCTAGTCCGTTTAGTTCATGTTTGTGCGCTATCCAGAGTGCACCAGGGGTGGGTTCTGGTTCCTTTTGTTGCAGGTTCACTCAGGGCCACGCCGTGCACGTGTGCACTTAGCAATCAAAAAATAGCTTCTGCGCATGCGCAGAAGCAAAATCCAAGATGGTGGCGCCCATGGAGACACCGACGGAACTGGCTCTGTGACGTCATTGCCGAGTTACTAACAGTTCTAAAGAACCGGTTAGAACTGGTAGGAAGCCACCTCTGGAGTGCACCACAGGGGGTGGACTAGCTCTACATTTAGAAAGGTTCAACAACATTCTGCAGCAACATTTGGGGCTTCTCCCTCCATCTATGTCACCTCGCGCTTGGGCAACACATTGGGAAAGCTCCAGCACCACTTTCCTGCACAAAACATCATTATTTTCCCACCAAAGTGCTACCTATTTATCTACTTGCATGTAGCATGCTTTCAAACTGCTACATTGGCAGATGCTGAGACAAGTGATGCGATCTCACCCTGTCACATGATGCTAGAACTGGAACAGCCAGATGTAGACCTTCTCCAACATTATTAAGCTTCTTTCTACATGATGGAGGTGATAGAGGCTCTTTGGAATTTCTCCTCCCTTTCTTTTGCAATGTTTTTCCAAACAGTGCTTGGTTTTTCATCTCTTCCTCTCTCCTTCCCCCTATATTTCCTCACTCTTTGAGAATAATCTGTATGATTCTGATATGAGTAAGATGGCATTCCTGGATCATGATATGGCGCTCCTGATCCTGCATATTGTATGTTACTCAAATCTGTCTTCTCCCAGTTTTCAGCACTATGTTGATAGCAGTCCCAAAGGTGCTTTTTCAAAAGGCAACTGGATTTTCCTTGAAAAACAAAGTCCAGTTGCCTTTTGAAAAAGCACCTTTGGGACAACCATGACCTAGATGACTGAGAATCTCCATAGACATTATGTTGATAGCAGTTTCTTTTTCCTACATGACATCTGTTACATTAACACTGTGTTTTTTTAAAAAATATTTTTTTTATTTTTTTAACAAACATTACATCATTAATCAATCAGTGTGTCATCTGGGTACAAAATTTTTGTGTCAACATATTTTACATTTACCACCATTTTCTTAATTTATATATACAGTATCTCTACTTCTACATTTCAATTTAACTTATCTTCTATTAAAACATTCCCCCCCCTTTATTTCATTTCATACCTCTTTTTGTCCATATTCATTTTCTATCCAATAATAAAAATGCTCCCATATATTATAATACTCCTATTCTTCCTTCCCTTTAATTGCCATCTATTCATTTCTGCACATTCTAATATTTTCTTAATTATCTCTCCCTTTGTAGGGATTTTTTCCACTTTCCAATTTTGTGCAAATACAATTCTAGCTGCAGTTATTACATGAATAATTAAATATACATTCTCTTTACTATATTTCTCTGACAAAATACCCAACAAAAACAGCTCCGGTTTCAACACATTAACACATTGATCTTCCTATTTTTTTTTCTTCCCTGAATTTTTTTTTTTTTTTTTGCGTTATTCCATCCTCAGGCTCATCCTTAAAAATCTTTTTATAATTTATTTTGGTGGAAGGCCTCATGGGAACAATTCTTCTAGGTTTGTCTCGAGATTGAATAGAAGCTGCAGATTCTCATATGCACTTTTGCCCACTTCATAACTAACATAAAAACAAGCCCCCTGGGCTTAAACTGTGACATTTATCCCAAAATTGTCTTATCCTTCAGAAAAAAATTAAAAGTGACTTCTTTTCCAATTTAAATAAGTAACAGTAAAATATTGTAGGTTTTTTTTTTCTGCAGTACACATTTCATCAGAGAAGATGTGGTTAAAAGTGGGAATTCACTATCTCAAGGCAGAGTGATGGCTACTTACTGCTACCTACTGCTTTAAAGGATGATTAGACAAACTGCCAATAGCTTCTAATTATAATGGCTAAATGCTCCTTTGCAGAAGCAGCAATAATCTTTGGACATTGACAGCAAGAGCCAGTTATTGCCTGCTTATCTTGCTTGAAGACTTCCCCAAGGAATTTGAGATATCACTGTGGGAATTAAATTGGAGAGGTATTTAATTTCTTCCTGCAGGTTTGTTATACTTCCCATTCAACCACAATTTGAAGCACGTGATAATAAGAACAAGAAGAATAGAAGGGAATCAATTCATGGAAATGAAATAAAACCCAAATTCATAAAAAAAATAAATAAATAAAAAACTCAGAAAGGTAAAGCTTTCTGTTTTGAATTTAACATCCATAAAGGACAGGTCTAAGTTGTTTTTTTTTTTTTATGGTCTTCAAACACGTAACAATAAACATCTTGCAAATTTCAGAGTGGATAGAACATATCAGAATGCAAAGAAGCCAATGATTGAGTAGCTTCTAGGATGACACCACTCTACCAATCTCAACATTTCAAAAGGACCTCTTCTGAATATTTTATCGAGTGACCACACAGATAATGGCAAAGACTTCCTAGTTCTTCACATCAAATAACATTAGATATTAAAGAAAAACAGTGGAACAGCTAATCTGTAGCTAATCTGTAGCAGTACTTCAGCAGAAATATAATATGTATGGTAAGTGCTCCAACCATGACCCTTGTTTTTCATTGTATCCCAGGTGTAGCTTCTGGACCGAGTATAAGAGAAGACCCACACACAGAAGCCAAAAGTTTTGGCTATTATTGTGAGCAACAAGTTCACAATAACAACAAGTTTGTTGCAATAAAAAAAAGTACAATTGGTATACCAGATGAAACTGGTAATAGATTTCCCCCTACTTTTCTCTATTTTATTAGGAAGAAGTGTTCCTCTTTTCCAAGAGAAAACAGATGCAAAGAAGATGTTAAGTAATTCTATCTTCTCTCTTTTCCCTATTATTACTTTCCATCTTCCAGATGCAACACGTCAACAGTCTCCTTGATTTTTTTAGTTTAGATATATTCCCACCCTGCTGCATCTTCCTCGACTATTCAAAATGCTAGCCAACTTGTTTAACACCATATGCATCCAACATACTTTGCTGGGAATTATGTTTCATAGTTATTAGGAATTATCTTTTTTAGATTATAAATTGGTAATTTGTATTTCAGGTATATATATCTCAGGTTTTTTAATTTTTTAAATTAATCTCAGCAATTTTTTAATTGCTTCTTATAAGTCTGTGTGTGTGTGTGTGTGTGTGTGTGTGTGTGTGTGTGTGTGTGTGTGTGTGTGCACGCATGTGTGTGTACACCTTCATGTCAATGTTGACACCTGGTGACTGCCTGGATTAGTCCCTGCAGTTTTCTTGGGAAGATTTCACAAGTGATTTGTTATTGCTTCCTTTCTAGGGCTGAAAGTGAGTGATTGGCCTAAAGTCACCCAGATTTTCTGCTAAACTGGCTCTTTTCTCAAATCTACATTATGATTTCACTTCTGGTTTGCACTGTTTTTGGTTCATTTCACCTTTCCTACATCTATTTCATTATAAAGTTTTCATTTATAGTATTCATGTACCACTGCATTCTTCTAAAATAGTGGCTTAGTTGTTAGCAAATATTTTGTTGGGTGATAACATTTCATGGATTTGTTTCACTTTACTTCATTTTCTGAAGGCTGCTTCTTTAAATCTGCATTGAGGGGCTATGTAAGAACCTCTGCCACAATGGTAGCACAGTTCATTTTGTAATTCTCCATTTATAAGCTATAACAAGATTGTTATTGGGCATTATTCCCAACTGCAGCTGCTAAGTATCTCTAGTAGTAGCTCAAATGGAGTTAACAATTTTAAATATTCTTTTAAATGTTAACGCTATGTGATGTGGTGGCCTAGTGATGATGATACTTGCCTTCCACTTGGAAGTTCAATCTTAGGTAGTGGCAGATGTTTCTCTCTTAGGGCACAAAGAGAAAATATCTGCTGCAAACTCCACATAGGCATCAGGAAGGGCATCTGGCCAGCAATTGCTCAGCTCCATCCAGTCGCCCCAATTCTACCCTGAATTAAGGGATTACAGGGTTGTAAAAAAGGGAGAGTTCTTAAAAGTTAAAGCTAAAGTTTAATAAAGTTTAAAAAGTTTTTTTTTTCAGAATTCCACACATTTTTCACAGCATAATGTATCCCTTCAAGAAATTTGCCATAATCAGATTGTTCAGCTGCATGTACTGCAAGGGGACTCTCCCTTTATTTTTGTTTATGAAATCTGAAAGCCTCTGCAAAAAAAAAAAATAAGAACTGGGGCACCAAAGGGCCCTGTATTATTTTTACTAGTTCAACAAAGTTGAATTGTGAGGATTTTATAGACGCTTTATCTTCTCAATAAGCTGTATTCTTGCCTCCCGTGACACTCAATAAAAAAAAAGGACATTCATTTTTCACTAACTATCCCACATGTCTCAAAAAAAACTGTTCGACTCTCTCTGTATACAATGTCCAATCATTTCTTGCACTTTTAAACACAGAATCTTCTGTTCCGTTATTTCTTTCCTTTCTATTCACTCACTGCAACCTGTTGCACATTACCCTTCCATTATTTGTTTTCTTTTTGTCTTTTCAACTGACCTTTCTTTGCCTTCCATGATCAGGCAAGGCTTATGCGGCTTTTTAAAATCCTGTTGTTTCTGTTGTATCTTTTCTACAGACCAAACAAAACAGACTTGAGTTGGCGGATTTGTGTGTGTGTGTGTGTGTGTGTGTGTGTGTGTGTGTGTGTGTGTGTGTGTGTGTGTGTGTGTGTGTGTGTGTGTGTGTGTGTGTGCTTTACTAAAACTTCCAGAAGAGAATTTGCAAGAATCACAGCATATAGCAGCAAGTCAGAGTAACAATACTGGACTCTAGGCATGTTCCATCAATCAATAATAATGATGATAATACACTATAGTGACAAAACTCTAGTCATCAGGGTCAGAAAAGTTCTTTTGGTTCAGTGGCTAGTCTTTTAGCTTGTCCTATTTTGGAAAAGATTTCTGGTGACTGAACCAATCCTTTTCTTGACTACATCAACTCCCTTCCTAATACTCTAACTGATGTTGCACTGAGCTGGGTGAAATGAGCACCACTCAAGTCTCAGGAATACATGCTACATTAAATCCCTTAATGATTAAGTCACAGCAGGATGTGACTTTGTCTTGAGCTGACCTGGCTTTCACAATCAAGTAGGAAAAGAGGCCAGCCCATCCTGATGGGAAAGAGACACTTCCTCTGTAAGGATCATGTAACTCTTAGAGGTCTTTGCCCTACCCCGGCTAGTCGCTTGCCTACCTCCTTTTTTGATGCTCAGCTCCAGCTCTATTCCTTATTGTCTGCAGCCACTGTGTCATTCACACAAAGGAAACAAGACATGGGAAGGAGGAGGAATAAATAAAAATTCACAGATTCATTAGTGAACATTCATTTGCATGTATGTATGTATGTACAGTATGTATGCATGTATGTATGTATGTATTTATGAATTGATTTGCCACCAATCTCATATTCAATGATTCTGGATGGCTGACAACATGAAAACATTAAACAATAAAACCATCAATTAGAAACTAACACAGCAGATACTATCATTAACAGAAGATGGCAAAGAAGGGAGAGACACACAGGGTCGGGGGAGGTGGGATTAGGTTTTAATTAGTCAACCACCTCCAGTGTGAGGAACCAAGAAAGTCACACTATATTTAGTCATACCTATTTAGGAATTCACACTATAAGGGGGGAAAATCATCCTGTAAAACTAAACAAGATCAGGCCTGGTTAATACCACCAGAAAGTTCTAGATATGGGCTGGACTAAAAAATGAAGGGAAAATAATATGGGAAGTCATTGCTGACAAAAGTTCCATATTGCTACCGGTATCATGAGAACTATACATCCATGGCCCTGAGGCCACTTCGTTTGGGAAAAATAATCCATGGGAAAAGCAGTGCTATTGCTGTGTTGGAATTATCCAAATTCAGAGCATGTTCATATATTCTAAATTGCTGATTAAAAAAAAAAGAGCAGCACAACAGGAATAATGATGAAGAGATATTTCTTTATTGTTTTCCATTTATTGTGGGGAAAATAGCTTTACTGGCCAAGGCCTAAAACCAAATTAAATTGTTGATGCTGTTACAAAATTGTAAGCTGCCCAAAATCATTGATTGAGATGAGTGGCTACAGAAATTAAATAAACAAATAAAAACAAAAACAAAATAAAGGGTTGCTTACCATAGGGAACTCATTTTAAAATACTATATAATATAGTAAGTAGCCGTGGTGGCGCAGTGGTTAGAGTGCAGTACTGCAGGCTACTTCTGCTGATCACCAGCTGCCAGCAGTTTGGCAGATCGAATCTCACCAGGCTCAAGGTTGACTCAGCCTTCCATCCTTCCGAGGTCGGTAAAAATGAGGACCCAGATTGTTGGGGGCAATATGCTGACTCTGTAAACCGCTTAGAGAGGGCTGTAAAGCACTATGAAGCGGTATATAAGTCTAAGTGCTATTGCTATTGGTATTGCTATGTAATGAATAAATGTATGCTTGATCTTTACAAAAGGACCAAAAATGGGACAATTGGCAGTTTAGAGTAGCGGTCTCCAAACCTTTTGGCTCCATGGACCGGCAGGGTGGCCGTGAGGGGATGATTCGCACATGCAACGTAATCCCACACTTGTACAAATGAAGCTTCACATGCCCACCTGCCGCTTCCACAGCCAGTTCCCAATGGTCATGACCCAGTACCAGTCCATAGCCCGGGTGTTGGGGATCCCTGGTTTAGAAAGCATTATAGATTTGATAAGAAGCTAACTGTGCCAGATATTAACTAAGAGCAGATTTTAACAACTGCAGAGCAAAATTTAACTACTGAGTAGGTAACATTGTTCTAGAAAGGGAAATGTTTATTATTTATTATAAAATTTCATATTTGCATATTAAGAATTTTCTATCTGGTTTTGAAGGTGACAAACAAATAATTTCTTTAATTTCAATATCCTTGGGAAACTGTGTTTTCTTAAAAAACGAAGAGAAAACCTAGTAGTAAAGGATGGAAATAGATTAGGAATGGAATTAGAATTTACCAATCTCTGTACCTAATTAAAGTCATCAAAATTATTTCTGGTGATATTTTAAATGTGCAGATGTGCACCAATAATTTATCCTGGAAACAAATGAAATACGTGATGTGCATTTATAGCTGATTTCACTGGATTTGAAGTACAGATTAGAAGTACAGTCTGTAAAAACAGATTTCAGAAACAAGACAAAGCATTTCAAAATTTCAAACTTGATGGAAAATGTCAGATGAGAACAATTTCAAATTCTTGTATGATGAGAACCTGCATAGTTAAACTGTTTCTTGCAGAGTGGCTGGAATTGAAAGATAAAAATGGAAATAAGAAGCTTCCTAATTGAAAAGCAGTAGTTGATGATTCCTTACTAGTAGCCTTTATGCCTGGTAGCTTTTAATTTTTCTTTCTCTTGAAAATTTGTGGAGGAGTAAATCTGCAACACTGCAAATTAAATTCTGCTTTGATGGGTTCCCTTTGTTCTCACAATCAGTAGCCTACTCTTCATATACTGTCAGGCAATTATCTAGACTACTTGTAATGGTATGTGAGAAAGAACTTTAGAAGACTTGAGAGGGAATTGTACTTTCATACTTGCAAAATTCTGTCAATGTAGCATTACAGTAAAGTAGACATGGCTCATCTGTTCGTGATTCCTATCTGAGCTGTGGTGACGCAGTGGTTAGAATGCAGTATTGCAGTCTAATTCTGCTGAGTGGTGACAGTTCAATCCTGACTGGCTCAAAGTTGACTCAGCCTTCCAGCCTTCCGAGGTTGGTAAAATAAGATTGTTGGGGGCAATATGCTGACTCTGTAAACTGCTTAGAGTTGTAAAGCACTGTGAAGCAGTACATAAGTCTAAGTGCTATTGCTATTTACCTCAGTGCTGTTGCTATTGGTGAGGCAACATCAATCTTTCATCTTTCCTGAAGTACAATTCTCTCTCCCCCCCTCCCTCCCATCTCCTTTACTAGGAAGTGTCTTTTTGAAGCCTCTTGCCCTGTCCACTATCCAGATGTGGGTTATGCTGTCTCTTATCTGATCTTTCCTTGGTAGTTTTCTGCACAATCACCAAGATCTTTCTCACATACCATTATAGACATTGACTTCAGTTCTTTACATTAAATCAACATCATGTTGATATAGGCAGAGATTGTAATTGTGATTATTTTAATGCTGCTATTATTATGTTATTTTTCTTGCTTGCTATTCCCATTCAGGCATTTGATACAGCAGAAGATATAAGCATCTTTAGAAATATGTTCTTCTCAAGGTCACTTAATAATATCATTTTGTTTTCTGAGTGGGAAGGAAAGTTGGCTTAACCTTGAAAGGGAATGTACCATTAATGGGGAAGGGAGGCTTTCAGAAAAGATTATTCAATCCTGAGAAAGAAGAAAGAGCAAAAAAAATATTTTCACCTTGATTTTGTTTGTTATATGTTTGGGCAGAGGGAAGCTCTGACAGGCTTTCACAATTCTATATTTTATCCTACAACAATCAAGAGTCTTTCTGGAATCTCTGCCATGCCTGTTTCTTGATTGTTGCCTACTTCAAAGGGCTGACACCAAATTTCTAACATTTGAGTTTCAGTTAAATGACCTGCACAATGAAACAATGTATATTCTCTATCAACTACATTCATTAAAAGTTGAGTTCACAATATACAACCACACAAACAAAACAACTGAGCCAATTTAGCCATGAGTGCTGTCAAATAGGGATATAGATTTATCCATGAAAATATTATTGTTGATTTACACAAGCAGAAAAGCAGAAACATTTCAATAACGTCTTATTTAATATACAGTACAATGCATACAAGCATACCTATCACACTTACCACACCTATTCATTTTTGAATAAGCAATTTTATGTAAAGTGAAAGAAAGGGAGTATGTAATAATACAAAAAAGAAAATTAAAAATATGGAATAATGGGGGAAAAAAAGGAAATACAGCTAAATCCAGTTTACACTAATATCATTCACTTATCTCTCCAATCCTTTTTATCTTTGTCAACCTGCTTCTGTACACTGGAATGGATGCATTCCGTACATTGCCTCATACATTGCCTTTTGTCCTTTAAACATTCCATCTCTTTCTTTAAAAAAAACAACAACACACACCTCATAAATGCCGTCCAATCATGACTTGGTCAGGATTTGTCTTTCCCCTCAACCCATCTGTTCTTATTTAACATTTGTTTTGTGATTCAAGATTAATTTATTTTCTGTATATCCCCAAACTATCTCAGTGTGCTTCCTTCAACCATGATCGTCACTTCTGTAATCAATTCACAACCCATTAAAAAACCCTTTGGTCTTACTTGTTCCTTTTTTTCAACTACACATATCATCTTTCCCATGGTGGTAGGAGAGATGGTGTGTCTTCCTGAAACCTTATCATGAAGAGAACTGGGTGCCATCCAGATTTTTGGACTTCCTTCCATCTTCAGCCTTTTTCATGGCTCAGTTCACTTGGTGAACGGCAAAAGGATCTTGTGATCTGGAGACTTTTTTTTTCCTTTTTGCTTTAAGACCTGTAAAACCTGGAGGAGATTCGAATTCTGGCAGTTGCTGAACTTTCTTTTAATTCTCCCTAATGGTTCATAATTCCTTCTTTAAATCTTAACTTTATGTTGTAAACTAGAGACAGTGATTTTACAGTCATGATTCATTAGTTCGCTGGTTGATTAATGGCATTGCATTCTTTCTTTAATCAAAATTTGACAAAGGCAGTCGGAGTCTTACTGTAATTAGGACTGGATTTAAATGGAGTTCTGGAATTGCATAAAAGCCCAATTCAAACACTTACACTTGAACAGATCATGGGGCAGTCAATTATGTATTTTATGATAGCATTGTTTCTACGAATTGATAATCTTGACAAAGAAACTAGCAAAATATAGCAAAATGAAAGCTTGGTTTCACTTAATGGAAAAATTGAGTGCTATTTGGATTATCTTTCTAGGTCACTCATGAGAAATACAGTTCAAAAGAAAAAAAAGAAGGTAATACAATTCAGCTGTGACAGGTATAATGCAGTTATATTGTTAAGAGCAAACCAAAAAAAAAGGAGTATGCTATTGTTTTCTTGTCAAAAACCTGAATTATTACTTACTATCATCAGGGGTGGGTTCCTCCCGGTTTGGACTGGTTCTCCCAAACTGTTAGCAGCCTGCTGGTGATGTCATGATGATGTCACCAAACCGGGTCGGTCGGTGCCGGTCCGTGGGGCCACCATCTTTTTTTTGAATTTTTTTTGAATTTTTTTTTCCCTTCTGAGCATGCGCAGAAGCCAACTTCCAGCAGTGTGCATGCGGTCGCCATCTTTTTTTCTGCTTTGTTTTTTTCCCCTGGATTTTTTGTTACTACGCATGTGTGCGCGTGCGAGGCGCGCCCATGTGGCGCGGAAGGGAGCGAACCGGCAGCGAGGTAAGTTGGAACCCACCCCTGACTATCATGTATGATCAAAATGCATACTTCAGTAAAAGTGGAGAGTCAAGAGACCTTCAAGATTTTTATTTGTTTATTGAAATAAAATTTCTCTTTGTATGTAATATATATTCGGTAGATACAGTTACTAGCAGCATTTATTTTTTCTTGCTGGGTGGCAGTAGAAGGTTTCTTAGACACTTAACCTAATTATAAAAGAATTATTCCAGTTGGAAATTGAATAGAGAACAATGTGTACTTATGTTGAGGGTTGAGCAATAAATCATACTTGATTGAGCTGCATACATGATGCACCTGATTTTTTTTATTTTTAAAAAGGCTTACATACATATTAAAATATATGGCATAAATGACCACATTTCTCATCTTGAAAATGTATTTAAAGCAGGCAATATGGAAAGGAAACTATATATTTTTGCATAATTATTAGAAGATAGAAAAATTTCACTTTTGTGAAGTATAGTTGGGTACAGTAGTGAAAAAATGGAAGTGTTCTGTTTGTCCTGTTACCCCACTTAGAAAAAGACTAAAATTGGGTTTGTGAGTGCAAAAAACATTCCAAACACAGCTAGAGCAGCAAGTATCTTCTCCTCCTTCTCCTTCCTCCTCTTGTTCCAGTCATTCCGGATTATGCAAAACTGCTAAGCAAATTCCCATCCCTATTTATGTCATCCTCATTTTATTTCTCCATATGTTGTTGATTGCCCACTTGGGATATCATCTCCTGAGATGAAGATGGGAGAAACACCATTTCTAGCTACATTAATGGCATTGGGCAGCAAGACTGAGGTTTTGTCATGAGAAGATGTTCTTGGCAAATGGTCAGTGGGGTGTCTGTACATCAAAGGCAGTGGTGGGATTCAAATTTTTTTACTACCGGTTCTGTGAGTGTAGCTTGGTGGGCATGGCTTGGTGGGCATGGCAGTGGAAGGATACTGTAAAATCTCCATTTCCACCCCACTCCAGGGGAAGGATACTACAAAATCCCCATTTCCTCCCGATCAGCTGGGACTCGGGAGGCAGAGAATAGATGGGGGCAGGGCCAGTCAGAGGTGGTATTTACCGGTTCTCCGAACTACTCAAAATTTCCACTACCGGTTCTCCAGAACTGGTCAGAACCTGCTAAATCCTACCTCTGACAAAGGGAGAAAACTGTGTGTATTAGCTGCAAGCAGCAGTAATACTGTATGTCAGGGCGTATCATGAACTGCTTTTCTAGAAAAGCATGGAGAGCACTCTAAAAAAGTGTTGTTGTTGTTGTTGTTGTTTTAGCATGGAGAGACTTGCCTAATGCCTATAAAGTGCCAAGAGTCGGATACAACAGAATAATGGAGAGTGAATGCATGGTTTCATGAAAATGAAAGGATATACCTTATATACCTTTAATAAAATTTAAATTGCAGCAGAAAAGAAAGTCTGATGAGTTTAAGACAGATTGCAACAGGGATTCATATTTAAGGATATCTTTGCTTTAAATTGAGGTGTGTTGTTGTTGTTTTTTTTTTAAAAAAATCCTTCTCCCAGTTGTTAGTATTTGCTATGAAAACTGGAGGCATTACAAATGTGTAAAGGAATGAAATAAGAGTTAGAATGAGGATTAATCTGAGGAAGGATTGGAATCATTAAATAATAAACAGACCAGATCTATTTTTTTTAAAAAAAGTTTCCTTTCTTTTGTCCTACCTTCCCATTTCAATGGAATATTTGCAGACGTTACAGCAATCCAGGCGCTAAATGTGTTCATTTGTCATTGTTTACTTTATTGTTCTATTATTTTACTTCTGTTCTGTTTTCATGCCTTTTCATTTTTCTTTCTTTTTATTATTGTAAGCTGCCTAGAGTAGCCCCATGGTGAGATAGGTGGCAAATAAATAATTCTACTTGCTTCCAAATTATTCTTCCACAAAAAGAGAAGAAACATAAAACTATAAGAAGAATCTTGGTAGATCTAATTAAAGTCATTCCCTCTTGCCAATATGCTACCTTCACATATGGTGGTTCATATTGTCATTCCAGTTTATACCCATTAATAAACCAATTCTTCATTAATTTGTCTAATTGCATTTTAAAGCCATCTAAGCTAGTGGGAATTACCCCATCTGATGTTTGTGATTTCTATTATCCTTTCAATAAAAAATATATATATTTATCCTTCTTGCATCAGCTGTCAATTAATCCCACACATGGAAGCTTTAAAGATGATAAATAACAAATTGATGATACATAACAAGTTTATATAAAGGACATTGAGTTTTATTAGCTGTTGGATTTCCAGTTTCTTTCCTAATAACCTTAGTGATAAAGATGGAATTTTCTCCTCTTTCCCACTGCATGTTGAATTAGCATTTATTTGAGCTGTCCATCATAGAGAGATAAATCAGACGGGAAAGTCTTCAGTCTTTCTCTCACTTGATAAATCCACATAAAATTATTTGGTTCCAATATCCTACTGAGCAGTCTTGCAGGATCTATTTTATCTGGAATCCCAAAATGAAAATAAAAAGCAAAACAATTATGGCCATTTTCTACATCTTATTTTCCATAGCCAGCACACCAAGCCAAAGGCTACACTGATGTTTTTCTGTACTTCCAGCGATAAATATTTGCCACTTTCAGTTCCTTAAATATTTATTTTCTTATGAAAGAGGCTCTGGTTTTTTAAACCTTATTTTTAACTTGCCTGCTGTTTATCTACTCCAGCCTGCCACAGCAGTAGTGATGGAAATTATTACATTTAGGTATAATGGTGAAAATATGGACCTCTTATAGTTTAGGAATCAGAGTTCTGAAGAAAACCCCTAGAAATGATTTATTTTCTTTCTTTCTTTCTCTCTTTCTATCATTAATGTAACAAAAACAATTGTTACAGCAGATGAATCAAAGTTCACCTCAAATCAGCAGAACTTTAATTTTTCTAAAATAAAAAATATTAATATATTTTCCAGAAACAAAAAAAAAAAAGGTAAAGACAAGCAAAAGAAAAATTAAAGAGACTAAAGAAACTAAATATATATATAACAATAGGCCAAAGTGACTCAAGTTTTTTATCAACACATTAAATCTTCCTCATACAGAATCATATTCTCACATTTCTTTTCCCAATAAATAGAGCAAATTTATAGGCTGAGAATGAACATACATCTCCAGTCCATCTTTCTTTCTTTGAAATTTTATTTGATATAAAATTATCTTTTCGGCTATACACCAGTCTGATAACCCCCAAATACTTTATAAATTAAGGTATTCCACATTTTGACATAATGTCATCATGATAGTAATAATTGCTGGATTGCCTGTAGTCTCTTTGGTACTTTAGACTATCCTTTGGTCAGAAGTTAGGGTTGCATTGAATGTCATTGTAAAGACAGCTCACTCTCTCAAAGTTCCAGAAATTTACTAAGTACTGATTACTGAGAAACAGCAAGATTCTTGTACATTCTCACTTCCTCTAAGTCAAAGCTTCCCAAACCTTTTCCTTCATTTCCCAAACCCGCTTATCAGAATGTCCCTTTTACCCAATGTAGGTAAAACACTTTAAGTCAATTTTAATGTCCCTGTTGTGAGTGAATAGTGGTTTTGTGTATCGATACCCAAAGGAAAAAAAACACTTTTACCCAATTTTGGGTAATTTATTCAGGTTTACGAAGCAGTGATTTAAGCTGAATAGAGGTGTTTTACTTTATTATTTTAGTGTATACTTCTGCATTTTATCGCTAGATTTTTTAAAATTTGAATGTCTTAATATATGAGTATTTTAATATTCTACCCAAGTGTTGTACAGTAATTTGGCTTTCTACTTATTTAACAGCAAAACATCTTGCAATTCTTATTGCTTACTTTAAACAGGTTTGGTTACTCCATCTTCCACCTGCTTTTTAAAAAATTTCCTCCTTTTCCTCCTCTTTTTTAATGTAAATTGCTCATCTACATCTATCCATCTCCCTTTCTCCACTATAATATTGTTTCTACATCTTTGTATCTACATCTTACCATTGACCATAATAATTTGACTGATTGATTGATATCAATATTTTTAGACTTTGTCTTCTCATAAACATATTAACCAGAAAGTGAATGGTAGGCCAAATTGGAAGTGAGCAAGCTGATCATATGTGTTATCTCCACATCCCATATTACATCTCCAACATAAAACAGAAGGTGGACTTCTATTTCTCAACTATCATCTGAAGTATCCAATAAACAAAGAAAAGGAAGTTTTGATCAAGTAATCTCACCTTAATCCAAATCAATAGGATCTACTTTCTTGCTAATGTGAAATACACTTTCAGGTGTTTTTTGGTCACTGCCCTCCTCATTATATTTTCTCTAGTGAAATCATTGCAATGGACAATATTAAATACAAATTAAATCAACAACTAAATAATCTGACACCTTAATTGATAATTACATAACAATTCAAAACCCTTGCAAATGTACATTTGGTAATATATGCTGAAATCAATCAATGTTGTTTGGAATGGTACATTATTAACTACGGGAATAATAGAGAATGACTTGTACATTGTCAGTTCAGGTTATATGACAAGAAATGTTGATTATTTTGTTTAGGCATAATCTTAAAATACATACCGGTAAAATAGCAGAACAGTCTAATTTCTGGTTATAAAGATGAATAGTTTTGTACCTTAAATCAAAGAGAGAAGTGTTTGAATATATTCAGCTGAAATAATTATTGGACTTTTCAAAAGGTTCACCCATTAGGCAAAGTACTTTAATTGTCTCTAAAAGTTGCTGAAGAGGTATTAAAATGTTGTACTAGAAAATCAAGTTATATGCACTTTTTATGCCTCAGCTGTTCTCTTTCAATGTTTTTTTTAAGAAAAAAAAGGAAGTGATTTATTTTCTTCTTTGAGAGTTTAACATTTCAAGCAGTACTGAAAATCTCTGTGCAAAACTGATTTTTTTACTTCCTTTTCTTGGTGAAGCTCTGCGATATTATCATTTGAATTCATGCATTTGAATTCAGTAAGGTAGTGTATTTAAAGCCTTACAAATTTTGGATTTTAATTTGCTCCTTCAGTGAAATAATTTGAAAGCAATGTGCTGAACAGAGGAAATGGAAAAAAAAACAAAACAAGAGCTATTATTGGGTTTGACATATTTCAATACTGTATCAAAATATGATCTCTTGAATACCAGATTTTATTAACCTCCAATCTCCAAATATTGCTTTCATCTTTGACTGTGATAGAATCATTGCTTTTCCATTTTTTTCCCCTGAAATATTGAAATCTAAGAAACACTGAAAGCATTAGGTGAATTAGTTAGTTTTGGTTAGCAATAAATGAATTGCTATGGTGCAGACTTTTCAGAAATGAATGTAATTCCTTGCCTTCTAGCAAAAAGAAGCCATCTCTCCAAGACTAAGTTGTATGGGTCAATGTATCCCTGAGCGGGAAGTTGGTGGTGCTACCTACCTAGACCCTCTGAGAGCAGAAGCAACGGAATGTGATAACCACGAGCTCTGGACATTGACTACTAAAGGGGACAGATGGTGAAGGGCCAAGTAGCTTCATTGGCTTGCCCCCCTTGGGATGTGAACAGCAAAAACAGTGGCTAACCAGTTCTAGAGAGAGACATTTATTTTATAGATTGAATGATTTGATTATTTGATTTTGATGTTAACTGACCCAGACTCACAAAATAAAGAACAAGGTAAAAAAGCAAGTAAATGGGAATAAAGTAACAGACACCTCCCCCTCAAAAAAAATATGGATGGAAGTGTGTAGAAGAGTGGCTAGACAAGCTCTGCTTTCAGTCAGAGATCAGAAAGATATTTGGTAAGCAGGTTTGGACAGAACATGTACAACAGTTGAGTCATAAATAGAGAAAACCTTGCATGCATGCCAAGGGAACTACAATTTGGCAGCTTTATTGAAGTGAAACTTTGTTGCTTTGCATTACAGATACATCATGCCAAACCTTTATAATATTCATTGATGAATACGTCCTGCCCATAATTAGATTATCTTCACAGTTGTAGCTCCAGTTGCCTCCAGGTGCCTTTCATACTGAGTCTTGGGGTGTGTGTGTGTGTGTGTGTGTGTGTAGTAGTAGTAGTAGTAGTAGTAGTAGTAGTAGTAGTAGTAGTAGTAGTAGTAGTCCCCAACTTTAAAATGTTCTTCCCAGAGAGAGATATTTCATGCTGATTTTGTTGTCTTTTCTTCTTGCAAGCAAAGACAGTGTTATTCCCTCAGGCATTTTCATCAATTAGCGTGTTTATCTTAAGAAAATTTCCTGTTTATAAACATTTAAAACACTTTAATTACTGTTTTTGGTGTTTTATCTTCTTATGTTGTGTTCTGTTGCATATTTTAATTATTTAGAATTTTCAAGGGCAAGTTGAAACTTTTGTAAGCTTTCTTGAAAAAAAAATCAGTTTTTGAAAGGTGACAAACAAATTTTGAAAATGAAACAAGCAAATAAAGTGAAGTAGCTCTCCCACAAAAGAGAAGGTTTCTTATTTATTTTGCCCTAGACACTGAATATGAAATATGAATACAAAATGGTAATGTTAGATAGACGTGGGGAAGAATAGCCGAGACGAGGAACCGTTTAGCACTTTATTAGGCTAGCAAGAGCTCACAGCAGACTGCCGGCCGGCTGCAAGGGGAACCGCTTTTAAGGGTTTCCTCGCAGCCGGCTGGCCATTGACAGTGCTTCAATTCTCCCTCTCGCGGCGGGCATGCAAATACTCACTCGTACGTCAGTACGTAACACCCCTCCCCTCTTAGTTCAGCAATTGTCCAATCAGTAGTCGGTAAAAGTAACATAGTCACGTAAGTAGGCGGGTCGCCGAGTCGTCCGATTGGGCCTGCGCGGTTCAGTTCTTAGAGTGTTCTCACCCAGTGCAGACATGGTCTCTATCGCTCCATCCTCGTTCCATGGAAATATCTGGAACCAGCCTCCAGGCATGGCGGCTGAAAACTCCACCTCCTCGTCCTCCGGTCCCGGTTGACGCCGCTGGATCCCGGTGGTCTCAGGTAGGTGTTCGTGCTCTCCATTCAGGCTTGAGTTAGGCAATCTGTGGTGTGTTGTAGTCAGGGCCTGGTCTTCGTTCTGCATGCCTGTGTGCCCGTAACTGTATGGTCGGCAGGGCGGAGACCCGCGATGTTCTGTGGTTGTCGGAATCGCTCCGGGATTCAGCTCTTCATCTGTTTGCCTCAGCCAGGAGTCTCTTACTCTGGTCCGGAGTTGGTCAATGTACTGCCTCCATATTCTGCCGTCTTCCAGCCAGACCCTGTAGGACTTTGGACCGGTCATTTTGGTAACAGTTGCCTTGCTCCACTTCGGGTCCCCTGAGAAATTTTGTGCAAACACGAGGTCGTCTGCGGCTAGTGTTCGGGTAGGCTTATGAGACTCCAGTGGCTTGTCCGGGTTGTATGTCGGGTTGAGCCGGTCCAGTTGGGATCGTAGCCTTCTCCCCATTAACAGCTCTGCCGGGCTGCGGTTGGTAGCTGTGCTTGGCGTTATGTGTTGGGCCAGCAGGAATTGGTCAATGCATTCCTGCCAGCTTCCTGGGCCCATTCTTGTCAACGTCTCTTTAGTCATTCACACCATCCTTTCAGCCTGGCCATTGCTCGCCGGCTTAAAAGGCGATACGAGTACGTGTCTGATTCCTAGGTTAGCCAGGAATACCTCCATCTGTCGGGCCGTCAGCTGTGGCCATTGTCTGACACTAGGGTGTCCAGTAGTCCATGGGTTGCGAACAATCTTCGCAAGGCTTTGATGGTGGCATCGGTAGTCATTGACGGCATGTTGACCACCTCAAGCCACTTGGAGTAGGCATCCACTATTATTAAAAATGTCTGACCTTCCATTGGCCCGGCGAAGTCTATATGGATCCGTGACCATGGTGTGTTGGGGGTTTCCCATTCAACTGGGCTGGACTTCTGTGGTACTAGTCTGGTTTCCTGGCAGGGCTGACACGTGGCTACCCATTCGGTTATGTCTTTGTCCAGGTGTGGCCACCACAGATAGCTTCTTGCCAGCGCTTTCATTCTCATGATCCCTGGATGCCCAATGTGTAGAGTCCTGATCACTCTCTTCTGAAGTGCCTGCGGGATCACCACTCGCTCCCCCCATAATAGACAACCTTTTAAAACCGACAGTTCCTGTTGTTTATTTTTGAATGTTCTAAATTCTTCCCCTTCTTCCTCCTGTGGCCATCCCCTCAACACCCAGTTCATTACTTTGGAGAGCACCCTGTCTCTGGCTGAGTGCTCTGCAATGTCTCGGGATGTGACGGGGCTGGTCCACTCTATGTCAATGAGCAGGATTTCGGCCACAGGAGCAGGGTCTTGTACCAAGTCAGGTTCAGGGCAGTGGCTGAGAGCGTCTGCATGGGCGATGTTCTTTCCGGGTCGGTGGAGGAGCGTGTAACTGTACCCCAATAGGAAAATGGACCAACGCGTCAGTCTAGGGGATATGTATTGAGGTGTCCGGAGGTTGCCAGCTAGTAGACCCAGTAGTGGCTTGTGGTCTGTGATTAGGTCGAACTTGCGTCCATAAAGGTATTCATGGAAGCGCTTGATGCCTGCCACTGCTGCAAGTGCTTCCTTATCTAGTTGGCTGTAATTGCGTTCAGCCGGGGATATTGTCTTTGAGTAAAATGCTATGGGGGCTTCTGAGCCATTGGGTAGTTTATGGCTCAGTACTGCCCCCACTCCGAAGGGAGAGGCGTCGCATGTTAGTTGTAGGGGAGGGTCTTGCTGTATTGGATCAGGACACTGTCTGATGAAAGTAGGTCTTTTACTGTGAAGAAAGTGTCTGCCTCTCTTTTGCCCCATGTCCACGTGGCCGTCTTCCCCAAGAGTCTATGCAATGGCTCCGCAACTGTTGCTTTCTGTTGTAGAAAAACGGCATAGAAGTTTAAGAGTCCTAGAAATGCTCGTAATTCAGTTTTGTTTCTGGGGACTGGTGCTTCTTTGATGGCCTTAATTTTTTTTTCTGTGGGTCTTATGCCGGACCCATCAATAAGGAACCCCAGGAACTCGACGCTAGTGACTCCTATTTTGCACGTCTCTTTTTTTACTTTAAGCCCCCGCTCTTGAAACCGTCCTAAAACAAGTCACAGCCGTTCGATTAATTGTTCTTCTGAGTCCCCTGAGATGAGGACGTCATCAAAATAGGGGACCAGTCTGGGGATGTCGTTTAGTAGCCATTCCATTAGGCATTGGAACAGGCCAGGGGCTACGCTGACCCCAAATTGTAGTCTATTTCACTTGAATGCACCCCTATGGGTGACAATCGTTTGTGCCTCTGCTGTGGCCGCGTCGACAGGCAACTGTTGCTATGCCTGGGCCAGGTCTAATTTAGCAAATATTTTCCCGTTGCCCAGGGAGTGTAACAAATGCTGAACAACGGGCACGGGGTATGCATTTGGCTGTAGAGCTTTGTTAATGGTCCCCTTATAGTCCACGCAGATGCGGATGGACCTGTCTGGTTTCATTGGCGTGACAATAGGGGTTTCCCACGTGGCGTGCTCCACTGGTTCTAATACCCCTTGGGCTACTAGTTTGTCTAACTGCTCATCGACTTTAGGCCTGAGTGCAAAAGGGACTCTGCGGGGCTTAAGCCTTATTGGAGTTATGCTGGGGTCTAGGCTAAATGATATGGGCTTGCCCTTATATTTACCTAGACTCCCGTTGAAAACTGTCTGGAAGTCTGCCAGGTCCCCTCTCAGTTGGTGCAGTCCCGTGATGCCGATGTTGAGCGGCTTGAGCCATTCTACCCCCATCAATGTTGGCCGGTGTCCTTCGACGACGGTGAGGTGCAGGTTTCCTTTAAAGTCTTTGAATGTGACTGGAACTTCTGCCCTTCCCAGAACTTGAATCCGGTTTCCGTGGAAATCGGTGAGGCGGAGGTCTAATGGCTTTAGTTGTTTTTTGGTGATATATGGCATCAATTGCTTCAACGTGCCCCATGCCATAATCGTAAATACGGAGCTGGTATCGAGCTCCATGTCGCATGATAGCCCGTCTATGGCCATGGTGACCATGAACTTTTCATTCTGTTTGGCATTTGCGTGCCCAACAGAGGTGTGGTACGTGCCTCTTGTCTCCTGGGATCCGTAATCATCCCTTTTTCTGCCCCTCTGTGTTCTGTAGTGGTTTTGTGCTTGCTTCCCTGGTCCCATGGGTGGTTTGGGCTGCATCGAGGTCGCTTGGTATTGTGCTGGTTGCGAGGCTCTACAAGCCTCGGCGATGTGGCCGCGCTTTTGGCATCAGCGGCAAATGGCGTCCCTGAATCTACAGGTAGCCCTGGGATGGCCCCCTAGGCAGCTGGCACATTGGGGCTGCCTTTTATTAAAGTCTCTGGGGCTTACCCTCTTGTCTTGATGGATTCTGAAGACTTGGTCGTCGTCTTCGTTGTCGTCTTCCTCCTCCTCTGGTTCCGGAAACTCTGTTCGATGGTCCCCAGCTCTCTGTGTGTGGTGAATGCCGCTGGTTTTCCAGACGCTCGCTGCAGAGGTGTCCAAGGATTCGGCAGCCCTTGCTTCCTCA
Source organism: Thermophis baileyi (assembly GCA_003457575.1). Lineage (NCBI taxonomy): Eukaryota > Metazoa > Chordata > Lepidosauria > Squamata > Dipsadidae > Thermophis > Thermophis baileyi. The sequence goes on from QLTV01001703.1 coordinate 1,464,469, forward strand.
ACCACGTCTTTGAAATTGGCTCCCCTCCGAATTAGCAGTTTCTTTTGTAGGTTGAGATCCCTCATACCTAGAATTATACGATCCTTCATCATCTCCTCCGGGTTGATGAATTCGCATCTGGATGTGATCTCCCGGAGGCTGGCAACAAAATCATTGATGGTTTCCCTTTCTTTCTGGCATCGGTGATAGAAGTCGTTTCTATGCACCATCGGGGTGTCGGAGGGAGCAAAATGGTCTTTTAAAGCTGTTTGTAGTGTGGACCAGGATATTGATTCAATGTCCGTTGGTGCCACTAAGGTTTCAGCCAGTCTATACGTCTTGGGTCCGCAGTAGGTTAGGAAGAGAGCCCTCTTCCTATTGTCCGGCAAGTCTTGAAAGTTGTTAGCTTCCAAAAACATGCGAAATCTGGACATATATGTGCGCCATTCTTCTGTTTGAGGATTGAAGAAGGCTGGTGCAGGAGATTGCTGTTGTGCCATCTTGTTGTTTGGCCGATGCAGGTAGGAATGTGCTTAAGATGGCCGATGGTTGCCACGAGGTGCCTTTGTTCTGTCGTCTTCTTCCACTACCTTTGTCGCCAGTGTTAGATAGGCGCGGGGAAGAATAGCCGAGACGAGGAACTGTTCAGCACTTTATTACGCTAGCAAGAGCTCACAGCAGACTGCCGGCCGGCTGCAAGGAGAACTACTTTTAAGGGTTTCCTCGCAGCCGGCTGGCCATTGACAGTGCTTCAATTCTCCCGCCGCTGACTAAGCCAATCAGCGGCGGGCATGCAAATACTCACTCGTACGTCAGTACGTAACCGGTAACACAACATCCAGTATTCTTTTGTCCCATATACTAAACTAGGAAATGATACCCAAGCCATGCCCTTACATAACTTTTGCAACTGAATTCTCGGAGTGGGGGGGGGGAGAAGTAGAAGTCTCTTCTTTCTGCCAGAAAGAAACTTCTCATTTCTGACAAACAACAGTATTTGTTTATGTATATGAAAAAACACAGCCAGAAACTAGGAACATGTGGTATATGGGACATAGGCAACCCTTACATTCCTCTGTGAATGCCCAAGCTGCCACTATCACATCTAAATTCTCTAGTGTCATCAATGATTCTCCATCCCACCTCAACTGTGACAGCTGTCCATGCATTCTTATTGTATATTTTCTATTTAATTGGTCTCTCAGCTCATGCATAATGACAGACAGGAAGCATGCTACTATCATAGTGAAACAGATTGGATATTCCAATCATAGATATCTTAAGTTGTCATTGGCTTTCTCAGCTATTTTTTCCCCTGAAAGTAAAACACTACTATAGTTGCATTATCCATTCTACACTGGTGATGTTAGTGGAAGGGACTGAATTTAAAGTCATTTTTAAATGAAGGCTAGCCAGCCCTACATTTTTTTTCCAGCAAAGTCATCAAAATATGCTAAAGCATGAAGGAGTGATTTCCTCTGTGTTAGGGTTTACTATAAATTTCTCACATCCCATGAAACAAACTTTGTAAATAACATGGATATACCGAGAATATCAACTTCATGTTAAATTGTCTTTATTTTGTTGACAAATATATTTCTAGTGTTCTGGCACCATCACATTGCATCATATCATAACATCTGTAATTTTAAGGGTACCTGTAAGTCAACTTATGAAACTCCAAAAGTTCATTATTTGAACTTTTTAATTATTATTTTTTTAAAAAACCTGAAAAGTCATGAAATTACTAAATTTCATGAGATTTTAGCCAGAAATGCTGAAATTACATTCAAGTGAAATCTTCAGAATGTGTTCATTGTAAGATTTTAGGATCATGTGAGATTTGAGAAAGAAAGACACACAAAGAAATTATAGGTGAGTGGTCATCAAACAAAAAAGAGCCGTGATACCTAGTCTTTGATAAGATTGCCATCATTACATTATGGGTTTCTTTTCTGCTGGGCACTTTATTGTCTGCTGCTGGTGAGAGAACTGCATGGTGTAATTTAGGAGACAAAGACAAATTACACTAGTTAGACTGAGGACAAAGGAGAGGATTATTAAGCATAGGTTTGCCATTAGCAGAGTCTTCGGTGATATTCAGGGGTGAAATTCAGCAGGTTCTGACAGGTTCTGGAGAACCGGTAGCTGAAATTTTGAGTAGTTCGGAGAACGGCAAATACCACCTCTGGCTGGCCCCAGGAGTGGGGAGGGAATGGGGATTTTGCAGTATCCTTCCCTGAAGTGGGGTGGGAATGGACATTTTGCAGTATCCTTCCCCTGCCACGCCCACCAAGCCACGCCCACAGAACCGGTAGGGAAAAAATTTGAATTTCACCCCTGGTGATATTCCAACCTATGTAATTGTGATATTTCCAGCAGGAACACCATGAGCAGAGCAAAAGGACTATGTTATTCCCAGACTTTTTGTCCCACTTATTGGAGACAATGAGGTTTCTATTATGTACCCTATGGCACTCCTATGTAACTATCAAATAATTGATTCCAAATTTCTCTGTGAATCTATAAGCAGTTATAATCAATTTTAAAGATAAATGTAGTAGAGTATGTGAATGTATGCTGTTTAAATTCTATCAAATATATATTGTTAATATATATTGCTAGTCCACGTGTGATATGCCATATGCTATACAAATCTATTGAATATTTTTTGTTATATACCTCTTACAAGATATATGAAAATTAATATTATAAAGGATAAAGTAAGACATTTATCTAACTATATTAAAAATTCTCATCTAGCACTCCATTATTAAAGAAATTATAACCAATTTCATTGTATACGTGATGTACAATGACAATAAAGGCTTTGAACTTGAGTGCAGGCTTTTATTAGTTTAATTGTGTATTGTATTTCTTAAGTATATAAAAATAATTATGTCAGATTTTTTAAAAGTCATAGTTTATCAGTTTTGCAAACTGATTTAAATATCTATAATGGTTTATCTGTCTAGATAATGAAGATGCTTAATGTATAACTGTTTGGATGGTGATCTATTTATGATAAAGATTTACAAAAATGCCCTTCTGCACCATCATAGGGATGTCAGCTTCTAGGCTCAGATTAAGCCTTCACTACAGTGTGAAGACCTTATTTTCCTCAGAGATCAACCATCTGCCTTACAGGCAACAAGTTTCTCCCTTTGTTAATATAAATATGTGTGTCTCTATTCATATAAGCAATTATATATGATCATATCATTATCTGATAATACTATATTGTGACTGAAGAAAAGTAGCATAAAAAGAGATGTGCAAGACAAATGACATCATCCAAAATAACAGTGTCTTCCATTTTAAGTAATACTTAATATGTTCACTACACTAAGAATGTTTATAACTCACCAACCACTAAACTAAGCTCCTTCAGTTTAGTGCTGATTAGAGCAGCAGAGGTCCTCCACTGAATCAGTCATGTATAAATTTCATTATGAGCTTTATTATGGTGTTTAATATAATAAAACGAGGCTGCAATTCATTTCATCTATAAAATGCCTGCCCCTTGGATGCATATAACATCTTTCTATTAGCAAACATACCAGAGTGGTTATCTCATGTGGCTACTCCTGTTGTCTCCAAATGTATGACTGTAATCAATGAGATCTGAGGACACAGCAGGGGTGAAATCCTCCCGGTTCGGCCCGGTTCTGGCGAGTAGGTAACAATTGCAGCAGCTGGTTCGGAGAACCGGGATGGTAGCGTGAAGCTCCACCCACCTGCCCCGACATCATCACTTCCTGGTTTTTTTTAAAACTTTTTAAAGCTTATTTTCCCTGCCGGTTCCCCTGAAAGAAAGAAAGAGAAAGGGGGGGGGAGGGAGGGAGGGAGAAGGGAAGGGAAGGGAAGGGAAGGGAGAAAGAAAGAGAGAGGTGTTAGAAGGAAAAAATCAGGACTCACTTTCCAGCCGGGAGATCGCTTGGCAAACAAGAAAAACAAATGCTTTAAATCAGCAGTCTCCAAAGTTAGCCACATGGCTGGCTGAGGAATTCTGGGAGTTGAAGTCCACAAGTCTTAATGTTGCAAACTTTGGAGACTCCTGCTTTAAATTGAAAAGCCTTCGGAAGCTGCTCGGAAGGAGGTTTTTAATTGCAGAAGCGAAGTGACATTCTG
>QLTV01001703.1:1468884-1482080 GCA_003457575.1 Thermophis baileyi
AGAAAGAAAGAAAGAAAGAAAGAAAGAAAGAAAGAAAGAAAGAAAGAAGAAAGGAGGGAGGGAGGGAGGGAGGACCACAAACCTGGCTGGCACTAGACACAGCTTCAGAGGACAGCAAAGGCTAGAAGGGACCTCAGAGGTCATCTAGTCCAACCCCCTGCTCCCTGGCAAAATGGACTGCTAAATTGGCTGCACCCACCCAGTCACATGGCCACATGGCCACGCCCACCCAGTCACATGACCACATGGCCACGTCCACCTGAAGCCACACCCACCTGACCTCCAAGCCATGCCCACAAAATAAGCCACGCCCACAGAACCGGTAGGGAAAAATTTCACATTTCACCCCTGGGACACAGTAAGTGTGAATTATTCACTGTTGCATTTTTCCTATGTTTATGCAATTCTACACTACATTATTGAACATTATTCAATTATTTGGCTTTCCTGAAAGTCCTTAAAATATCTCCCAAGGATTCCTCATTATTTTAAATATATTTCCATGATATAGCTTAATGTTACTTTCATATATCTCTAATAGCTTCTCTCATAGTCTTTATAGAGAAAGAAAAGAGCTGATATCCAAATATAATTTGAGGACAGAATGGCAACATGATGCTAACCATGCCCAATGTTACCTGGAGCTTTACTTAAGTAACCATTTAAATTATTTGCTTCCCTATTATAGTGCACCCTCAATTTCAATGTTTTGCACAACCTTAATATTATGGTTAAACCCAGGGTTGGGTTCCAACTTACCTCGCTGCCGGTTCGCTCCTTCCCGCGCGCGCGCGTATGTGTAGTAACGAAAAATCTGAAAAAAAATAAAAATAAAAAAAGCTGAAAACAAGATGGCGACCGCATGCACAGTGCCGGAACTCGGCTTCTGTGCATGCTCAGAAGGAAAATAAAAAATAAAATAAAAAATAAAACAAAATAAAAACAAAATAAAATAAATTCAAAAAAAGATGGCGGCGCCCATGGACCTGCACCGACCAAACTGGATCGGTGATATCATCGTGACATCACCAGCAGGTCACTACCGGTTCAGGAGAACCGGTCCGAACTGGAGGGAACCCACCCCTGGTTAAACCAGCAGTCCAAAAATGCTGATGGTGGGGAACACTTCACTTCCACAGTAATAATTATAAGTTCCTCCTTTGAAGAAAAGCTTCAATAATCCCCTATGGAAAATGATTCTAGTACCAATACGGAATAAAAATAAAACCAAAATGACCTAAGGATGACCTTTCCGAATGAAGATTGAATAAACAACCTCTTCAACTCTCCCTATTTGCTTTGCTAATTGCTGCATCTTGGTGAAATAATGACAGATATATACTGTAGTAGCAAAACAATATTAGCAAAAGGTAATACCATTAGCTCCATGAACTCTTTTTAAGCCTTTCCTGTTTTGTTCCAGAGTATTTTTATGCTTTTCAACAACTCTTCCTTGAAAATTCTTTTGTTAAGCAAAAGGTGTCTTGAAAACCTTGCTGAATGTGTTACCCTCTTAACTCCTTGTCTTGTTCTCATTAAATTGGATAATGTGCTAATTATTATTAATTGCTTCTTAAATCTTACATTCCAGCCTCATGCCATATGCTAAATAAAATAAATACAACCAGCCTCATATATTCTTTCTTTTGAATTCATCATAAATAAATATAAAAGAGCCGAGGTGGCGCAGTGGTTAGAGTGCAGTACTGCAGGCTACTTCAGCTGACTGCTAGCTGCAGGTCGGCGGTTCAAATCTCACCAGCTCAAGGTTGACTCAGCCTTCCATCCTTCCGAGGTGGGTAAAATGAGGACCCAGATTGTTGGGGGCAATATGCTGACTCTGTGAACCGCTTAGAGAGGGCTGTAAAGCACTATGAAGCGGTATATAAGTCTAAGTGCTATTGCTATTGTTAATTGTTAACTGCTTGTTATTTGATTGCCCCATATACTATTTTCCACAACTATTATTTAATGAATAGTAATGTTTTTATAGTTTCATGCTTAGACTTCTGGACCATAGCACCTGTTTAATATTTTGTAATTTTACAACAGGATTGAAGTGGTGTGAAACTCCAGTTCATAATATTCTCTTCACTTCAATTTTGAGCCCAGAAGGGACATGAATACTATATATAGACAGATTCTGGATATTAAAGTTAGTTTGTTACTCACATTAATGATACGACTTTAGTCTTAGTGAAGAAATTATCTCAAGATATGTGGTATTCAACCTGCAGAGTTTACTAGCCAGTATAGCCATTTCTGAGAATGCAGAGAGTTGAAGTCTATCCATCGAAATGGTGCCCAGATTGAAGAATGCTACAGTAGATATTCAGGAGCTTATTGAATAAGATGTGTACTTTCTAAAAACAAAGATGTTGCTGAATATTGTCTGCTTCTATACTGTGTTTCAAAGTTAGCATCATTGAGAGAATAGAATATGACAGTGATGGCTAACCTTTTCCGGACCGAGTGCCCAAAGCGCATGCAAGTGTGCAAATGCATGTGTGCATGCCCGAACCCCAAAAATGCAATGCGTGCATGGCCCCCATGCATGGCCCCCACCCCCCACGCATGCACACACAGCCCCCTGCACACGCCCTGCCCCCGTGCATGCATGTGCACCCTCACATGCGCCCCACCCCGCGCATGCACAGCAGAGACCCGAAGACCAGCTGGCCCATGGAAGGCGCTCACACATGCACGGCGGAGCTGAGCTGGGACAACGGCTCGCATGCCCACAGAGAGGGCACTGCATGCCAACTCTGGCACACGTGCCATAGGTTCACCATCACGGGAATATGAGGAAGGTCAATTTCAATCATAATGTTGAAGTTCATTGTGACATCAGATGGATTTTGGTAAAATTAGAGGATTTCATCCAGTATCACTTTGTTTTCATCTTTACTTCAACACATTAAGGCTGCCTAATATGTCAAAAGAACTTTAAAACTTATCTTGGTAATTAATTTATGTCAGATTATTCATGAACTGGGAGAGCCAATGGTAACAAGGTCAGCCAATGAATAGGCATAGCAACTAAGTCAGCCAATGGGAGCTAAACACATCTGAGTCTGTGCAGAGAATTGAAACTGAAGCTAGAAGGCTGAGCCTGGCTCAGTCCACTCTGTACTCTTGTCCACTCTGAACTGCTGAAATGAAACTAACTGTTCTCTCCTGCCTGTAACTGCTATTACGTTGAAGAAGAATCTATGTTGGTATTGTATATATATTTCTTGTATATAAAGAAGTTTCTTATTTAAATCAATCCTGCTGCATCAGTCTGCCTGTGTGTGCTTTCTGGATTTAATTTTCTGCAACAAACTCTGATAATTTACAACCAAGTGCAGTTGGTTCAGCAGAACTGTAATATGTAGACAGCCTGGTGCCCCAATTAGCAGCCCACCTGCTACAGTTCACACCAGTTGGATCAAACACAAAAATAGAGTTTATTGTAATAATTTAATCATGAAGTTATATACTTCTATATACGGTACTCAAATAATAGATACAGTTTTTTGTTTTGTTGTTGTTTTTGATATTGTACAGTATAAGCAATACTTCACCTGAAGCTAAGTCCGAATCACTCATTTTAATCTAAGCACCGGAATTATAAATAAATTTCAAAAAAAATATTCATCTTTATCCTAATTTCTTTTCTTTTTTTAAAAAAAATCATCCTAGTATTTACTAGTTGTACAATCAATTGTTGGGACTTTATGAACACGTCCATACTGAATTTTTGGGTGATGGTGGTAATACTACAGAATTTATTTGTTCTAACTTTCACAATTTTTTTTAAAAAAATCTTCCTGGTCTGTAGTTCTGGTATTTGTTGATGGTTTGAGTTACTCAGGTGTGTTTCTGTTTAAGAGCAGCCAAAATTGTTTAATAAATTTTAATTCTGATATATACATATGTACTATGTACATAGATTAGTCAGTTTTTAAAAATCACAGTGAAGCTGATAGAATGTGAACATGACTGACATTTACATATTATGCCATGCTTGGTTAAAACAGGTTTGATTGAGTAAGCAACAGTTCATAAGGTATGCTAAGCTATAAACCATAAAGCATGAACTCTAATAGCTGAGGAGTTCACACATCATATAAAATGAAATAAATTACAATGAGTACAACTTGTGAATCTCACACTGGTTTCCTTGGGATACACTTAACTAAGTAAAACTCATGGAACCTCTTCGTTTTCTCACATATTTAATTATTAAGGAAACAAAAACAAGAAATGCTGTATATTATTATCTTTAGATTCCAACATGGTTTTACACAGGCCCGCCCTTACTAGCATCCATGTAAGAAAAGAAAGAATATTTTTTGTATTCAAAATATTGCATAATTCCTCAACATTGGGCATGCTTCCTAAGGATGAAGAAATTATAGTTCAGTAACATCTGGAATATCTCACGTTGCCTAATCCTGCTTCAAAAAACAGCTAATTGTCTAATTTGACTAACACTAACCCCTTGAATCCATATCTGACATCTTTTATCATTTCTGTCTGTTCTGTTCTGTTCTGTATTGTCTCAGAGGACCTCAGCCAATAAATTACTGTTACAGACTGTGCTCTCTCTCTCTCTCTCTCCCTCTCCCTCTCCCTCTCCCTCCCTCTCCCTCCCTCCCTACCTCTTCTACCATATTCTAGATATTGGTGAAAAGAAGGGAGTTGACAAATAGTGCAAAGCCAAATAGCCAGATGATTACTCCCATTCTTTATATTCCAACATAAACCTTTCCTGAAGAGTACAAACTACAGGATAAAAATGGCCAAGTAAATAGCTGAAGTTTATCTACTATTCTGTCTCAGTCACAGGCTAATTGTGAAGTTGCTGAAGCAAGATGCATTTTGTTCAGCTGCTGCAATAATTCTGAGGCACTTAGCAATTACTGTAGAGTTCCTCATGATTACCATGTTTCCCCAGAAGACCAGAAGGATGTGGAACTTTTGAAGGTGCATGAGAATAAAAATAGACAATACTGCAAGTGACCTTGGTGAGCCTTTCCATTGCATTCCACTTTTTTGCAGGGATCACTGCTATTTCCAATCTCACTGAAAGTATGTTATGTGCCAATATTTTTTTTTTTAGGACTAGAATCTCTCTTGAACTTAATGCAAGACTGTTAGGGCTAAAGTCATTGAGAATTATAGTTTCTTTCTGTATGCACGGTGTTGACAATGATTAAACCATCCTTCAGTTCCAACACAATCACAGAGTGTTACAACTTAATGACACTTTAGCAATCAGCTGAATCCTCCCATTTACAAAATGTCAGCATTTCAATGTTATTGCCTTTGTTGCCTTAGCCTGTGCAATTGTGGCACAGGAATGCAGAAAGAAAAACATTTTGAAAATGTTATGCTTATCTACTTGTCTGCAGCCAACATGTTATGAGATTTACTGACTTGCATTTGACTTCTCTGCTGTTAGATTCAGTATTAACTCTCAAATGACTTTCTATAAGCAGGCAGGCCTTTGTCAGCTTAGTATACATGCAATATCTTCTGCAATATGATTTTGCGGAAGAACAGAAACAAATGTAAAAAAGGAAAGACCAATCTGATAACAAAAAGAAGTGAAACAATGCATCTTTGTGAGATTTTCTTACTTTTTTAAATTGGTTGGTGGCTTATAGAGCTAGAAATTGCTTGTATTGGTGCACTGGCTGAGCACACCAGTAAATAGAAAGATAAATAAATGCTTCTTTATAATCTTGCGTTATCTTTTAACTATTAGGAGCATGAATGCTTTGGCTGCAATTAAAAAAAAGTGCTTCAGACTCGAAGGGAAGCACAAATATAACACTTATTCATAACTCTTTAAAACTTCTGCCCTTTTTACTGGGCTCATATGGTCCTAATACAAATGCAACCTTCATTCATTTTTTTCCTCACAATAGTTTTTGGGGATACATTAGATAGGAACATAATTAGTGAGCTAAGATCAGTCATGGAACTCTCTGGCTAAATGGAGACATTTATTCTTCTCTCCCTGACTGTATTTTGATCCATACAACTTTTCTAGCTTTCCATTATCTGGATTCTCCAAAGTGTGTACTGGCAATTCTGAATGTTATAGCACATATCTGAGAGGCTTCCATTTGGAAAAGATTGCTTTACATCATGACAGTATTAGAGATTGACAGAATTGGTCACTACCCCAGACTTATCATCTGCATAGGAACCATCACCATGGAAAATCCACTTCTTGATGTTTTTCCTTCTTTCTGCCACTACTTTGCTTGCTTGGGCCTTTGCAGGAAAGTGAACAAAGTAAGTGTGACTCAGAAGAAGCTATTGCCACTACTGAATTACCAAACAACGGCACGAAAAAGCAATAGTAGCCATGAACAACCACTAATAATAAACAGTGCTAAGGAGAAGGAAGTCTGTCTGGAGATGGATGAGACATCTCTACAGTTTGTGTGCTCATGGGCCCAGTGTATGACTTCTGCTAGTAATGGCTGCTATGAGACAACTGCTCACAAAATGGCTACTAATAATTTTAACCAATTATGAAGCAGCACTGAATCTCCTGTCCATAAGAATGCTACTATCCCTTACTTTCACCATTATTTTTTGGGGGGGAAGATGGCATAATTCCAAACAATACAATGGCCTGCAGTTGCATATCATTTTCCCTTTTTGTTGTTGGAAAGTTTAGAGGGCTCACTCCCAAAATTTATACAGAAATTTTGCTGCACTTTGCAGTTTGCCAGTTTCTCCTTTCCTTTAATTAAACTTGCTTTTTAATATGAAAAGTTAGCACATGGAATCTAAGGAAGATAACTGTATTCCTTGTATTCCAACAGGCCATGCTGGATATCCCCATCTTTAAATTATCTATTAAAAAGCAGCAAATATGGGCTCTTACGGAGTTGTACCAAGTCTTCTATCTTAACACTCAGCTCTTGTTATTTAATATTATACTGACTATGCTATAATGCACAATCCTTGGCTGCAGTTAACATTTAGGGGCTAATGAGAACTAGAATAGAATAGAATAGAATAGAATAGAATAGCATAGAATAGAATTTTTTTATTGGCCAAGTGTGATTGGACACACAAGGAATTTGTCTTGGTGCATATGCTCTCAGTGTACATAAAAGAAAAGATAAGTTCATCAAGAAGTAATGTAGGACACATAAAATGGGTGAGTGGGGGCCAGGACAGTGTTTAGCATTTGCGGATGTTGTTAAAATGTGATTTACTGGCTTTAAGGCTTAGTTTGTGGGAACATGGTGGAAAACTATGCCCTAGATTATCAGCAGAGAGGCCCCAGAAATGTAGAGGCATTCTACTTCTAAACACTGACTGACTGAACGTGTATGATTCGGACTGTTATTTGGACTGTGCTATATCTTTGAGTAAACTATTTTTATACACTTTAACTTATCTGTTTATTGACTGAATCATTACTTATATCTACTGCAACATTAAGGTGAACTGTGCAAGCCTTCAGGGCCCAGAGGTTACTCTGCACAATTCCTTAACATGGAATATCATGCTGATGGCTGCAAGCCAATGATTTACTATTATCCATCCACCTTTGTTTATGTTTGGAGACTTGTGTTCCAGTGGCCACATTCAAAGAGGAGCAAATATACCAGCAAAGAGATTGTGAATATACAGCAGAAGAGAATATTCAAAGTCATCTCAGGAGACTTTGAATATTTCAAAGTCAGGGTTTTCAAAAACAGCAGAATGGAGGAAAGCATGCAGATCAAGGGGTTTGCTCCCCTCGGAGCTCTTGAACTAAGCCCTGCAGAGAAGACTGCAGTGAACTGTTGCATAAACTCCTGCAGCAATTTCTCTTCATTGTAATTTTCTCCCTATGACTCTTACAACCAAGCCAATCTGGAAGTGCTAAAACGGAATACTTTCATCTCTGCATACTCAGTCACATAAGCAAAATCTAAACAGCTAGGCACTCACATTAGCATGTTTAAAACGTATTTCTTCCTTTTATAGCTCAATATTGGGATATTAATCCTAATTTAACATGTAAACTAGTTGAAAAAACATGATAATAAAAAAGAGTTCTTCATAAATAGCTTGTAAAAAAAAACTTCTAGGCATACCTGGCTGTGGGATAGGAGACAAAAATAGGATGATCTCAAGAAAGCAGATTAGTTTTGATGCTGTGAATATGTTTATTAATTCACTGCATGCTTGGAATATATTACTTGTGATAGATTATACACAGACATCAGAGTATATTGTGTATTCAGTTAAGAACTCCAACACAAAAAAGTAAACAGCATTCCTGCACCAATCTATTAAAGCAATGATCTTCTGTGGTGGGATAAAGACTGGAAGATCTAAGAATGAGGTACTAATAGTTTGGCTATTTACCAAAGTCCATTTTATATCTTCTGAAAAAGTCAACTGCAAAAGAGAGATAAGTCTGACATTCTCCTACAATGTTTAGACTCTATATCTTGGGACAGCTGTGGTCTTACTGGATCTCTCAGATAGTGTCAAAATGAAACTGAGGAGGAGACCTTATGCTCTCATTTTGGGGATGTTAGACTTCTGGACATAGGATGGGGATTAAGAAAATGTGAGACACCTCTTGGCAACATGTGGCTCTGATGCACTTTTGGCCTTTCCCTTCAGATTCCAAATATTCTATGGCAACCATTTTGGTTTCATAAACCACTATCTGTATTTGGATAGCATCAGGCACAGAAAAACCTAACTGAGCAAACCTCATCATAGGCTTTGCTTATCTGGGGTATTATGTATTATTAATATTGGTAGATTACACTTGCCAAAGCTTTATTTAGACAAAACAGGAATCAATAGATGCACTATTTGTTGAACACTGACATGTAATAAAGCTGTGTGAATACCTCTCTGCCCCTCTTTTTTTCCCCTTCCCCCCCAAAAAAGTTAAGAAATGAATTAATAAATGTGGGTATTCATGAGATTACCATTTCATCAGTATGGAAAAAGGACTATAAGCCTGTTCCTTGACTTTGGATTACTGCAATTTCTGCTTTCAGAGCTTTGCTTTATCACATTTACATATAATTCCATCTGTTTTTTTTTTTTTTTTACCTTGATCTCTTGGGGCTGGTATACTTGTGTTTTGACAGCTGGTAGATAGATGGATGAGAGAGAGAACACCTATAGGAATACATGGTTTCTACCCTCACTTACTGTCTACAAGATTGTTACTTTTTGAAAGAGTTGGCATATGAAGGGAAATTATTTTATAAAGGAAGTGAGAAAGAAAATGGATATCACTAGAATGTTGGAGTTTTTAACCATATAAACAGAAGAAGCCCAGTAGATGCCTAAAGGAAAAAAAAAGTGATAAGAAGAGCAAGGGAAGAAGGTCAAGCTGAAGAACAGAAGTCAAAGAGATTGTGTCCATAGACGTAGCTTTAATTAAAATCATATTGCCCATCAAGGATGTGGATCAGCGGTGGGTTGCTCCCGGTTCAGTCCGGTTCTTAGAACCGGTAGTGGCAGCGATGGGAGGCTACGCCCATCCACCCGGGACGCTTCTGCGCATATGCAGAAGCTTCTGCACATGCGCAGAAGCATCACGCGCGTGAGCGCACACACAAACCGGTAATAAGGGGTTTTAGAACCCACTACTGATGTGGATGTTGGGCAAGAGATCTGGATTTAGAGCACAGGTGAGAATATTGATGGATAACTAAATCCACAGTTCCTGGTGATAACAATAATTTATCTAAGGCTTAGCAAATAAAGGGCAGATGAGAAAAGGAGTGTACTGTAGATCAAGACAGAGTCTCTTGGAAACAAAGCTAACCTGGTTAGTTTTGCTTTGAACAGGAACATGCAGAAGAGATATCGAAATTCAATCCAAAGTTTATACAGAGCCAAACCTGGTTCATTAACTAGTCCAAAGATCAGGCTTCCATTTTTTCTTTCCTTTACACAAGCAGGGTATAAAATGGGACAACATGTCAGAGCAGGTCAGATCGCTGTTTCTAACAGAGAAACATGGGTGAGGGCTCCTCTTAAATTATGCTGCCTATCCGAATGTTACTCCATGTTTGGAACAGAGCCTTATTGAGCATCTTTTCTGTTCTCCTCTCTGCTCACTGAGTCTCAGGGCTTGAGGGCGTATGTCCACTTCTGACTGTTCCAGCTGTTCTGCTGATGTCTGTCTATGTTTGGCCAGCCTCAAGTGATTCTTGGCTAAGTGTCTCCCGAGGCTGACATTCCACTGGTTCATCTGGACAAAGTCTGAGACATTTTGTCTCATCCCCAATTCCTTGGAAAAACTATTCCTGCTGGTTGGGGAACTGATGTATGGGATTTTATGAGGAGTAATAGCTATCGCTGAAAAGGAATACACATCTCCTTTCCGTGTACAAAAGCATTCCATGCGCTTCTAGCTCTGGGAGAAAGTGGCCCATATTTTCACATTCCTTCATCTATATATCATATAATTATGGCTCCCCTTTGCTTGTCAAACAATGCTGATGAATTAGTAGATCTGGGATTATCTGGAGCTGCTGTAGATTGGCAAATTATCTGATGCTGACTTGTACATTTCTTTGTAGCAAAACTGGTCCATTTCTCTGTGTAGTAACAGTATCAGCAAATTTCAGACTAGTTGAAACTCTTACTCACTACAGTTGTTCCTAGCTTTATTCTCTTGCTTGCATTTGACAATGGATTACTTTTTTTCTTAAAAAAAAGGGGGGGAGGGGGATAGCAAGTAGATCTGAATTAACCCCAAGAAGCTAAGCTATCTTTTATTATTCAAACGCTTTCTTAGCGAAGAATAAATGTTGTCATAAAAGCTATTCTCTTCTTTGACTGAAAGTAATTTCAGTGCACGCTCAATACCTTATTATGACACATTAAGCCTCACAAAATATTCAAAATGAAATGATAGTATTCAATCTGTTTTATAATGAGGGTTGAAACTGATAAAATACAAAACTTCACTACTAGTTGCAATGTAACACATTGATTCATAAAACATGAATGAGCCACATGAATGTTAAGATAATGGAAAGACTTTAAGATTGCTGACTTATACAAAACCAAAATGACATATTAGGTAGGACATATAGTATATGCAAATTGTTACTGAAAATTGACAGGACAGAAACAGAACTGATGCTGAACTGTATGATAAAGTGGTTGCAAAACTTAAAAACACAAAATTATCACAGTGTAACAGTTGCATAAGCTATGGAAAAAAACCTATACAATTTATTCTAAGTTACAACTTAAGGGAGAATTCATATAAACTGTTTCAGAAATGGTATATAATTCCATCAATAATTACCAAGTCAGGCAAATTGTGTAACAATAAATGTTGGAAATGTCATAACAAACAGGAACATTTTTTCAGAGATGGTGGATGCATGAACACACACACAAACCCACACAAACCCACATTTACTCAAAAATTTAATGTAAAGTATAAATATATAGTTTGTAGTCAGCAGTTGGGGAAATCAGAGAAGGGAGGAAAGAATGTATTACTAGAAAAAATTCCCATAATATTTTAATTTATACATTAGCTGTGCTTAATAGTTGTGTATTTTTGTATTGTTCATCCATTACTACTCAATTAGACCTTCCCGTGTCCCCTGCGTTGTAAGTCACTATTCTAAAAATAAAAGTTTTTTTTTTTAAAAAAGACAGAAACTAATGTGAAGGAAATGAAAAATAATCTCATCTAATAACCTATTAGATTAGATACATTGGGAGGAAAAACCTTTAAATTTGAACTTTTTCCATGTCTTTTTTCCTTGTATTCTATTGCTTTCCTTGGCCACTTTATTGTTTTATTTCAAGCCTTTATAAACCACATATACTGTGAAATGGCAGAAAGTATTAACAAATATCTCCCCTTCATTTAAAGAAATATAATATAAACCTGCAGTTAAAAAAAATAAAGCATTTAAAAAAAGCATTTTAATCCAGTTAAGATTATGAGAAAAACAGGCTAAAATAATAATAAAATGATTTTTACCAAAAAAATAAAATAAAAATCTGTTGATTGAAAAACAGAATGAAAGTTAACAGACATATTTTCCTAGAAAGCAATTTCTATCAAGCCCTTCCATGTCTTTACCAGCATTATGTGATGAAAAGCAACACAGAAAGAAGGATTTTTTTAATTAATCATCTGCCATCAGGTCAGTATTGATTCTTAGTGATAGCCCAGACAGGTTTTATCCAGGACAATCTGATCCTTCGAGTCTTCCAATACTGCACCTGTAATTGAGTTCATCCATCTTGCAGCTCATCATCCTCTTCTCTTTCTTTCCACCTTTCCCCAGCATTTGGACTTTTAAAAAATGCTATATGTTTGTATAATGTGTCCAAAATATTGAAATTTGAGCCTGATATTTGTGCCTTGTGAGAACTTTAGGCTGATTTGTTATTTGATTCATTTGTTTTTCACCCTTAGACAGGGGTGGGTTCTAACTTACCTTGCCGCCGGTTCGCTTCCTCCCGCGTGGGTGCGTGCATGCGCAGTGCCAAAAACCCAGCTTCTGCACATGCACAGAAGCAAAAAACAGCTTCTACGTGTGCGCAGAAGCCAAAAACAAAATTGCAGCGCCTACGGTTCATGGGCGTGGCCAGCCGGCCATCACTCCCGGTTCGGCGAACGGGGGGAAAATTCCCGCTGCAGGTTCTATAGATCCGGTCCGAACCGGGCGCAACCCACCTCTGCCCTTAGACTATATATGGCATTCTGAGGGATCTTCTCTAACCCCAAAATTCAAAAGCATTAATTTTCTTTCTATCATGCTTCTTTAAAGTCCAACATCTGCATCCATAAAGCATCATAGGAAAAAGTGTACAATTCTGATTTTTATAGTATCTATGGCTCACGAGGAGTTGGACATGACTTAGTAACTGAACAACAACAATATTAGCATCTGAATATTTTCCCAAGGCTTTTGGTGATATTCTACTAGTCTTATAGTTAACCCTAAAACTCCTCCCTTCAGGACAATGCTATAGGGCATTACATGCCGAAACAACTAGACACAGGGACATTTTCCCCCCTCATGCCATCACTCTGCTGAACATCTAATCCTCACAGTATTGTCTTATGTCTAAGTATATTCACCCATGTATTATTATTATTATTATTATTATTATTATTATTATTATTATTATTATTATTATTATTATTATTATTATTATTATTATTATTATTA
>QLTV01001703.1:1488644-1520461 GCA_003457575.1 Thermophis baileyi
ATATATATATTAGATCTTGTAGGTTTTGAACAGGAGATAAATTGTTTATTTATTTTAACAATTTTTGTTACAATTTTTTTTTTGTACTCTTACATTTGTCTATAGAGCTACTGTTTGTTTTTGGAATACTTTTGGAAAACATACTTCTTGATAACATATTAAATGCCATATTGCTTTAATGTAGCATTATTAAAGTTGTGCATTGGAACAGTTTCAAGGCATATGCCAGATCTGCACTATGTATTATACACTAAGTCCACCAGCCATTTTTCATGCATGCCAAATGTATTTTGCAATCCTACTTAGGCAAACAATAATAACTACAATGGGTTTTCCACCATATAAGGATCCACTATCTATAACTGGTGGTCTTTGTCTTTGCTGGATGGATTACATACAGTAATTCATAAAAATATTCTATGTAATGTTACTAATTCAGATTTCAGAATTAGTAATAATAGAATGTAACCTGTTCTTAGGGAATCCAGAGTTCAGTGGCCTAGAAAAGTCCATACTTTTATGTGTGTTCTTTTATACTACTATTCAATATCTTCATAAATGACTTAGATGAGGGAATAGAAGGGTAAATCATCAAATTTTCAGATGACACTAAGCTGACAGGAATAGCCAATACCCTAGAAGACAAGCTCAGGATCCAAAAAAATCTTGACAGACTTGAACAATGGGCACTATCCAACAACATGAAATTTAATGTGGAAAAAGCAGTTTTATACCTAGGCAGGAAAAACCAAAAGTACAAGTACAGATTAGGCAAAACCTGGCTCAAAAACAATAATTATGAGATGGACCTTGGAGTCCTAGTGGATGATCACTTTAACATGAGCCAGCAGTATGCAGCAGCAGCCAAGAAAACAGAAGCATAGAATCAAAATCATGTGAAGTATTACACCATTTTATAAAGCCTTAGTAAGGCTTTATAATACTTAGTAAGGCCACTAATACTGCATCCAATTTTGGTCACCACATTACAAAAACAATGTTGAGATTTTGGAAAAAGTGCAAATTTGGTATGGCCAGTCTAGAGAAAAGAAGGACTAGGGAATACATGATAGCAGTTTTCCAGTATTTGAGCGGCTGCCACAAAAAAGAAGGGATCAACTTATTTTCCAAAACACCAGAAGGCAAGACAAGAAACAATGGATGGAAACTAATCAAGGAGAGAAGCAACCTGGAATTAAGGAGAAACTTAACAGTGAGGACAATTAACCATTGGGGCAGCTTGCCTTCAGAAGTTGTGGGTGCTTCATCACTAGAGGTATTTAAGAAAAGACTGGACAGCCACCTGTCTGAAATGGAATAGAGTCTCTTGCTTCAGCAGGGGGTTGGACTAGAAGACTGCCAATGTCCCTTCCAGCTCTATTTTGATTGATTGATTTCACATCATCCTCATTATCCTCATCATCCATCCATCATCTCCTTTTCCTCCTTCTCCTCCTCTTCCTCTTCCTCTTCCTCCTCCTCCTCCTCCTCATCATCATCATCATCAAATTTCTATTTCACATCTAAGTAACTGAGTTAGATACCTGAGCATCATAAAAAAGATAAAACATTAATATGTATGTTATTAATATATGTTTAGATACACATTTACAAATAGTGTCTGTAAGTTAAATAGAAATATTGTATAATCAGGGGGAGAAAATAACTATCAGGTAATTTGAATGTCTGTTGAGATGGTAAATGTTGACAGACATCTTTAAGATTGCTGGTCTTCCTTCTCATGGATTTTTGAACACTTCTATCTTCAATTTAAATTTGGTTTTGAAAATTATTCAAACAGTGGTACATTTAAAAAAAAATTGTTGTTAGTTGCGAAGTCATGTCTGACCCATCGCGACCCCATGGACAACGTTCCTCCAGGCCTTCCTGTTCTCTACCATCCTCTGGAGTCCATTTAAGCTCACGCCTACTGCTTCAGTGACTCCATCCAGCCACCTCATTCTCTGTCGTCCCCTTCTTCTTTTGCCCTCAATCTTTCCCAGCATTAGGCTCTTCTCCAGTGAGTCCTTCCTTCTCATTAGGTGGCCACAGTATTTGAGTTTCATCTTCAGGATTTGGCCTTCTAAAGAGCATTCAGGGTTGATCTTCTCTAGGACTGACCGGTTTGATCACCTTGCAGTCCAAGGGACTCGCAGGAGTCTTCTCCAGCACCATAGTTCAAAGGCCTCAATTCTTTGGCACAAATAAGATTGTTAATAATAATCCATTGGACACAAGGACATAGGAGAAGTGAAGAAAAGAAGAAAAAAGTATAT
Source organism: Thermophis baileyi (assembly GCA_003457575.1). Taxonomy (NCBI): domain Eukaryota; kingdom Metazoa; phylum Chordata; class Lepidosauria; order Squamata; family Dipsadidae; genus Thermophis; species Thermophis baileyi. The sequence continues at coordinate 1,490,921 of QLTV01001703.1, forward strand.
ATTTGGGGATTTTAGGTTCTATACTTCAAATATGAATTTATGTTGGTTATATGATGCTTGACAACACTTTGAACTTTAAGGAACTAAATAGATGGAATGAACTGAAACCAATTCAGAAACACAACCTAAATCCATAGGTGGCTCTTGAAAGATTGAAATCTGGGACCAGAAGTCTAAAACCTATTACAAAATTACTGCTGTACAAAATTGCCAATGATTTTTTCTCTAGTTTGGAGAACAGGCATGCCCAAAGTACTGTACAATGAAGAAAAAGGGAATATCATCCAAATTCTCTTTGAAATTTTAGGGAGAGTCACATTACTTATACTGTTCCTTTGGATGTTCAAAGGCAGCACAAAGTCTTGTTTGTTATGTTTTTTCTACTATTGATTGACAATAATCACTTGACCATCACTTAATGCTGAAAAAGAAGAAGATGGTGATGAGAAACAATTTAAAGCAATTCTTCTCTGCTTGTTTTGGAGATAATTAAATTTAAAAAAAATCATTTTCAATGTGGGTGAGGAAGATGATCAAATAAACAACGATTCATTTGTCATTCTCATTGCTTCTAAGGTTAGGAGGAGATGAAGTTATAGATGGTGACTATACTTGTTTATTAATCAACTCTTCTATCAATCAGGACAATTTAATCACAATACAATAAAGTTTAAATAAAAATGAAGGATTCAAATTGGACATACAGTAATACAGATACGTTAAGTTTGGAATTTTGAATTTTTGATAAGTCTTACTAGACATTTCCTGTTTAATATGGACAGATGAGATTTTAAAGATGAGCTTGTAGAGAATGTGATGAAGAATGGAATGAAGAGATTTTGGTTGTGTTTTAAAAAAATAGTGCTAAATTGTTAATGTTGATTGTGCTTGATGGAGATTAAGAGGGGCTATATTTTTCTATTTCTTTCTGGGCTTAAAAATATTTTTTAATTTTAATTTTGTGTAAATTATTTAAAAATATTTTGTATTGTGTTATTCTACTTTATTTGTATAACATAACCTTTAATAAAATTATTGAAAAATGGACAGGAAATAAGTGAACCAGTGTCCTTTTTAGGTGCTAACTGCATTATAGCAAGATGGCTATTGCTTCATTTCCAGAGCTCTAAATCCACTGGAGACTGAGGTCTCCTCACAAGGAGCAATAACTTAGCAACCCAGTGAGCAAATAGCACAGGATAAGCATATATTTCCAGTATACTGGTTGGAAAGAATTGTTCTTTGTAGGCAATTTGTTGGGAAGCCTTGGAGAATTCTATAATTTATAGCAGTCTTGCAATTCATGTATATTTTATGCACACCTTGAAAATTTTATTCCCATTTGCTCAAAAGGGGGAAAAAAAGAAAAGAAAATTACAATCAAATGTATACCCAGATACTTTCTGTAAGCTATACATTTTGGATGCAGATATACATACCTAAATTGACTGAAGAAATATAATGATCACCGAACTAAACTGATGGGATTTACAATAGTAATATTAAATATAAATATATAGGGTGAAAAAAATGCTATTTTATTAGCACTCCACTCCAAAACAAGCTTCAGCAGTTTCACTAGATTAAAAAAAAATGACTATCTAAAAAATAACAGAAATATGTTTAGATATTGGGTTGTAAATAATATCATGAATACAATTTTGGCTTCGCGAATGACGTGTTGAAAAGTCCTATTGCACTGTAATCAGGCTTATAATTTGTTGCCTCCTTGTTGTTGCTTTCGGAATAGTTTGGCTAATGGCTGGCAATCATTGGAGATGTAACTAGAAGATCTATATCATATAAAGTTGCTTATCCCCACTTTATACAAACATCCTCTAATGTAATAAAAACTCAAGCACATACATATGCTTGTGTATGGAAAATTGGATGTCAGAGACCAACAAAATCTATCACCCTCTATTTCATGCTGTTCTGGTTTGATTTTCAGCTTCAGAGTAGTCCATTCACAGACTTTCATCAGCTGATGTAGCACAGTAGCACAAGAATAGCTTTATCATACTATAAATGCATTTGCCTAACATGCTTGACTTTGATACCGAATAAGCTCATTTTCTGGATTCAAACAAACTAGTCATTAATAGCTAAGCTGGCCCATCACAGTGAGCTACCAAAATCAACAAACAACCCCTACCCAAACTAAACAGGATTAGCATGTTGAGTGAATTGAATACTGTGTGGACCTTCTTAAATTTGTCAGGCAAATCCAGCCATTGAATATTATGTATTGTCCTTTGCTCTACATTACTACTCTAGTATGGTTTGCACAGAGAGGGGAATATTTTATTTATTCAGTTTGTACAGCTGCCCATCTCCACATTCAAAAGACCTTAGAAATCATTGCCTATTTGCAATGGAATATGTACCGAAATATGGCAAGCAACAAAAGAAGAATCAGTAAGAGACTGACCAAATTAGGCCAGTATATCTACAGAATAACACAATGGCCAACACATTGGAAGAAGTCAATATCAAAGAAAATTAGTGTAAGGGTCTGCCTCAACTACCTTCCCAAGAAAGTAAAACTCTTGAAACAATTTACATTTCAAAAGAAACTTTTACTGAGAGATAGTGAGAATATAGTGGAGTCTGAAATTCAGGCATGAAGCACTAGGCTATTTTCCCCTTTCACACACACCCTGATACCCCATGTCCATCATCAACCAATAACATGCCGCAAAGGTGTTTAGGAAATCTCTGAGGGTGGATGATGAGAAGAGTTCGTCCTCAGGGCACTGTGGCCTTGGATGTAATGACCCAGGGCACGACACAGAGATAACACAAACAGCTGGCAGTTCAAACCTGCCCTTTTAGTGCTCCAAATCTCCCCCAAAGAAACCTCAAACAGCCTCTGGTTGCAATTAGTCCAGCCCAGCGCTGTCTGCACCAAGGCTGCATGGCAATAAATCCCAAATTTATCTAGCAAAACAAGAACAAAGCAAGGAGTTCAGGGGGCAAAAGATACAGATAATCAGTCCAGAAAGCCACACAGGAATGCAAGGATTCTTGGCAAGTTCAAACGTCGGCACACAACACTCCAGGAACTCTCCAGGAACTCAGCATTTGTTCCTGACAAATGCCCCTCCCCACAGCATCTCCTTAAGTCTCATTCCCCAGGTGTGCCTGGTGAAGCTGGGCGGAGCCCTCTCCTTGTGTGTGGCCTTCTCCATTGGAGCTGATCCCACCTCCTCTGCACTCTCCAAGCTCTTGCATCAGAAGGGGGTGGTTCCTGCTCCTCGGCTGAGCTCTGTTCCTCCCTGCCTGCAGGCCTTGCTAATTCCGAACAGCCTGGCATGGACTGACTCTGCCCTTCCCCAGTTTCCTCCAAGGCCAAAGGAGCTGCCCTCTCACTCGCTGTCAGTTCTTGTTCCAGCTTATATTCCACCATGGACTCCGACAGGGACATGTCATTGGATACCCGGCTCAGACCAGTTGAGAGGGAATTGATGCAGATGATAACTCTCCCTCCCTTAAGCTCCCAAGCAGCTACAGCTACAGCAAAAGCGACTATGACGCCCACGATGCCTCCCCCCCCTCCTTGCCAGAATGGCAGTGTTTCGATAGAGACCTGACAATTAGCCTCAAGGGAATTACAATAATTTCCAGCATAGCTGATCTGTGCAGTGATACAGTTACCAATGAAAAAGGGAAAAGTGTTAACATGATCCCTTCATCCAAACTTTGTGTGAGTTTGTGTAATCACTTGAACGAATGGTAGTTGTTCCGATCATATTTCCACTTTATTTTGCCCAAAGTAAAGTACATTACCATATTTTCCCATCTTTATCCCATTTTTGATGTAATGCTTTTCATTTTTATTGAAGTTACATAAACATTACATACATTCACTTTCCACTGAAAGTGAAGAGAAAAGAATGACATGAACCAAAGCATCATGGAAAAGAAAGAAGTATGGTTTAATTTTATGAGAAAATTTCAAACTCAGTCTCTTATTCAGGGGACCGCAAATGTTAGCAATAACACTTTTATAATGTGTACATCAAAAACATTTATGTAAGTGAAAAACCTCAAGAACACATTAACTAGGATAAAACAATATTTATTTCAAAAATAAATGAAAGGAATCTACAGATTTTTTAATAAATTTTTGAAGCCAACACCATCTCTGTGAGTCAAATAGTTCTGCCTTCATAAAATTGCTTACTGCAGTATTACTTGCATTCTTACAACAATGCATTGACTTTGCCTTACCCAAATATGGAAGCTTTTTTTTTTTCACTTCCAGCAACCCAATGTAGACTTGATTGCAGTTTCTGTAAGTCAGAGGTGGGTTCCTCCCGGTTCGGACCAGTTCTCCTGAACCGGTAGCGATGTCACGATGATGTCACGGATCCAGTTTGGTCGGTGCCAGTCCGTGGATGCCGCCATCTTTTTTTTTTTTGAAAATTTCGAATTTTTTTTGAATTTTTTTTTGAATTTTTTTTTGAATTTTTTCCTGTTTTTTTTTCCTTTTGTGCATGCACAGAAGCTGAGTTTCCGGCACTGCGCATGCGTCACCATCTTGTTTTCGGCTTTTTTTGGGGGGGGGATTTTTTTTTCTCACTGCGCATGAGGCGTGGCCATGTGGCGCGGGAGGAAGCGAACCGGCAGCGAGGTAAGTTAGAACCCACCCCTGCTGTAAGTGCTATTCTAGTTTAGCTAAGTCAGCAAAAAACATTTTGCCACAAAGTATCTATATTGGCAATATACCGGTAGCACAGAATAACAATTTATTCACATCTATATCAGAGGTGGGTTCCTGCCGGTTTGGACCAGTTCTTTAGAACCGGTAGCGGGAATTTCCCCCCACTCGCCAAACCGGCAGCGATGGCCAGCTGGACACGCCCCCGAACCAGCTCTCTCGGTGGCGCCGTAGGCGGCACCATCTTGTTTTTTGCTTCTGCGCACGCGCAGCTGTTTTTGCTTCTGCGCATGCGCAGAAGCTGGGTTTTTAGCACTGCGCATGCGCCCGCATGGCACACAAGGCCCGCGCACCCACGCAGCGCATGAGGAAGCGAACCTGCAGTGAGCCAGAACCCACCCCTGATCTATATCACATTCATTAAGCAGGCAACTGACATCAAGATCTTGATCCAGTATAGTAATGGTAGCATATATTAAGGGAATGGTTTGAAAACTGAAATCAGCTACTTCTGTGTATTTTAACAAACTATCTTAGTTTGCTTATCAGAGTCTCAATCCCAGCAGAGTCTCATTTGCAGCAGAGAACAACAAGTATCTTTTGCGATCCACCAACAGTAGTTAGTGAAGAACTAAGAGTGAGTATGTATGTATGTATGTATTTGTATGTATGTATGTATGTATGTATGTATGTATGTATGTATGTATGTATGAATGTAGGATAAAAATGCAATTCAGGCCAATAGGTTCTTTGACAACCAGCATTTTTTTCTTCCTATATGGCCTCTCAATTGGGTCTGCCACTCTATATTTATTCTCATATATGTGTTCTACCTCAGAAGCATCTACTCTTGCAATCTCCTAAAATGGATGAAATTATTCATTCCAGGAACAGATTGATGACATAATTATTATTTTTTTCATGAAAAATCATGTCCTAATACTGATGATTTCTGGGTAAGGGCTATGCCATTCATGCCTCCTAATAGAATTATGCTGATGTTAAAAGATACGTTACATTTCTGTCATATCCAGCATTATCACTTGAAAATGTTGCTGTGTATTGCTGTCTGGTTTTTGGAAACTGTGGTTCTTTTGATCTTAGCTATTCTGTTGCAGATTTATTAAACAACCACAGAGTCCCCTCCCCCAAAAAGTGAAAGCACATCAAAGGCAGTTGTCTTTTTGTGGATTAATTTAGAATCATGACAGTCAGTCTACAAGTCTAATTACCCTATATCATACTAACATATGTTATTATTAAAGGGTTACTGAAACCTAGGGGAGGGGGTGAATTGCTTTCTTATCCAACTTATACCAATTGTTTCCCGTAAGTACAACATTTTGTGCCAAGGATATTTTAAAAAGTCCATAATGACAGGCAGGATAATAATTTATGAGTTTATAAATTTATAAAGGAAGATAGCTCATGCTGAGAAAAGATCTATCTTGACTATGCTAATTTTCCCCATCACTGGGAATGAAAAAGAGTAACATAAATCAAAATCAAAATCATCTCAAGTGGAAAGGAAACTCTTATGGAGAGAATGCTGAAGACTAAACCGCAATGTTTTATGGAAAACAGGTTAAAACAGTGATAAAAGTAAAAAAATAATAATTGAATATATCAAACAATAGGCTGATGCCTGGACTGATTAAGCTATTGTCATTTGACTCAAAAAATTTGCTTTGCCAAAACTTTATGTGCTTTACGATACAAAAAGCAACAATGCTTCTAGACTCTCAACATGCTTTATGATACAATGCTTTTGTATCATAAAGTGTGTTGAGACTGTAGAATGAGTGCAGAGAAGAGCAACAGATGATTAGGAGACTGGAGGATAAAACATATGAAGAATGATTGAAAGAATTGGGTTGTCTAGTCTAATGAAAAGAAGGACTAGGTGACCTGACAGCAGTGTTCCCATATTTGACGATCTGCCACAAAGAAGAGGGGTGTCAACCTATTTTCCAAAGGACCAGAAGGCAAGACAAGAAGCAATGGATGGAAACTAATCAAGGAGAGAAGCAGCCTAGAATGAAGAAACAATTTCCTAACTATTAGGACAATTAATCGGTGGAATGTCTTGCCTCCAAAAGTTGTAGGTGCTCCAACACTGGAGGTTTTTAAGAAGAGATTGGACACCCATTTGTCTGACATGTAATAGGGTTTCCTGCTTGAGCAAGGGGTTGTACTAGAAGACTTCCAAGGTTCCTTCTGACTCTGTTATTCTGTTATTCTGCCACATTTGTTGTTGTTGTTGTTGTTGTTGCAACATTTTTAGGTGGATGTGGAGGATTCTCTTCATCAGTACAAATCTGGTAATCCTAGAATTCATTTAAGCAGAAGCACATAACTAGTCATAAACTATGATGAACTAGCCATGGTATTGTGGTTATAAATTTCACATTTTCTAGTTGGAATGGAAAAGAGCAATCTCCTTGCAACAATCACAGTTTTTTTTTTAAGGGGAGGAGGGGAATGTTGGGGTTTTATTTTTCCAAATCTGCCTATACTCTTCAGGAATATAGAATGACTTCAAATAATTAACAGTCTCAGCTTAACTGCTATGAAAATGATGCAGTGGGCGTCATAACTGCTGGCTTTATTTCGGAATAAATTATGCAACTAAGTACATTTGAGAATGACCTTTCATTAGGAAGAATGAGATTTTTCCTGCCTATTGGGAGTTGTGTGAAGAGAGAAGAGTGGAGATGTATGAAGGGAGCTTTTGAAAAAGCATTTACAACAAAGTTCAATAAAGATAATTGTTTAACTAGGCACTAATTTTGACTCATCTGGAGAAAGTAAGCTACAGGAGATTCTATCTTGGAGTCCAGTTTTCATGGAGAGCATAACCATATTGTGGTTTACTTACTAGACTGACCATTAGTCGTGGTGGCACAGTGGTTAGTATTGCAGACTAATTCTGCTGACTGCCAGAAGTTCGATCCTCACCGGCTCAAGGTTGACTCAGTCTTCCAAAGTTGGTAAAATGATTGTTGGGGGCAATATGCTGACTTTGTAAATCCCTTAGAGAGGGCTGTAAAGCACTATGAAGCAGTATATAAGTCTAAGTGCTATTGCTATTGCTATTAATTCAAAATATAATAGATCAGTTATAATCATAAATTACAAATACATTTTCTTTGTGTCTGTTGAAATCTTTCCCCATGTTAAAAAAAAGTGTGTGTGTGTTGTACTTATAATTCTAGCAGCTAGGTTTATGAAATGAGTTAGCAGTGAAAAAAACTAATCTTATCCCAGTCTTGGGTCAAAGGCTGCAATCCAAATTCTATCAGGTGATCTTCATAAAATTGTTCGATAAACCTCATCTATGCTTGGTTTAAACTGAGTCTGATTTGTTCACATCAGCATTAAGCCTGCTTTCATACTACTACAACAATTACAGATGTCACTTCATTAGCATGCTTTAGGGATGTTTGTACATGTTGAAGCAGTTTAATGAGGATTTAATGCATTCCAGAGAATGGAGTTTGGAGATTTCAAAAGCTCAACTGTCACAAGTACTATATTTTATTGATATTAAATTAAGAGCAACTCTCAGCAGTATCCAAATACTTCTAGTTGCACATAAAATGCTTCTTGTGATGTATGTTGTTTGTTTCTTAACAGGACATCTGAGCAGCATAAATTTGTATTCTTACTATTTTTTTTCCACTGACTATTTAAAATATAATCCGGACAGGCAAAATCTTCATATCGCTTTTGAATCTTATAACACACAATAGAAACAACATTTTGTTGAGACAGAATGCAATGCAGATGGATATGCTTGCCACCTTCTGCAGAGATAGCACAACTACTATTGCTTGTACACTGTTCTAAGTAATGAAGGAGATTGGGGAAGGGGTGACAAGGTAAAGACCCTTAACTTCAATATATCTTCTCAGGGAAAACAAAGCACTACAAGGTGTTAAATTAAGCAATTATCCCCTGCTCAAATATGCTTTTCTAGCAAAACTAAAGTGTCAGCTCCATCAGAAACATTGAGAAGGCCAAAGAATGTTGATAGGTTGGGAAAACATACAAAGAGGCAAACATAGATTCTGGGAACCAGGAAAAGTGATAAAACCCATCACAACAATTTTCTAGAAGGAAAGTATATTCATGAAATATTGCCACTACCCTTTCAAAATACCTGTTCTTTTTGTATTCCATTACCTCATAGGTATGCCTTAATTGCCTCTCTGACCTCACTAGATTCATAATGTGCTACTTTCAATCAAATACTTGGCCTGTATCCAATCACATAAAAACTCTAATTTACATAAATATATATAGATGGATTGCAACTCCTCCCCTTTTGAGGTCTGTTTTTGCTTCTAGCCCTGTCAAATAAGCCATCAAACTAACAGACTACTTTTTAGGCTAACATGTTTCAATGAACCGAACTATAGAGTATATCTAAGCTGAATTTGATAATATATTGAAAGTATACAGGGGCATCAGGATAAAATCAACTGATAATGCAACCCACAATTAACCTAGAATTTCCAAATTAATTCTGGAGAATAAAGAAGTTCTACATGTGTAGATTTCCTTCCAACAGAGTTAGCTGCAAGGTGCTTGACATTCTATAAAACATGTTAATCAACATGTATAAGGGGCTAATCGAGAGGACAGTCATGTTCCTTACTCCCCATAGTGGCACAGCTGATATTGGAATGGCATGAAGTTCAACTATTGCTCTGATGGGCATCAAGAACTTTCAAGTTTTCTTGATAAGAAACTAGAAGTGGAAACTTGGCTTGATATTGAGAAAACATATGGCTGCTTGACAACTCTGTGCCACATATTAATAACATGAAAGGAAACCAAGTAATGGGATGGGAGGAAGGACAGAACAGAATAGAGGGAAAAGATACAGTTGACTAGTGAGTAGAAAGTTCTACCAAAATTAATCAAACAAAAGAGTAGGAAGTTCATTACTTAGAGTAAAATACCGGTACTTACATTGTCTATAAGTTAGGTGTACTTGGGATCCAAAATCTTTACTTCACAAGCACAGAAAGGACTGACATGTTTCCTTTCTGTGCTTGTGAAGTAAAGATTTTGGATTGGGATCCAAAAGTAAAGATTTTGGTTGGGATCCAAAATCTTTACTTCACAAGCACAGAAAGGAAACCTTTCAGTCCTTTCTGTTACAGCAGATCAAACACTCTGACAAGAATATACACAATAAGCATGGTAATCCCCAAGTGTTGCAATTTGCTAAACAAAACCCAACTGAATTATTTTAAGGGTTCCACTTTTCCCTTCTTTATGGTCAAGATGGTATTCAAAATAGGTCAAAATAGAAGAGGATACATTCATACGTATACATTCAACCAGTCCAACATACAGTGACATAATCAAAATATTTCAAAAGGAACATTTTTATTGTGTTTTTGTTGAGAACTAAGCATATATCCCATCAAAATGATACAGCTCAGAGGGAAAAATCAGCAGTCTGAGAATAATCCAAACTATGTAAAGGTATAATTCTGCCACACAAGAATTTAGTTTTTTTCATTTTCTGTTGATTGACATCTGAGGGGAAAAAATGGGAGGAGGAGACAAAACTTTATGGTAAAAGAAAATGGATTTGAGTAACCTGGGGCTAATAGTATATTAAACGGGAGCATTCCACATGGGTACAATTTACTGCAGAAGCTCCACGACACACAAAATATTTAAAAAATATTGAGGAGATGTCAAAAAGAAAATTTTAAAACTTGCTATGGAAATTGTATATCTGCATATCCATTCCAACTACAGACTGAATCTTATGCAAATATTTTGGTCATCTTAACTCTAGTCTTTAAGTATGTTAGAAAGAACCATTAATCCCACATTACCAATCCTATCAATTATTAATTATATTTGGCTATCTATCCCATACTTCTGAAAACTGTCAGTGAAAGTGTGATAAGGCTTTAAAAATATACTAATTTAGCTAGGCTTCCTTCTGACACAAGTGAATAATGACTAAGTAATATGTTTGCCTTGCAATATGTTTTCACCAGAGAATATTTTAAAAGTATAATTGTTCACAGCTGCTTAACAATGATGGACAGTTGATCTTAATTGCTAATCAAGCATCTGGGAGGGCCCTTTGCTGCAGTTTAAAAGGTTTATCCAATTAATTTTGATGAGGGGTTAAAGTGGCATTAACTATCATTAAAGCCAATAGATTAATGTCAAATAAATGGAAAGACCCCTGACAAATATGTTTTAAGCCAAAGTTTACTTCAAATACTTCCTTGTTTTCTTCCTTTTCTTCCCCACTTAAATCATAATTTTGCTCAAGGGAAGATTTGAGAGAATCTCTAGATATAGCATGAACATACTAAATGCTGTCTTCCAGCTTTTCTTGAAAGGCCAAGTTAAAAATCAGGCATTTTAATCAGGTAAATCATCAATTTATCAGGGATCAGGTAAAGATCCCAGGAAAGATCTTGAAACTTGAAATTTCAACCATAATTTCTCACTATCATATGTTATCCCAAACACAATCAAGGCAGGGTTATTTTGAGCTGCTCATGTTTCTCACTTTTTCTGGATTGTGTAATTTTTTCTGCAACTTATTTCCCAAGTTAATTCTTTTCTTCCCTCCCCAGCAACTCATTCTCTTTCTCTAACTTCTAAGGTAAATTCTAAAATCCATTTACACCATTATTTTTCAGAGCAGTTGAATCATTCAATGAGAAAAACAGAGCTGAAATTTTAAATTTTAAATGATTTTTCGCATGAAGTCATATATAGATGGTATCTAACTGACTTTGGTTCATTAAAAACATTCTTTCTTTAGAATCCCCTGAAAAAGCAATCTGCATTATAAGTCTGAAAATTTTAAGCAATTTCACTATGATACAATGCATTTTCATTATCTTTCCACAAATAGCACATCTTGCAGGAAGTATGCATTTTCTTTTAACATGCATATATTAGATTATTTTTTTACTTCCCAAACTGCATTTCAAAATTCACAAAAGAAGGTTTTAACTTTAGTCTGTATAATGAGGGCAAGCAAACATTTGGCAGTGGTGGGCCATTGTTTTGTTTAATTTTATTTATTTATACATTTCTATACTACCCATCTCACTTAAGTAACTCTAAATAGAATTCCAAAAGCCATGGTGGTACAAAAAATGAGTTATGATGTTAGAAGGAGTAGAACTGAACATATTGGCCTTATAAAAATAAACAAATAAATGGCAGATTAGAAAGGCTGTTCCACATTTATCTTTGATCTTATTTGGAGTCTAAAAGCCTCCTTCCCCAAACCCTCAAAAAAATATAAAAATCAGCAATTTCAGCAATATAATTCTCCACATTTCTAAGAAAGCAGAAAAATGGGTCAAGATGCTGTATGCCAAGCTATTCTGCCTCAGCTTTCAAATAAATATATTGAATAACAAGATAGGTTAAACTGTTCTATGTATTTCAAAAGAGCAGGCTGTCTGCCACATCTCCACATGACCAAATAAAATATTTTTTATTATGATCTTTCACCAGCTTTGCAATAAAAAAAGAGAAATAATTTAAAACAACAATTTGTTGGGGGGGAGGGGGAACAATGGCATATCCAATTACAGGTAGTCCTTGACTTACAACTGGTCACTTAGTGGCAAGCTCCATTACAGTCTTAACTTAAAAACTACATGTAATGGTTTCATGCAATTGTACCAGTAGTGGGTTGTAAATCCCGTCGCTACCGGTTCGCTTGTGCGCGCGCGACGCTTCTGCGCATGCGCAGAAGTATCCCAGGTGGGTGGGTGGAGCGTCCCGGGTGGGTGGGCGGAGCATCCCAGGCAGGTGGGTGGAGCATCCCAGGTGGGTGGGCAGAGCCTCCCGCCACTGCCGCTACTGGTTTGCTGAACCGGGCCGAACCGGGAGCAACCCACCGCTGAATTGTACGACTTGGTATACAGTAGATATTTGACTGCATGGTACATGAATGTGGGATTAACATCTCTTAAAAAGTAATAAACATAATTAAACTAAAATAATTGGGGAATGTAGTGATCATTCTATATCTCTGTATCCAATGTGTTTGCATTATTCACTTACCTTGATAGATACCCTTTCCAAAAAAAGAAACCATTCAAATTTAGTCTGACCTTTCTTCCTTCTAAACAATAAAGATCATACCATTCACAAATATACAGAAGATTGTCCTGGGAAAACATGTATTTTTAACACTTTCTAAAATGATGCAATTTGAATAAAGAAGTGAAACATATTTTCTTTGACTGAAATTGAAAAGAGAAAAAAAAATCAGCAATCAGGAATTTTGACTGCAAAGTTTAGGAGTTTAGGGACTCTACTTTGAATGTGCTCCAAAATACAAATGTACCCAAGTATATTTACTGCTTCCTTATAACCCCTAAGATATAAATTTGAATTGTCAGTGTGAGTTGGGTATCATAGTGAGCCATTGAATGCCATTACTCTTTTCTATATTCTAATTTATTAGGCAAACCATAAATTAGTCTCTCAGTTGTTGCAGCAAGTGCTGCATGTTAATTTGTTCATTATATATCATTTGGTGTTAAAGAAGAATGATTTGTTTGTTGTCGGCACTGGAAAACATGCAGCTGCTATTTTGTCCAATAGAAAGCTGCTTGAAAAATGATTAAGATTGTTTACTGTAATCAGTTCATCTGAAAAAGATAACGAGAAGCTATGACCATCAACTGCATGTTTTCCCCCCCCTCCTTAAGTAGCATAGACTTTCTATACATTCTTAACCCATTGCTGGATAAAACCAGTAGTAAGGCACATGCTACAATTTCCATGCCACACACCTTTTGCAAATCTTGGGATAGAAGGGATGAGAGCAGTAGCAGATACAACTGAGATTTAGTATACAAGAATAGCAATAGCCATAGCACTTATATACTGCTCCATAGTGCTTTTCAGCACTCTCTGAGCAGTCTACAATGTCAGCATATTGCCCCCAACAATCTGGGTCCTCATTTTACCAACCTTGGAAGGATGGAAGACTGAGCAACCTTGAGCCGGTGAGGATCAAACTCTTGGCTGTGGCAGAGTTAGCCTGCAATACTGAAACATGTTCAGTAGACTTACATTAGGTTAGTTATTTGGAAATATAAAGATACTAAATATATTAATGCTGGTAGAAAGTATTTGAATGCTTATTTTCTTTCCTAAATCTAAATTACTCAGAATGAACAAATGTCAATGAAATGACTTCCAATAAGGTTCTTCATATGTTCTATTCCTAATGCAGTGAGAAAAGACCAAGCTGCATTCATTGTCAACGCTATTCCAACCCCAGCCTAATCGGTTCTCCCATTAAAAGAAAGGAACACACAAACAAAAATCACAGACTCTGCCCTTTTTAAAATTTTAATTGCATAGAATCCAACATTATGCCAGGAACTATACGCAGAGGCTTATTTCCCCTCTCTTCAATCATTTTGCAAAGTGTTAGCAAGCTGTTGAAACGATCTTCATTTGATCCTCATCACATAAGATCTAGACTGCTTGAACGGGGCTTATATATTTCTTTGATTCATTCTCCAACTATGGATTTTCTTCTTGGGGCAGGCGAATCAATACGTTTTATTCTGTCTGAAGTTTTTTGCTCAACTTTCTACTCTTTGGAGATTTGTTTCCTTTGAAACATTCTTGTATTATCCTTTACCCTGTTGTGATGTTTACTTTGGTTGATTTCGTATCAGTTTTCCATGTCTACTGCAGGGGTGGGTTCTAACTTACCTCACTGCCGGTTCGCTTCCTCCCGTGCCACGTGACCATGCCTCGTGGGCGCGCACGTGCTTTGCGCGCGCATGCATGCGCAGTGCCAAAAAATCCAACCCCCCCCCCAAAAAAGCCAAAAACAAGATGGCGATGCATGTGCAACGCCGAAAACCCAGCTTCTGCGCATGCGCAGAAGGGAAAAAAAAAACCGGAAAAAAATTTAAAAAATAAAATAAAAAAAATTAATTTTTTTTTTAAAAAAAGATGGCGGCACCCACGGACCAGCACCAACCGAACCGGATCCGTGATGTCACTGTGTCATCACAAGCAGGTCACTACCAGTTCAGGCGAACCAGTCCGAACCGGGAGGAACCCACCTCTGGTCTACTGTCAACAAAAGGTACAAACTATTAAGCACAAACTTCCAACCAAGGCTTCCTGAGTTTTGTCGAAATCTAGAAAATCTTACTCCAGATACCCCTTCTTTCTTTACTTGTCAACACTAGAAGACTTTAATGTTTGTGACAGATTATCCCAGAAAATGCTGGCAGCGTTTCCAGATCCAGAGCCCAGGAGACCTTTATTACCCCAGGATTAGCTTTCCTCCTCCTGTTGGTTTTGAAATGATTGTCTCAGTCTTCAAATCTCAAAAGGTAAATTTATGTATGCCAGCAATGTGTATTCATGTTTAATAAATTTGAGCATTCGGAGACCAGCTGTACAACTCTCTCAGTAACAAGTCTCCATATTTGCATTCACTTTTCTTGGCAGCTCATGAGATTTTGAGTATAGCAAAATTGTCAGAGCAAGATGTAAAGCATATTTATTTTGTTTAGCAGTTAGTGGGGTTGGAAAGGAAATGTTGTTCCATAAAAATTTCCCAATTTCTGGAGGGTATCTGGATAAGGAAAAATAGGCTCTGACTTAACAAGACTGACTGGCTGTCAAGTCTTCTTGAAAAATAAGTGACAGTCATGGCCAAGAGGATCTTTCCATAAGTCCATTTAGTGTGTTAATTGTGCCCATTTATGGAACAGGAGACCCTGTCATGAACAGTTGCACCTTGATCACCTCCCAATTGGACTTCTACAACATGCTTTATGTGCTTTGAAGATCATATGAAAACTGCAACTGTCCAGAATGCTTTGGCAAGGGTAGTGAAAGCCTTACCCATTTGGAAATAGGTTTCCACTGAAATGCAGGTGGCCCAGACCCTATTAGCTTTTCAAGGACCATGAAGACTGATGCCTATGTGAGTTGGGCCATGAATAGGTTGGATCAGGCTTAAGGCGGCCATGGTGGCCATGAATTCTGAGTGCCTGCTTCAGAACCTGAGCTCAGAGACAGCAGATTTAAAGGTAAAGGTAAAGGTTCCCCTCGTACATACGTGCTAGTCATTCCCAACTCTAGGGGGCGGTGCTCATCTCCATTTCTAAGCCGAAGAGCCAGTGCTGTCCGAAGACGTCTCCGTGGTCATGTGGCCGGCATGACTAAGTGCCGAAGGTGCACAGAACGCCCTATTTTTCTACTTGCATTTTTACGTCCTTTCGAATTGCTAGGTTGGCAGAAGCTGGGACAAGTAACGGGAGCTCACTCTGTTATGCGGCACTAGGGATTCGAACCGCCGAACTGCCGACCTTTCTGATCGACAAGCTCAGCGTTTTAGCCACTGAGCCACCATGTCCCCTACAGCAGATTTAAGCCCCCCACTAAAAAAAACAACCATTAAGCCTGGGGAACTCCACTGCCAGCCTGAACAAACGGCTGGCAGTGGAGCAAAGGCAGGGGTGCATCTACACTGCAGGGAAGAAGGCAAGTCATCAGGAGCTCCCACTGATGCTTATGGCCAATCTCACAAAGAGGATCTCACATCTGGCCCCTGAAGGTCACCAGAGACTCAGGAATAACAACTGCCACACTCTCATCCTTGCTCTGGAATCACAGCTGATGCCATACTTGAAATCCAGGAGACCACATTTCAAAGAAGCAATCCTCTCCTTCAGTGTCCAACCAGGTCTTTGAGGTGCAAGTTAGGTCAGCCCTCCCATCCACAATTAGATAATAAATAAAGTCAGCTTTATTGAAGGTTGATCTGACATTAAGCAGCAAAAGCAGTGAAGACCACAGCCACCCAAACTCCAGAAACTAGGTCGTAGAACTAAGCAGAGTACCAATATTAAATACTAAGACCATCTTCCCCAAAAGCAGCACATTCCCTGTCTCCCATTATACTTCCCCAAGTCTTTCACAACTGCAGTGCCCTCCCCTACCATCTCATTTCTCTTCCCATCTACCTCCCCTCCACCATCTCTCCCATCCCCAAAGCACTAATCCAAATGTAAGTACAGTACACAGTTCCTCCAAAATGTGACTTCCCACGGTCTGTCAGCTTTGAATCAGTGGGATGTAAAGGCTTTTTGTTTCTTAAGACATGACTGATTTGGACCCATGAACTCCATTTGTAGCTAACAGATCTAGCTAATCCCCCCCCCACATACTTTTCAGCGCAGAAAAATATAAAGTACTGTAATAAAATATGGTGCATATACTACGTAGCAATAGAAAGCTACGTTTCTCAGACCCAAATTAATTATGATGTGCGAATCACATTTACTTTAATCCTAATTTTAGCAGAATATGAAGGGATATGACAACCATTTGGCTTGATCTTTGAATTTAAAATATCTTGTCCCCATTTGCTTTTCCAAACATAAAAAGATACCTGTATCATCCACTGAGCCATTTGTCTTAAGCTGTGACAGTTGTTAAGGTAAGAAGCAAATGAGAATTGAAAGCTGTTATTTTTCTTAAAAAAAAAAAAAAGAAGAAGAAGAAGTGAAAAAGAATCACAAAATTGATAAGTTAATTTGGCCCATTGATTGCTTTCTGGAACACATAGGCCAGTTCTATGGTTACAAATATTCCCTAGTGAATTTAATTAAGTTTACTCTTTTGCCAAATATTGCATTCTTAGCAACAAATAACTTAGGTTAAAGCCTAAGTGTTAAATAATTTATTTGCTATAAAGGACAAGACTCCTAAGTAATAACAAATTCATTATGGAAATATATTTCTTATAAAGTATCTATGTTTATGGATGTTGTAAATTTGTACCAAGTTCAGAATCTCTCTTTATTGGCTCCTTGGACATAAAGCCAATTGGGTGACCTTGAACCAGTCATTCAAGGCAAAGGCAAACCACTTTGGACCAATTTTGGACAAGAAAACTGCAAGAACCTGTCTAGGCATTTGTCAGGATATAAAGGAACAACCCCACCCCAAAAGTGATTGAGACTGAGTACACCTCAGGTGAATTTAAAAAAAAAATATCTAATTTTATTTCAGAGGGATTTTGCCTATACAAATATATTGATTTTATCAGCTCTCAAGCCACATAAAATTATGAGAAGAGAGAAGACCTGTTTATAGATATGTTTGCAACTATTTAAAGTATGGATCCTGCTACAGTTGCTTTAATACTCAGTTGTTTCCTGACTCTGCTTCTGCTGCTTCTATTCTGACAAATGAGAGAAATGTTTCGTGCTCTCTGAGCTTGTGTGTGTGTGTGTCTTTGCAAATGTTTCATTACCCAAACTAGGTAACACCATCAGTGCAAGCTGACTAGCACTGATGATGTTATCTAGTTTGGGTAATGAAATGCTCAGAGAGCACCAAGGACCCGTCTTTTCAACACTGAGCTACAAATATTTTCCTTTATTGGAAAATAAAAATAATAATAAATAATAAAAAATAATAAAAAATTGTTTTTTTAGGTGGCACGCGGAGCCATATCTGAGGGCACGTGAGGCATTGCCCTATGTCAACTCCAGCGCGCATGTGCGCGCTGGCCAGCTGATTTTCAGCCTTCTGGAGGGCGGGGGGAGGCCATTTTTGCCCTCCCTAGTCTTCAGGAAAGCCTCCTGAAGCCTGGGGAGAGTGAAAAATGGCCTACCGGAAGTTCATTTCCGAACTTCCGGTAGACCCGTTGGGCCCGTTTGTAGCCATCCACAGGCTCCGGAAGCTTTACTGAAGCCTGGGGAGGGCGAAAAATGCCTCCCCTGCCCTCCCGAACGCCGAAAATCAGCCGGCCAGCGACCTACTGGAAGTTTGGAGGCTTCAGTGAGGCCTGGAGAGGGCGCGCGGGGGGGGGGTGCACGCATGCGTGGGGGGGAGGACATTGCATTATGGGTGTGGGCACCCGAGTGCTTGCCATCGTGCGTGTGCACGCCCTTTTGGCACCCAAGCAAAAAAAGGTTCGCCATCACTGGCATAGGCTAAAAAAGAACAGGAGAGAGAATCCCACAATTTTCCTTAATTTCAAGTCTGAGAATTTTTGATAATGTAGCATGGGAAAACAACAATAACAATACCATCATTCAAGAAACATTTTAGATAATAGAGAAGCTCAAAATCTAGGACACAATGCATGAAGATCTTCAGAACTGGAAATGAATCTTGATATTCTGAGGAAATTGTTAATGCATCTAACTTGAGCTAAATGTTTGTTGGTTTTCCATAAATCCATACTTTTGACAACCCAAAGGCGTCTTTATCACTGTTAGGAGTTACCTACTTAATAACAGTTAATGTTATTAAACATGACCATTTTGTCTGAGAGAAACTATTCCGTACATTTTGTCTTAAACTCTCCTTCTTTGTGTCTATAGAGATTCTCAGTCATCCAAGTTATTGTTATACCAAATATACTTTTCCAAAAAGGAACTGGACTTTTTTTTTCCTTGAAAACTTTTTGCTGCTCATCCAACTGAAAAAGCTTCTTGGATGAGAAGCAAAATGTTTTCAAGGAAAAAACCAAGAAAATCCAGTTGCCTTTTGGAAAAGCACCTTTGAATCTCCTTCTTTGTGATATTTTAAAAAATAGTCTAGAGTTCTGAAACAGTGAGCATTTGATAAGCACTCATGATTCAATTGGTGTTGAAACATTGTGTTAGAAATTTGTGAGTGCTTTAAAACAAACATCTTTTTTTCCAAATGTATCCTCCTCCCACCTTGATCATTTATATCAGGCTAGTCATCCTGGCCTGATATTCCAGAATAATTAGGCCTTTAACAAATTATTCTTTTATTCTTCCTTTGCTGCTGACCTATTCTCCAGAGATGGAGCTGAGCTGAAACACACAGATGGCATCATTTCAGTATAAGCTGTCTGCAATTTATGTTCTTTTGAAAGGCACTATAGAGGGAATTCATTGGGTAAATCCTGTTCATTTTAATGGATCTTAAAGTGTTGAAACTGTCAGGTTCAGTCAAATTACAGATCAGCCAGTGGGAAAATAATAATAATTTATCCTACTCCTAGTGAGGTACTACTTCAATTTGATTATGGGGCTTGCATGTTGAGAGTTATGCCAGAGACTCAACCATATTAGACAGGTGTCATCAAAGGAGCCAGATGAAGAGTGTCTCTCCCATAAACAATATGGTGAGATGTAACTTAAAGATTAGATGTAATCTAACCTGGATCAGTCTGGAACAGTACTGCATTAATAAGAGCTGTGATAGATATTGGAATCGCTGGACATCTAGTAACAAGTGGGCTACAGGACTCAGGACTGTTGGTGAAGCAATCAGGGCCAACATTTGGAAGAAAATGTCTATGGAGATTCTCAATCATCCAGAGCATGGTTGTCCCAAAGATGCTTTTCAAAAGGCAATTGGACAAGAAAGTCTAGTTACCTTTTGAAAAACACCTTTGGGACCACTGGAAGAAAAATTCTTACCCCATTGCAAATATAAAAAGACCAAAAACAAAGAACTCATGATTGCTATTACAAATCAAGTCCAATGAAAAAAGAGGCTGTCAGAAAAGAATGGACAGAAAGAACAACATCCAGAATGAGAAATAAGAGAAGAGAGGCTAGCAGATCCATGCTGATATATAATATGAAATAAAGTATTCACAGAAGTAGAATTGGAAGAACTGCCAAGGTCTTCCCCAGGGCAAAAACATAAAATCTTTGTCAGAATTTTTTTTTCTTTGTTTAGCAACTATCTCGGATAGTAACCATTCATAATTTCAATGGTTGTAAATAAGAATAAATGGTAGTAAAACAAATCATTTCCTGACCAATGCACTCATTTCAAGTACCTGATGCGTGCCAGAGTGGCAGTAACGCTGGCACAGCTATATGAGAGAACTTTGTCTAAAAGGGATGGCAGCAACCAATGTTCTTTGCAGTCTCTCTCTTTCTGTTGCATGTTTGCTTAGCAACCATTTCACTTGATGACCATTTTGCTGGATTGAATTGCAGTTGCCAAACAAGGACAGACTGCATTGTTTTTATTCTTGTTCTCTCACAAGAGTTTCAGGTGGTGTTCAGGGGTAGGTTCCAACTTACCTCGCTGCCGGTTCGTTCCCTCCCGCGCCGTGTGGGCGCGCCTCATGGCATGCGCAGTAACAAAAAATCCGAAAAAAATAATTTAAAAAAAAAGCCGAAAAAAAAGATGTTGACAGCATGCACAGTGCTGGAAGTCGGCTTCTACGCATGCTCAGAAGGAAAAAAAAATTCAAAAAAAATTCAAAAAAAAAATTAAATAAAATTAAAAAAAGAGATGGTGGCCCCCACGGACCGGCACCGACCGATCTGGTTCGGTGATGTCATCAGTTTGTCTTCATGCACGGAGGGCAGGCAAGGGGAGGGCAGGGTGTCCCCCTCCCCCAGAGCCCCTCCTCCACGCAACCTGCTGCTGCTGAATGGTCTCCTTCACGCTGCTCGCTTCGCTCATGGGGCGGATGGTCTGGAACTTCCGCGCTTCTTTGCTGATGCGGTCAACTGGGGCCGGGGCCATTCCTCCCCTCACCCTGCCGGAACATACAGCTGCCTCAGCCACCTCTCACCTGTCGCGGCTCCAACGGCGGTGGCTTCAGGAGACGCAGGCTCGTCTGGAGCTGCTCCCCTGCAGCTGAGCCCGCGGCTTGTCCCTGCTGCCCCCAGGTGCGAGGCAGGCATGGCAGCTGTATGATCGGGCAGGGCGAGGGGTGGAATGGCTCATCTGGAGCAGCTCCCTCGCACCGCGCCCGCAGCAATCAAAAAATAGCTTCTACGCATGCGCAGAAACAAAAATTAGCAAAAAAAGCCAAATAAAATCCAAGGTGGCGGAGCCCACGGAGACATCGACAGAACCAGCTCTGTGACATCATCACCGAGTTACTAATTGTTCTAAAGAACTGGTTAGAACCAGTAGGAACCCACCTCTGATTCAAACCCATTTGTAAACAAGCTCTATTAGTTAGCCAATAGGATGAATTCATTTCAGTTTAAGCACTGGAAAATCAAAGAGAAAGCCCAGTGTTTATGGTGTCTCCAGTTTGGCTAATCATTTTTATGCAGGACAATCAAGGCTGCTAAATTGTCATCTGTGATTTTGCTGCCTTCCTTGTTTTTCATTATACAAAAAGAGCAATTGGATTATTTAATGCATGGAATAAAAAGAGCTTTAAATTCAAAACACTGGATTCATTTTTCTCCCTTTCAACTTTCTACTTCAATTATTTAAACTTTCAAGAGTTAAACAGCAAGGATATATGCATACATGAAACTATTTTTTTTAAGAACTGGCATACAATCAAGGGCTAAAATGAAGAAAAAACTCAGCTCTGATCACTTCATCTAACACAAATTGTACAGAGACACTTCAGCATGTCTCTCACTGCCCATCCTACATATTATCAATCTTTTTTTTTAGAAGTCATTCATCATCTACACTGATTTCTTGAAAGAGCCAGGGAAAGATATTTCATCTATATTTTTCTGGGCTTTTAATTTCTGACATTTTTTGAGGGGGGAGGGGATGCTTGAACTAAGTTTTGAAGTGCTATCACTAACCACTATGGTTGTTTTATTTTTATTTGTAGGATAGTGTGTGCTAGAAAATCACCCTGGAGACTACAATAGAGGTATATTTTAGAGGAACAATTATTCAGGTGTTCTCAAATATCCAGCTTGGATTACAGTTAGCAATGGACACTGCCCATGGTTTCTTCTTTATAGCAACTATAGTTTGGGAAAAGTTTCTTATTTTATTTGATTTCAAGTCTTTGAACTTTCCTTAAAATTCCTCAGATGTTTTGCCCAGACAGGAATTCCAAATTAGCCATAAGTAAAAAGAGTTGGTAACTATTAATAGCATAATTTGCTATGCTATAAAAAAACAAACAATATAGTGGTATATATACATTTATGTAAAATCCCACAGACAAATTTCTCAATGATTCTTCTTCTCAAGAAATCCTTTCCTGCTTCTTTCAAGCAACAGCTTCTTCATTTAAACCAACATTGCATCTTTAGACAAGCTCAGTAGCAGTATAGGATGATGTGACCCATGCAAAAAAGGTGCTTTTTGCTGTTCTTGATATTCCTCATCTAATTCAACCAAGCATGACTTTTTAGAGAGCCTCAAGGTTTAATTTCATAGTGGCATCGTGGAATCATAATGATTTTCAGTGGCCAATTATTTTTGGAACTGAATACTCAGCTTTCCCAACTTGGCATACATGAGAAGTGCATAGACAGTTGCTATCATCAAGAGTCCAAAAGGCAATATTACACAAATGAATACACGCTGCATAGAAAATGTGATACATAAAAAAGTTCAGCATATGAATTCGAGGCTTTTAAAATTATTATTTTATTAGCCAACCATGAATAAACAGTGTCCAATATTCTTTGTAAGATGAAAGAAAGGGCTCAATTTCTCTCATTTGTATGAACTGCTATCAATGCTGTATAGTTTCCAAATTCTCTGAATATAAACTGGAGTAGGAAAAATATTTTTTTTTACTGGTTGCCAACAGAAGATAAAAAATGCTTCTGGGAGATTTACCTTAGAAAAGATGTGCATTGACGAAAATATTCCATCCGTCAATTACACCATCCAGAGCTCCTCCTTGAGGGAAATGGGCAGACTAGAATTATGAAACATAAACAAATTCAGGCAGTCCTCAACTTACGACCACAATTGAGCCCAAACTTTCTGTTGCTACGTGAAACATTTGTTAAGTGAGTTTTCCCCACTTTACGACCTTTCTTGGCACAGTTGTTAAGTGAATCCCTGTAGTTAAATTAGTCAAACTGTTGTTAAGTGAATCTGGCTTCCCCATTGACTTTGCTTGTCCAGAAAGTTGCAAAAGGAGATCATGTGACCCAGGGCTGGGTTCCACTTACCTTCCCTATCGGTTCGCATCGCGACGGAAGTGCGTGTTTTGTGCGCTCACGGGCGCTTCGCTCGTGCACGCGCCCCCGTCATGTCACGCAAAAGACCCAGAAATGACCCTCTGAGAATGCGCAAAAGCCTTTGCACATGTGCAGAGGGTTTTTTTTGTAAGCCACGGCGACTGGAGGACTGGTTCAGGAGCGTGGACCGCCGGTCATTGCTGCCGGTTCTGCGAGCGGTGGTAAATTTCCGCTACCTGTTCTAAAGAACTGGTCCGAACCGGCAGCAACCCACCACTGATGTGACCCCAGGACACTGCAGCCATCATAAATATGAGTCAATTGCCAAGTGTCTGAATTTTGATCGCGTGACCGTGGGGATGCTACTACAGCTGTAAGTGTGAAAACTGGTCATAAGTCACTTTGTTCAGTGCCGTTGTAACTTTGGTCACTAAATGAACTTTTTTAGGTCGAGGACTACCTGTAAGTGGCCACACTATTGGATCTACACATATACTATGCTGTTACATTATGACATCCTAAATTCTTGAGAAGAACTCAACGCATATGAAAGCCAACAGTAGCTAAAGAACCAGCAGTTGTGACTTCACATTGTTGTGAACAGATAATAATATAGCTGAGGGTGTGACCAACCATCATATTATTTCCCATTTGCTGTTACATCCATATCCTATCATTCATTTCATTATATTCTAAAAGACAAATAAAAAATGACTCTATTTTTCCTCAGTATATTTATCTCAGTACAGCCGAATGGCCATGACATGGTTTTGTCAGTAATAACAAAAAGATACTATTAATTCTGACAAAACATTTGTTCAACTCTGATTTAATTCTGATCTTGTTTAATTCTGACTTAAACATCTGTGCATTTCATTGGGTGAAAATGGAGCAGTATTGGTGCCACCTTTTGAATACCATCAGAAACCATTCCAGAGGAAGGTAACTCTTCTTTTCCGCTTTTCCCACTCCCCTTTTACTTGTTGCAGGAAATCCTCTTCAGGTCCTCCAGAGGAGTAAAGGGGTTGCCTCTCACCCTACCGCATCCGTAATTTCAATGGATCTATTCCAGTTTTCTATACCTTTCAAATAATACAAAAGAACATCTCTCTTTAGCCCTTGTCGAGCTCAAGTTCCAAAATGTTCAGATTCTGTTCTGCACAATCATTTACTAAGAAAGCAATGTTTTATAACTTTTTTAATCTACAAGTCAATGAAGTCAAAGAAATAACTGCTACTTTTGGTCCTGGTGCTAATGGTGACGGTGATTTTCCCTGTGCTAAGCTTAGAATTATATGACAGTGATCAACAAGATATAGCAATAGCACTTAGAGTTATATACCACTTCACAGTGCTTTACAGCCCTCTCTAAGCGGTTTCCAGAGTTAGCATATTGCCCCCAATAATTTGGGTCCTCATTTTACCAACCTCGGAAGGATGGAAGGCTGAATCAACCTTGAGCCAGTGAGATTCGATCTGCCAAATTGCAGGCAGCCAGCAGTCAGCAGAAGTAGCCTGCAGTACTGCATTCTAACCGCTGTGCCACCATGGCTCATGCTTGCTCTATAGACATTCATACAGAAGACTTGCAAAAACTTGAAATTTATTGAAGAAGAGATCTAGATCAGGGGTGGGTTTCAGCAGGTTCTGACCAGTTCTGGAGAACCAGTAGCGGAAATTTTGAGTAGTTCAGAGAGCCGGTAGCAGAAATTTTGAGTAGTTCGGAGAACTGGTAAATACCACCTCTGACTGGCCCCATCTATTCTCTGCCTCCCCAGTCCCAGCTGATTGGGAGGAAATGGGGATTTTTCAGTATCCTTCCCCTGGAGTGGGGAGGGAATGGAGATTTTGCAGTATCCTTCCCCTGGAGTGGGAAGCGTGGGAATGGAGATTTTACAGTATCCTTCCACTGCCATGCCCACCAAGCCATGCCCACCAAGCCACGCCCACAGAACCGGTAGTAAAAAAATTTGAAACCCACCACTGATCTAGATTGATACTTGCAACTTTAGGCACTACACTTCCAACACTTGTGAAAGTTGCCAAGTTGGGTAATGTTTCATAGGCAGTCTTCCTTGTTAACTGGATCTTCCACATTTTCCACAGTGATGGACTAAAAATAATGAATGGAAGGATAGTAATTTCCTGTATTTTGTTTTGTATTATCGTGTTATGTACATATGCAGTATATCCTTAAAAATAAGGTAGTGGTGGGTTTTGTTTTGTTTTTCCATTTCAGAGGAACTGATTCCTGGTTTAGTGTATATTAATTTTTACAGCCCTTATTGTCATGGAAGAATAAACTTCAGAAATGTTGCTTAAGTATCAATTATATTTGGAGAGCTGTATTTATGTTGACAGAGTTTGACCAATTTACAGTAGACACCTTCCTGAAATGAATAAGCATCTAATAATAAAATGATAATTTATGAGAGAGTTTATGGAACCTTGTGAAAGCTAAGTATAATGGAAAATTAATTCTTTGTACTAAATAACTGGTATATATGGTACTTCATTAAAATTAATGATGCCAATGAACAAGGGCTATCAAAAGTGCAAATATGCACACACATATTACAAAATTTAATTTGTGACACGAAATGGGAAGAAAGCTATAGCTTTTTTGCCTTCAGCTTAATCCTCTGCCATACATCAATACAAAATCCAGGTCAAGAGAGTCAATCCAGCCAAATCAGCTACTATCAGACATGAGTGCATTCAATAAGAGAGTAATATAAAAGTCAGGGTTAACTATCCCATCAAAATCAATGAAACACAACAGTGCTTAACTGCAGGCTTTATTGCATCCAAAGTATTTTAAACAGATTCTTAAAAAAAATATTGAGAAAAATGTATCATAAAAGCATTTAATAAGTTCAAAATCTAGTTTTCCAAGAGGGAAAAAAATCCATAATGATTAACCACAGAGTTAGAAATTTTGGCTCTGAGAAACTTGGCTTAAAGGAATGGTTTGAAGAACCTGGACTGAAGAGACTGGGAAAGAGTTAAAACTTAGAGAGAAGATCTAGATAGGACATTGAGAAGTAAGGACCATACAAGATAATCCTAATTCCAGACATGTAGGAAGGGCCTCCATAAGAAGAGAGAAACTGTATTTTCTGCTGAGTCTATTATGATGAAAAGGAAATTGAGAACAAAGACGTTCATAAATTAAATCAGAGGTGCACATATCCCTCACAAATGCTTCTTTTTTTTTTCTGATCCTGAAACTCTTCTCAGATATATTGCTAAAAATCAGAAGCCCTGCTTCCTGCCATTGTTATCTGGGAAATACATTGAAACTGTTGTGGTAATTCTGAAGTAGGCTTATTACAACTTCCAAAATTCTTAAAAACCCCAGGGAACAGGAAGCAAAAGTCTTGGTTCTGCCATAACACATAATATAGCCAAGATTCTTTGCAAGATCAACCATATCACTGAGTGTCTCAGAGTCCCCAGGTTATCCAAGTGACACTGGTCAAGGAATCATACCTCAACAAGTACCTTTGAATAGTATCCCTTTAAAGATAAATTGCATAGAAACTTGTTTTAAAATACATCCATTGATAGCGCAAAGGCCTCATCACTAACACTTCTTTGAAGATTTGAATGTACTGAAATGGCATCTAATCTACAGAACATGTCAAGCATTTGGTATCTTTATCACTTTGGGGATGCCAAATTGTTCTGATGTTCTGCCAAACTGTAAATCACTTTTGAAACAAAGATGTCTCTTAAACCTTTCATTTAGCAGAAATCAATCACTGAGCTGAGCAGAGATTGGTCAAGAAATCTGTGTTGCTATGCAGAAAAGCAAAACAAAACCGTAATGTCAGTTTCTCAGCAGGATGAGCAGAATTTCAGCACTAAGTCTTCCTAATAACATACTAATCCTAGGGTCTTTATTGACAAATGAGTCTATTATTAAGGAAATGTGGGAAGTTAATTATCTGTTCTTCAGGCTTGTACATAGAGTGCCTTGTAGTTAACCTGTTTTAGAAATGATAGTACTTACCTTAGAAGGGGGGCAGTGTAAGTTTCCTCAAGCAAATTACATCATAGGTTTCCCCCCACCCCCTTAGTATTTGTCCTATTAAGTTGCAGAGTCTGCTTATTTTTGCACCATACTTACCTAATTCCTATAGAGAAGCTCATCAGTGTATGATGTAATTTGGAAGGAGGATATTTTTCCTAGATCAGGAGGGCTTTCAAATAATCATTCGAGTCTTGGTCACCACACAGCTTGACTACTGCAATGTGCTGTACATGCTGTACATGACTGTGAAGACCACCTGGAAGCTTCACCTGGTTCAGAATACAGTGGTGCAGGCACCAAAAAGTATGCTTCAGTATAACACCTCTGCTTTGAAAGCTACACTGGTTCAAAGTTTGCTTCCAGGTATGACTCAAGGTGCTGGTCACTTCTACATGAGATAGGGCCTGGTAACTTGATGGACCACCTATCTCCCATAATATCTACCCAGCCACTCTGAGTTCCTTTAATTAAACAATGCCATCTGTTAGGACTTCAGAAGCATGTCATCTCTGTAGCAGCACCTGCTCTCTGGAATGGAGTTCCCCTAAATTCAGATAGCTTCCACCTGATTGGAGTTTCCTAGGGGCTTGAACTGAATCTACCTTCCTCCACTGGCTTTCCTTGTTAGAAGTCAATTGTAGGAGAAGAACAGACAGAGCTGGGGGTGGGGGTGGAGTTAAGCATGTCATCAGCTTAGAGTCGTTACATTGCCATACATGATCCAAGTCCAATGTTTCTTGAATTCTGTTGATCCTTATCTGGTGCTAATTTAATACTGAACTTTAGTTGAATAGATTCTTGTGTATAGGGTTGAGCAATAAATGTTTGCACTGCAACTTAATATATGGTCCTGATCCTTTGTGACTGATATCAGATGGGAAGGCCACAAATCGCAATCACATGACCCAGGGATGCTGCAATCATCATAAATACATGTCAGTTGTTAAGTGCTGGAACTGTAATCATGTGACTGACAAAGTTCTGATTGACGAAGCCAACCAAAGTAAGCACAGCCGACACAATCCAATCTCTTAATGCTAAACTTTATTGAGTACATCATTTCAGCACTGGTGAGGGCAAAACCAGATCTGACCATTTCCCACGCAAACCCACATAGTCAAAGTTTAGGTTCTCCCTCCCTCCGATTAGAGCAGGTCACATAGTCCAATTGAGTGTCCTGGTATTATATTGTTGTGAGAAAGTCTTACTGGCTCTAATAAACACCTGCCGAAACGTCCTTGGTTCTCATGGCTGGCATCTTGATGTCTGAAACCTACGTTCTGTCTCCCCCTTCACTCTCCCCATAGTTTGTTGGCAAGCTGAGAAGCGATAATAGTTGCAACAGCAAAAAGTGGCTTTTGAAGCTTGACAGTGACTATGTGGATGCTGTGACAGTTGTTAAGTGCAAGGACTGGTTGTAAGTTATTTTTTTTCAGTAGCATCGTAACTTCCAATTGTCACTAAATGAATGGTTGTAAATCAAGGACTACCTGTATAAAACAGAATGTGGAAAATCTGATAGAGTTTTTCTCTTCCCCTTCTTATGCCAGGCAGACTAAAGGTGGGACTATCCTGAGTTTCTTTCTCAACACTTTCTTCTTTCCTAAGGTGGGTTCCTACCGGTTTGGACCGGTTTTCCCGAACCGGTAGCGACCTGCTAGTGACGTCATCCGAACTGGATCGGTGGTTGCTGGTCCGTGGGGGCTGCCATCTTTTTTTAAAAAAAAAATCAATTTTTTTAAATTTTTTTTCTGAGCATGCTCAGAAGGTGACTTCCAGCACTGTGCATGCGGTCGCCATCTTTTTTTGGCTTTATTTATTTTATTTTTATTTTTTTCTGAGCATGCTCAGAAGGTGACTTCCAGCACTGTGCAGGCGGTCGCCATCTTTTTTTGGCTTTATTTATTTTTTTTTTT
>QLTV01001703.1:1523761-1537832 GCA_003457575.1 Thermophis baileyi
CAATTTTTTTACTACCGGTTCTGTGGGCGTGGCTTGGTGGGCATGGTGTGGCTTGGTGGGCGTGGCTTGGTGGGCATGGCAGAATCTCCATTCCCACCCCATTCCAGGGGAAGGATACTGCAAAATCTCCTTTCCCACCCCACTCAAGGGGAAGGATACTGCAAAATCTCCATTCCCACCTCACTCCAGGGGAAGGATACTGCAAAATCCCCATTCCCTCCCCACTCCTGGGGGAAGGATACTGTAAAATCTCCATTCCCTCCCCACCCCACTAACCTGCTTTCCAGCTCCGTTCTCCTGTGCAGGGCAACAAAAGAAGACCCAGCTGATCAGCTGGGATTCAGGAGGCAGCGAATAGATGGGGTCGGGGCCAGCCAGAGGTGGTATTTGCCGGTTCTCCAAACTACTCAAAATGTCCGCTACCGGTTCACCAGAACAGGTCAGAACCAGCTGAATACCACCGCTGGGTTCTGCCTGTTAGAATTGTTGAAGGGTTTTCTGGAGAAATTAAGAAAATGTTTTTGCCTACAGATTAGTTGTAGAATTTCAAAAAGCCATTTGTGCCCAACTCTACATCGTCAGCATTCTATGCAGATCTCCAGAATATTTGAGTCCCCTGCTGGACATGCATGCACACACAAGAGAGTTATGTCTACTTCAAGATATTAATTAAAATTAATTGACATTATTATGTTTAATTAATCCAGGTTATGCTATTTAACTTCAGACGGAGTCAAATGAGAGAAAGATCTGAATTGGAACCATTGAGGTAGAGCAAATTTAATCTTTCTCTTCAACCTCTGGTTTTTTTAAGGGGGGGGGGAAGTATGAAAACAAACAAAAAAACGCATACAGAAATCCATAAAGGATATTAAATAATTAGGCTGGCCCCAATGGACTTTTAAAAAGTGATCACAGGGGGTATTTAAAAGCAAATCAAGGAGGACAAAAACTATTAGACCACTTAACATACATGGAAAAATCCGAATCCGGATCAACTCTCCCTTGTTTTCCAATTAAAGAAAAAAAATGGATATGTCACTGGATTACAATCTTGGTGTCATTTGGCTTGCCCCATAATTGCAGTTAATGTGTTCTCTTAATTTTGCAAGTCTTATGCAGAAGTAACCTTTTCTGAAATAGAACCCTACAGTGCCCTTCTTGTCTCTCATTATGTAGGCCATGCTTCAGGCATGACCCATCATTAATTCAAACTGACCAAAGATATTTAGAACTTTTGTTTCACGAAGAAGACGTGGATCTTATATTTTAAACTATAAATCATATATTGCAGTTCAGCTTCTCTTCCAGTTGCTTTGCTAATAAATGTTTTACTGCCACTCAAATGTCATTACTTTTGGTCTCCAAATGCTACTTTGCCAGCAGTAATGCCCCATTTGCATGATGTTTTAATGACCTGCATGCAGCGAACATGATAGCTAGGCATTTAAAGTTAGATAAATGTCTCGAGTAGATTTTAGAGTTTGAGCGTTTAGTAAGGCAGATAAATGAGCAATAACTAATGGATCTTTTTGTGCTCAAAACACAAAGAGTATGCTATCATTTATATGCTTTATATCCTGCAATGTAGATATTCCCTCATATGTTTATTAATTTAATTGTAAATTAAATCAATTAATTTAATTGTAAATTAAATCATATCTGGCATCTGTTGTACACCAGACACTATACCCAATTTATGCAAATTTGCATTTCTTCTTCTGAAAAGTTCTACCTATAATCTTTCTGAGACAGGTTCTCCCAAGTTATTCCCATCATGAATTTTAGATCTCAGTTTCACGATAATTTGAAATAGTTTTCTTAGTTCTTCCAAACAAAAACTTTTTTGTGCCTATTCATTGTAACCATGTGGAAAATAGCTCTCTCCCCCATCTCATCTTGAGCTCATCTGCAAGATTCATACCAGCTATACTAATTAGATAGAATTAAGCAAATGAGGTGTGGTTTAATACTTAAGTTTAATACTAAGAGATTTAAACTTGTCACCAGCCACAGAAGCTCACTTGTACCTTTAAAGTGGTCACTCTTTTTCTCACCTTAACCTCCCACAACTCAACAGAGCTGCTGTTGTAAAGAAAAAAAAATGGAACGATAGCAATAGCACTTAGACTTATACACTGCTTTACAGTGCTTTACAGCCCTCTCTAAGCGGTTTACAGAGTCAGCATATTGCTCCCAACAATTTGGGTCCTCATTTTATCCACCTTGGATGGATGCAAGGCTGAGTCAACCTTGAGCCTGGTGAGATTTGAACTGCCAAATTGCAGGCAGTCAGCAGAAGTAGCCTGCAATACTGCACATTAAACCACTGCACCACCATGGCTCTTCTGGAGCATCTTATACAGAATAATAGAGTTGGAAGGAACCTTGGAGGTATTCTAGTCCAGTCCCTTGCTCAAGCAGGAGACCTTATACCATTTCAAACAACTGACTATCCAGTATCTTCTTAAAAGCCACCAGTGATGAAAGCAAGCTGTTTCACTGGTTAATTGTTCTCACTGTTAGGAAGTTTCTCCTTAGTTCTTGGTTGCTTTTCTCCTTGATTAGTTTCCATTCATTGTTTCTTATTTTGCCTTCTGGTGCTTTGGAAACAGGTTGACTCCCTTTTCTTTGTGGCAAATATTGAAACAGTGCTTGAGCTCCAGAAGAAAAAGTGAATTATAAATTCATAAATTAAAAGGAAAATTGTCAAAGTACGGGAGCAATCTGTCCTAAGCCATCTACCTGAGCAGTGGTTGTGACTCTGAAATGGGAGTTTGAACATTCTTTTTCATTTTCTATTTTATGTAGATTTATCAAACATCAGTTGAATGTCTTATTACTGGCAGGGTATATCATGCAATTATACTTGGTTTATAAATAAAATATGCTCAGTTTCGGTTACTTGATGCAGAAAGTTCCAGCAAAATTGAATGTAAGAATCTGGTGCAAACAGGTTGGGGTTTGTTAGAAGATGTTAGGGATCTGGTTGCGCGTGGCTATACTTTGGGGTATTTAGAAATAGAGAAATAGGGTTCTCAGATACCAAAATAAGTCAAGGTACGAAATATGGGAAAAGATGAGTTGCTTCTTGGGAGACAGTGTGGATCTCAGAAAAATGGCAGAACTTCCAGTGAGGAAGTATGTCCTAAAGAGAAAGAAATGGAAAGTTATAAAAAGTTATGGCTGCAAAGGGCAGACATAGACAAGCTCACACAGGGACAGACACAAGGAGAGTCAAACAGAAAAGGAAATGGTAGCCTAATAAAAATAGCTTGGGAAAGTAAAGGGAATAAGGAACAAAATTTGCATGCTAAGGGACAGAGAATGGCATTTCTCCATGAAACATTGTTGTCTTTAGTTAGTTAGTTAGTTAGTTAGTTAGTTAGTTAGTTAGTTAGTTAGTTAGTTAGTTAGTTAGTTAGTTAGTTCTTCCATGGAACTAACAAGAGGAGTGGGCATTATGTGGATGTTCCAAGGAATTTGTATTGGCTAACATGCTTGGCCAACATGAAGAGAGGATGGCAAGCTTTCACCAATGAGCAAATCCCTAAGTTATTGGCTAGGGGACGCACAAAGTTTGAAGCAGCTGGGAGTTTAGAGAAGACGTATGATCTATGACTAAAAAGATAGAAAGCAAATGAGAGAAGCTACCACAAAGAGATAGTTGTTACACTGAGTAGGCTTACCAAGGGTTGGAGGGGATAATTGGTATGTTCTGCATCTTCTACGCTTTTGAAATTTTTGCACCGTTTGCATGTCTCAAAATGTTTTGAGACTGTTCAATCTGTGAGTGACAGAGAAGATGTATTGCTATTTATTACAGTAGTTGGTCTTTTAGGACACACAGATTCATTCCTTCTAAGTTTAATAATGTTTAAAGTTGTGTCTTGTAATACTGCCTGTGATCTATATGGTGGTTGTTGTTGTTTTCCTAATACAGGTGATATCCTTATCTATTCAGAACTAGAAATTTATATTTTTCATATTGGAACCAAAGAAAGAAGGAAGGAGGAAATTGCCCCTTAAAGATGAAGAGTTGTCAGAGTAGTCTTATTTATAGCAAATTGGATGGAAACTAAAGGGATTGCGCTGGGAGATGCCCTAGGAAAGCAGCTTCTTAAATTCAGGACCAGCCATTGTTTTAAAACAGGAGCTATATTTCCTTAATATATATATATATATATATATATATTCTAAGCAGATCCGAGTAGGCTTGAAAGCAATGAAAATGTGGAATCCTCTTTCTTAGCCGTAGCATAAACCCAGATTTAAAAGCAACTTTCCTTGGCTCTACCTGTTTCTAGACATTTAGACCAGTAAGTAAATCTATATCCTGTGTAGTCCTGTTAGCACTTTGAAGGCATGAAGGAGATTTTACAGCAAGAGCAATAGCACTTAAACTTACAGTATATACCACTCCATGGTGTTTTATAGCACTCTCTGTGTGGTTTACAAATGTCACAATATGGTGCCCAATAATCTGGGTCCTCATTTTACCGACCTCAGAAGGATGGATGGTTGAGTCAACCTTGAGCCAGTCAGCATCAAACTCTTGCTGTGGGCAGAGTTAGCCTGCAATACTGTATTTTAACCACTGTGCCATCATGACTTATTTCAGTGTTTTCATAAGATCAGATATTATGACAGATTTGAAAGGAACCTAAGCAAATGTGCTTCTTAAGGTCAAGACATGGGAATTAAAATTAAGATCTTGTCTCATATTACTTAATGTCTTGGGAGCTATTATCAATGGTGTTAAAATTTGGGTGGGAATCAAAATTGCTTTCTTGGGGCTTTATGGTCTGCAGCTCTTGATAATCCTTTCAGATGTGGTAGAAAACACACAGAAGGGATGCGTTAATTGTGATAAGTCCCATATTGTTTTCAGTTAGATATTAGTCATGATTGCCTTTGTTGGATTGCACCCAGATTATGTTACATGTGATAACCAGTCTTTAAAGAGCAATTAAAAGAAGATAAGTATTTTCTAAAATGCTGCATGCCATTACATTATTTAAATAATATGTGCTCCTTTGTGTCCATTCAATTTGTTGTCATACCAGCAGAACATTTTTTTTAAAAAAAAATAAATCTAATTAATTACTTCCTGGGAAATTATTTAATAAATTCATGAAGTCATAAAATACTTTAATTGGAAAAGCAGACCATGATAAAAAATATCCTATCATTAATTAAATCACAAGCAGCCTAATAAGGGAAAAAGCTAGCATGTATATTAGAACTGCAACAAATATCCATAGGGTAATTCCAAATGCTTGTACAGGATTTGGAAGGCAGCTTTTAATGTAATTTTAAAATAACACAGAAGGTGTGGCTATAGTAAAGAAAGTTTGCTATATGAAAGTCCCAAATTCATTTCCACTGACTCCAGTCAGATGGACGACAAGGAGAAGTCCATGTCTCAAATTAATTACTGAGTCAGGTTTGTTTATTATCCACACCACAAGAGCTGTGATGGTGCAGTGGTTAGAATGCAGTATTGCAGGCTAGCTCACTGCTCACTGTCAGCAGTTCAATCCTGACTGGCTCAAAGTTGACTCAGCCTTCCATCCTTCTGAGGTTGGTAAAATGAGGACCAGATTGTTGGGGGCAATATGCTGACTTTGTACACCACTTAGAGAGAGCTGTAAAGCACTGTGAAGCAATATATAAGTCTAAGTGCTATTGCTATTGTGGCTGAATCTGAATGTATACAATTACTATCTTTGTAATTTGATATGAAAAGCAATTAACACAATATAAACAATTCAACAAATCTATAAGATAAAAAGTGAAGAGTGGTCCCAAAGTTATTACTAGAGGGAGCTGTCAGAGCATTCAGACCCTAAACATATTTTAACAAAACAACAACAACAACAACAACAACAACAACAACAACACAACCCTAAAAATCTGGAGAGAAGGAACACTTCATATATGAGAAAGTAAATTATCCAGAGGAGGAGCTAGAGATGAAAAAACACATTTACTTGTGTGGCTAATTGGAAATTAGTATAGAATTAATTAATCCATGCATATTAAGAAAGATCTGGATTTAAAGATAGAAATGTATGTTGGTTGATTTGCTACCACCTAGGTGGTATGCCATTAATTCCATTAATTTGTGTGTTGTTGTTTTTTTAAATGTATTAATCTCTGGAGAAAATCTGTCAGTTGATGGCATATAATCATACTGGATTTGATAGTTTGCTTTCTTTCTGTCTGTGGGCATCTAACAAGGATACATGTTCAAGTTACTTTGAAATTAAAACTGATGAGAAATGTTGCAACATTTTTAAAGATGTGCTGAATTAAATGACTTTACATTAACCATCTGCCTATAGGCTGTGCAATCTAATAATGTCTTCATACAAGTAAATTCCACTGAGATCTATTATCAACCCATACAACAATCTTCCCCAGCTAGATGTCCTTCCTTCCAAAAAATGCTGTATTTTGACTTCCTTATTCCCTAACCAGCATGGGTCCTGGGGAATTTTACGATATGAAGCCTAGGCTACAAGCCAATTAACATTTGTTTTTGAAGGCAATGTGACTTACTTATACATATATACAGAAGAGATCCTTCCCCAGGTATTCCTCACCTTCAAAGATACAGAGTCCATTTGAGGGTGTAAATACTTTCTATCCTGGAAAACTCACATATTTTGATGCCTGTGTCAAAGACTTATTCCTCTTTTATGTGCTTTCTTTTTATTGTTTTCATATTGTATCTTATGGTATATAAATTTTGGGGTAATATATCAATCACAATGTATGAGTGGTGTGGTGGCCTAGAGATGGAGCTCTCGCCTCACAATCAGGAGGCTGTGAGTTCGATCCTAGGTAGAGGCAGATATTTCTCTCTCTGCATACAATGAGAATATATTTGCTGAACAAAACTCCGCATTGGCAACAGGAAGGGCATCTGGCCAGTAAACACTCAGCTCCATTCAGTTGCCCAGACTCCACCCTGCAAGGGATTATGGGGTCATTAAAAGAAGATGATGATGATGTCAATCACAATGTATATTTTCTGTCTCATGTATCAGAATACTTCAGTTTGGTTGCTTTTTTAATACATTTATAAGACAGAAATCCTTAAAAAAAAAAACACTTAGAAATCCATTCTCAAAGTTCTGACCTGACCCTTCCCAACCCTCCCTACCCATGTCTGCTTCTTTCTTACTAGGGACATATACTCTGACACACACACACACACACACACACACACACACACACACACACACCACATATATCAGTCAGAAGCCAAGATGCAAAGGAGGAGACATAGTGATTTTTTAAAAAATGGAAATCACACACTGAATAAATATATATTCTATTCTGCTTGCAATAGTAATGTCTTGCCACAAAATGATAAACACATTTTTGCAAGAATGCTTTCTGCTTAATGAGTTATTCTGGGGATGTGCGTGGATGTGCTTATTACCATAGTTGGTTTGTTTGTTTGTTTGTTTTATGGACTAAAGTTACTTTACTCCCCCCCCCCAGAAAAAAAATCAAAACCACCAATACATCTTATTTATTTTTTAAAGAAACTGTTTCACTCTAGACAGTTAAACAGGAAGGTCCTTGGCAGGGATCCTCTTAGGATCCACTAATTGCCATGTGATTCATATAGCAGTCACACTGAATTGGAGTTTTTATTTTTGTGAGACAGCAAGTACCAATTTTTTTAAACAACACATGAAACTGAGGAAGAAATTAAGCCAATTTACAATCCATGCTTCTGACATTTTTTTTAATTTGCAAAAATGCTTCTTCTTGCTGGGTTTCAAATGTGTTCCTTGAAAAAAATCAGAGATACTTTTGATCAATCTCATGGTGGGAATAAAAGTTGTAATTGAGTTTTCTTTTCTTTTAAAAAGTTTCTTTCATAAAAGCAGTTACCAGCATGCTTCACTGTCCACTAGCTGATCATAGAAATACAGGGAATATGCATCCTTAGAAATAACCAACTGCAGGACTATTTTTACAGATAACCACACTTTCTTCTGGATCTCCCATCCTTCAGGCACGTATGCATATGTGAAGACATGTGTTCCAAATAATATTCAGTTTGTAGAAATGGGGAAAGGGCTGCATCGCTTGCTTTCTGCTCATTTGTTATGTGTGCAAAGAAAAGATTAGACCTGTGAAGAAATCTTAAAATAGATTTGGGCTATGACATTCCCAGTGCAGATTCCTTTCTAGACTTTTAAAGTAAGAATCTTGCCTTCAGCACAATCAGGAACAAAATGGCAAATGTGGCTTTGCTGTGCCTCAAAAGGCAAATAATGAAGAACTATCTCATTTTCATTTAAACATAACTTAAACCTAACAAGTTTTCTTTCCAAGTTATCTCTTTAATATCAGCAACATTGCTTGTTATGGGTCATTAATAATGACTTTGCAATTGGATTTTTAGGGTTTGTTCACAAATGCAGGATCATCACTCAGGAATCACAATCCAAGCAATAATTGATATGTTTGTAACGACAGAGTGAGGATTTTCTCTCAACTTCAAAGAGCACAAATATATTTGTAACTAGAAGATAGATTTACATGTCATATAACAATCATAGGGAATGATTGTTATGTAACATGTAAATCAGGTATGGGAAACCTGCAGCCAAAGTCTTCAATAAACCCTCTTACCGGTTCATTTTTTTTTTCAGGCAGTTAACAGGAGTCAAGACTAACTTGAAATCGGAAGGAAGGAAGGAAGGAAAGAAGGAAGGAAGGAAGGAAGGAAGGAAGGAAGGAAGGAAGGAAGGAAGGAAGGAAGGAAGGAAGGAAGGAAGGGAAGCCCTCCTCCAGAAAAATGAAATATTTTGGGGAATATTAAAAAGACAGGATAGAATATTTCCCCTAAAGGAGAAATGGAGAAACATGCTCTTAAAGACAAAAGCAGACTCAGTCTTTCTTAGTAGCCCCCAGCCAGAGATGGGTTGCTCCCAGTTTGGACCAGTTCTTTAGAACTGGTAGCGGGAATTTCCCCCCGTTTGCCGAACCAGGAGCAATCACCGGTTGGCCATGCCCACGAACTGGCTCTCTCGGCGGCGCCATAGGCGGCACCATTTTCTTTTTGTTTTTTCCTTCTGCGCATGTGCAGAAGCTGGGTTTTCGGCACTGCGCGCGCGCCCACGCAGCACGGGAGGAAGCGAACCGGTGGTGAGGTAAGTTAGAACCCACCCCTGCCCCCAGCAGATATTTTGTGCCCAGTAAGAAAGATTGGGCCAGCCTATTTAGAAACAAAAGACCTTCACCCTGCAGCGATGGGATTAAAATTTACATTCTCCTCCACCCAAAATTCTAAAAACAGGACATGACTATTTAGGACATAATAAGATTAACCCACTACCATTTAGCAGAAGACACAGAGAGCTCACACATTGCATAATTTCCTAAGGGCATTTCAAACATTGCACAACCCCGACCTTTCAAGCAGCGTTTCAGCACCTGTATAAAAATCCTGGCACTCATCTAGCTAATTGGTCAGCTGACCCAGAACTGCACGCTGTCTTTGTATGTGGTTCTGTTCATCAATAAACTTTCTTTCCAATCAGCTTCCATGTTGTTTCCAGCGTCTTTCTCCCAGCTTGGAACTCAACCAGATGGATTTTCCTTCCAAGAGGTGGGTGAGGCAGAAAATAGTCATTCTACTTCGGAAGGAAGGAAGGAAGGAAGGAAGGAAAATATAAGTACTCAATCTCTTTAACCTCTGAGGTCCTCAACTTATGACAACAACTGAGACCAAAATCAATATTGCTAAGTGAGACATTTGTTAAGTGAATTTTGTCCCATTTTATGACCTTTTTTCCACAGTTGTTAAGTGAATCATTGCAGTTGTTAAGTTAGTAACACAGTTGTTCAGTGAATCTGGCTTCCCCATTGACTTTGCCTGTCAGAAGGTCACAAAAGAGGATCACATGAACCTGGACATTGCAACCATCATAAATATGAGTCAGTTGCCAACTGTCTGAAATTTGATCGTGTGACCACGGGGATGCTGCAATGGTCGTAAATGTGAAAAATGGTGATAAGTCACTTTTCCCCCCAGTGATGTTGTAACTTTGAACAGTCACTAAATAAACTGTAGTAAGTTGAGGACTACCTGTATGTGTTCCATTCTGTCAAAGCAATCAGAGAGCAGATAACAACCATTTTGATTTGAGCATGATACCTGTAAAGAAAGACATCTTCTTAACATTCAGAACTTTCCTAAATTTTTCCTATATAATCTCTTAAAATGCAAACACAAGACACGTGCATGCACTAAGCAACATTGATATTCTTAAAACTTGGAGATCAAAACAATAAAAACCAGCCTTTCAATATTAGATCTTTTAAAATGCACAAACCTATTCCTAAACCATTTAAGGTAAGAGTAAAATGGCAGCCAATAATAATGTCCTATTTATTTATTTATTTGGAGAGGGATATATTTTGATTGAAATTTAATCTGAATTTCTGGGAACAAATAGCTATTTGCATTTCATTAACCCAAAGGTGCTCCCATCAAAGCAAAACACTAATTGGTAATTATTTATTTACTAACTTTGCTTTGTGCAGTTCGTGATTGGAAATGTCAAGGTTGTAGATTATGAGAACAATAATGGTAATTAGAAGTAAATAACTGAGTGATGCTCAGAAGCATGTAGTTAGTGGGGAGGCAGGAAGAAATCACTGTATTATATAGAAAATACCCCTTCCTTATAGTTTTACTGTTAATGTTTTCTAAGGGAAGAAATTGTACTCTGATTTCTCTCTGAAAAGACTCTCATTTTTCATCACACCAATCAGTCTCAAGATTCTGGTCAAGTTGGTACTTCATTAATGTTAAAAGACAGTGTAGTGGTCAAGGTGCTGGCCTAGAAACCACGAGACTGACTTCTAGGCATCCCTCAGGCATGAAAATCAGCTGGCTGACTATGGGCAAGTTATTCTCTCTCACTCCAATTCAAATAAAATAGGAGGCAAGAGTATTAGGTATGAGGGTAAAGGTTTGTTCTCTGAGCTTGTGGGTTGGTTTCTGAACGTTTTGTTACCAGACTGGGTAACATCTTCAGCAGAGTTTAGAGCAGGGGTCCCCAACTCCCAATCCATGGACCGGCACCAGTCCACGGCATGCCAGAAATCGGGCCATGCAAATAAGCAAAGCCTCATCTGTGGAATGCAGGCAGCATGTGAAACCACACCCCCTCCAGTCCGCAGAAATATCTATCTCCATGGAACTGGACTCTGGTGCCCAAAAGGTTGGGGGCCACTGGTTTAGGGGATGTAAATGTCAGTGTTCCTCTGTTTATAAAGGCTTTGTGTGGTCAGTAGGTCTTGTGATGGTGAGCTCACATCAGGTGAAGGTCACATGAGGTCAGGGCCTAGTGATGGGTCAGGTGTGGGTCACAAATGAGGGTCTTGTGGGTAAGTATAGGTAGGTATTGGGTATATTTGCTGCTGGTGTGTGTGTGTGTGTGTGTGTGTGTGTGTGTGTGTGTGCATGTAGAGAGAGAGAAAGAGGAGGAGGAGCTATGAGTGCAATTCCAAAACATCCAGAGTAACACTTGAATAACATTGGCATTGACAAAATCACCATCACACCTTACATCTTACAACAATACATTTAACACCATCAAACAACATCTGCCAATCACAGGTCCTGGGAAGGACTTGATAAGTGGACAAAAATATCAAATCCAAATCTAGGTCCATCTATATCTTATATAATGGGCATTCTTAAAGCCAATAGCTCCATTTTCCAGGTTTATGGGTGTGTATTAATTTTTGAGTCTACTTGTAAAAGGTCCCACAACAATTCCCCAGAACTACTTTTCTTTAGCTTACATCCATTAATTTGCAATTACATCAAATATTTTAGCTTTTGCTTACTTGAGTGTGACACGGCATAATGGGATGCCTAGCTTCCCACATTTGCTACTGGGACCATTTCTTGATGACACAGATCAAGTCAGCTTTTTTGAACCATGTTATACTGGGGAGAGGAACAATTCAGACTTCCATCCCTAATTAGGAATAACCCAGGGGTGGGTTTCGGATTCTTCTACTGCCGGATCACTCAGGGACGCGCCGTGTGGGCAGTTTGCTTGCGTGCGCGCACGTGCATGCACAGTACTAAAAACAAAGGCTTCTGTGCATACGCAAAAGCAAAAAACAAGATGGTGGCGCCTATGGCGCCGCCGAGAGAACCGGCTCAGGGGCGTGGCAGGCCTGGGTCGCTGCCAGTTCCAGCCAAGTTATTAACGGTTCTATAGAGCTGGTCCGAACCGGTAGGAACCCACCTCTGGAATAACCTCATCTCCATTCTCAGCTCAGAAATATTTTAATTTCTTTCCACTTTTTCCTGAAACAAGGAGCCCACTCTCTACACACTCACATATAACTACAACATTGTCCTTTTGCTTCATTGACTAATAATCAGGCCAGCGTGAACATTAGCCCCAGATTTCATTCCCAAAGAGATCAGAAGATTAGCAACATCTTCCATTTGTTTCTTAAATACTTAATACAGCAGCAAAGCACTACATCATTATGTTAAAATTACAAGGGAAAATATCTGAGTCCATCCTTTTCTTTTCTGTAACAGTTGACTGCACGGCTTCACAGCTAAATTGTCATGGGTTCCCTCTCTTCCTCTGAACACTTCTAATGCTTCCAAGAGTTACATTTAATAGCAATCTACTTGTGATTATAGACCATGGTTGTTGTTGTTGTTGTTTTTTAAAAAAACTTATTGAAATAAGCTTCTCCAACTTGTGATGCACAATATTATCATGTACAAAGCTATTTGCTGTCATTTCAATAGAATGAATGAATGAATGAATGAATGAATGAATGAATGAATGAATGAATGAATGAATGAATTGGGTGTAGGGGAACCCTTCCCCTAGTGGTCTTGGACTGGACTGCCTGGTTTACAAAAAGGAAACACTGAGCAAGTCAAAGGTAGCTGGAACCTGGAGAGCAAAACCGCTTCTTGCCTGATAATTGCATCAATTTCATGCAGTAATTTTTTCAGTGCTTCTTCCATTATAAGCCCTGCAGCTGAACACAAGAAATGTAAAATAGGCTGTAATAACCTTTCATTTTTGGCACTTAAGATGCTTGGGCATTCAGAAAAAAGGCTAAGAGTGCTGCAGTACAGAAAAAAAAGATATTTATTGACATGTGGCAAAAAGAACCAATACCAGCATTTGGAAGAGGGCATCAGCTTTCTCGGGGATCAAGTTATAGGGTCTAATAACACCAGGAAGCCAATCTATGGCCCTAGATCACTGGCTGTCTCACCTCATTTTTGAGTGGACTACAGACTCCCTCCCCATTTGTGATTTGCCAAAAACCCTGAAAGAATGGAAAAATGAAAGTGATTTTAAGACAGAGTTAAAATCATTCATATATGCATCTATTTATATGTGTATATATACACTGTGTAAGATTTTTGTTAGATAGTGGGTAGAGATGACAGGAGACAGACTTCCAAAGCAGCTCTTTATTTCAGCTCTGTATCAGCAACCAGCAAAAAGCAGTCTGACAGCTTGCCCTTTTATAGAGAGCTGTCAGACAGACCAGCCAATAGTGTTTGAGCTTTTTCCCGCTCAAACGCTGGACCTGGTTGGAACCATGCAACACAGTTGAAACAGTTAGGACATAACACCCCTCCCCTCCTGGATGGAGCAGTCCAGCATACGTAATCACGCAGGTAGGCGGGGCGTTTTGGAGCCCTACTAGACCTGCGCAATTCAGTTGGTGGTGAGGCAGCGGCCTGTGCGGACAGGTCTGCTGTCGCTCCGGGGCTTGAGCATGGAAGCTCCTGGAAAGTACTGGGTGTGGCCTCCACGGCTGAAGGAACCGGTTCATAGGGAGGACGCTGCTGGACCTCAGCTTCCACAGGTAGGCCTTCCGAGACACCCGGGATTGAGTTAGCTAGGGGAGGACAGTAAGGTGTTACTGTTTGTGGGTTGATTGATTCGCCACGCAGTCTGGAGCGTAATTGGTCCACATGTCTCTTCCAGAGGCGGCCGTCTTCCAGAAGGACCTTGGAGGAAAGGGG
>QLTV01001703.1:1549280-1565411 GCA_003457575.1 Thermophis baileyi
CCCCCCCTCTCTCTCTCTCACACACACACACCTGGTCTGGGATGAACTGATCAGGTGAGCACCAGAGCAGCAGCAGTGGGAGAAGGAAGAAAGTGGCACATCCGCGGGACCTGAGGTGGATGCCCGCAGAAGCCGA
Organism: Thermophis baileyi; assembly: GCA_003457575.1. Lineage (NCBI taxonomy): Eukaryota > Metazoa > Chordata > Lepidosauria > Squamata > Dipsadidae > Thermophis > Thermophis baileyi. The sequence continues at coordinate 1,549,417 of QLTV01001703.1, forward strand.
GCGCGCCAGGCCCAAAAGGCGAGCCCTGCTGAGCTGCACAGATATGCGACCTGCACAGTTGCGCGGCCCTTTGCTCCGAGTCAGAGCACACCGAGCTGTGCAGGTCAGGCAGCAAGCGCGCTGCCCAGGAAGCGGAGAGGCCTCCGGCTAGGTGCATCCGTGCTCAGGCTTTGGCTGCGATCCCTTGGCGCAGTTGGATCCGGAGCAGAGCGAGCAAGGGGCTGGGTGGCTCCCACTGTGCTTTGGCGCACGCCTCTCCTTGCAATGGTGAAGGTTGCTGGGCTGCCCTCCCCCCCATCCCCACAGCCTTCAGGAGACACTGGCTGGGGGGGGGAGGGGGGACCCAGCCTGGAAAGCTTCTAACCACTGCAGGAAGGTTGCCGGGCTGCCCTCCCCCCATCCCCGCAGCCTTTGGGAGATGCTGGCCCAGCAGGGAGGGGTGGTAGGCTAGAGCGAATGCTTACCTGTGTGTAGGCAAGAGGAGGCAGTTCTGTGGATGCACGTGGCGAAGGCGAGGCAGGGCGAGCGTTGGGTGAGGCGAGCGAGCATCGGGTGGGGCGAGTGAGCATCGGGCAGGCTGAGTGAGCGTCGGGCGGGTGGCGCGGGCAAGCACCGATGGGGGGGAACTGGTTCGTGGGCGTGGCCAGCCAGCCATTGCTACCAGATCGGCGACCCAGGCCCAATTACCACTAACGGTTCTCCCGAACTGGTCTCAACCAGTAGCAACCCACCTCTGAATAGAACACTCAGGCCTTTCATAGCCTTTAAGGCAATGCTATCTCTCCCCTCCCCGTGTGTGTGTGTGTGTGTGTGTGTGTATATGCATATATTCCCTTTTTCAACCCTGTAATTCATCTCTCTCTCTCTCTCTCTCTCTCTCTCTCTCTCTCTCTCTCTCTCTCTGTCTCTCCCTCCCTACCCCCGTATATGCATATATTCCCTTTTTCAACCCTGTAATTCATCTCTCTCTCTCTCTCTCTCTCTCTCTCTCTCTCTCTCTCTCTCTCTCTCTCTCTCTCTCTCTCTCTCTCTGTCTCCCACCAGAGAGAAAGACCATGGCAGTGGGCAAGGGAGAAATCTTTCCTATGGCTGGGTATTTCTAACAAATAGATAGTGAGCTGGAATAATTTGGTATTTAGCATTTGTTGATGACAGGAAGACCTGATCTTTCCTAAGTTTACATAGTGGTTGGTGTCCTTTATCCCTTGCTTCAAGATTTGTTTCACCTGATCATATTCCGTCTCAAGAACTAAAGGAGGGGAAGAAATCCAGATATAGGACTGTTTAGATCTTATAACTTTAATCCAGATAGATTGGTAGTCATCCTGGAGAATTAATGGTGCTAAACCTCTAGGATTAAAGTTAAGCTTTAGCCAAATATTTATTGAAGTGTAACACACTCTTGCCTCAACTTTTATCATGCCTGTCTCCAGCCACAGATCAGTATATGAGACATAGCAGGCAATATTTAACAATTCACAAAGATATGCTGTTTTGGCAATAAAAAAATATCTTGTTAGAGTTTCCTCATAATTTTGTTCTTGTATTTTCATTTAGAATCTGTAGAGGTACTTTCTTTTGCAGTTGTGTTGAGGTTGATTTCATTTTCCCCCTTTACATTATTTTATTTAAAAGAACATAAAAAAGGAAAAAAATAATGATACAGGAAAAAAAATAAATTGAGCAAAGCAGAATAGGAACAAAAAGGGATGGCTTAAAATGGTACCTAGATTGCTACCAGTTAGATTGAAATGTAAATTAACCATCTTGTCTGTCATCCTTACATCCTTTCAGTAGCAAACTTATATATACTTTAAAGTTGACTCAGTCAAGTAAACTTTGATAAGTGGTGATTTTTATTATTATTATTTTTATTAGGCATCTGTTTTAATTACATTTTATCCTACAATATTGTGTTGTTAGTTGTCTTGAGCACTATGTTTAGATGAGTTGAAGTATATCAGTTTAATTAATACATTATAATTATAATTAAGTAATTATAATAAATTACAATTTATTAATAATGGAGAGTGGTGAAGTAAAGGTGAGGCTGTCAGTTTGTAGGATTCCAAAGGGCCCATTTGATGGTGCTCTCTTAAAGTGCAGTGTAGTTGCAATGTAGTGCTTCACAGCAAGATTTCAAATGAGAACTTACTGTGGGGGTTTGAGCAGCTGGATTGCTGTACTGGTTTCAATATGGGGCTTATATATTATCCAAACTGAAGAATATTGAGGAAACAGAGTTTATTTGAGAGTAAAAGAGAACTTTTACTTGTTGCACTTTAAGAAAGCACCATCAAGTGGGCCATTTTCAACCCTACAGTCTGACAACCTCTCCTCTACTACACCTCTCTGCATTATAAATACATTATAATTTATTATATTTACAATTCCCAAACACTAGTGAATTTCTGTAAGCCTGGGACTCAGACAAATCAGCCATCAACAAGCACGTAGACATAAACAATACCTATATAACATTCAAAAGAGACAATCAACAAGCCAAAGGGGGAGGACCTAGAACAGCTCCCCACCAGCAATCAATACCCAGATGAGCAGAGATTAACACCAAGATTAACTTCAACCAACAATCAAGTAGCAAAAAATACTCCAATCAAGGAACTGCAAAACAAACTAACAGTAAACAACAGCCAAACCAAAGAACCAACAAGACCATTCCTACCAACACTGACAGGGCAAGACACTAGTATATAAAATGAGAGCAAACTCCACTCCCTTCTATCCAGAGGTGGGTTCCTGCCAGTTCGGACCGGCTCTATAGAACCGGTAGCGGGAATTTCCCCCCGCTCACTGAACCGGCAGCGATGGCCAGCTGGACACGCCCCTGAACCGGCTCTCTCGGCGGTGCCATAGGTGCTGCCATCTTGTTTTTTGCTCCTGCGCATGTGCAGAAGCTGTTTTTTTTAGCACTGCGCAGAAGCTGGGTTTTTAGCACTGTGCATGCATGCATGCGTGCGCGCGAAGCACACACACGCCCATGTGGCGCGTGAGAAAGCGAACCGGCAGCGAGGTAAGCCAGAACCCACTCCTGCTTCTATCACTGATTATGTTATCTAGTTTGGTAATGAAATGTCTGCAAGAAAACAACCAAGCTCAGAGAGCATTAAAGATCTCACAGTTTAACCCTGAGCTTTAAATATTCTTATCTATCAGATCTTTTACTTCTCTGGTGAAAGTTTAACAAAAAGGATGAAAAGCAATCCAAACAAGCAAAATATTGAGATAATACAAAGAATTACTGTCAGAAGACTTTGATACCACTTACCAAACCTACAGTACATAAATCCCAAACCTTAATGTTTTAAATTATATTCTCTGCCAATATCTGATCTTATTCAAATGAACACAGCATAGAACTTTAGCAAGAGGAGCTCTTAAATGTGCCTCTCACTCTTTCTGTGTCATTCAATGCCTGACTAGGACCTATTAAAAAAAATCTAAACCTCTTAAAAAAACTATAAAAGGGGGATAAAAATATTAAATGTATACAGTGACACAAGTTAGTATATAGCTAACTAAATCTATCACGTCATCCAGCAGAGGATGACCTGTGTGTCAAACCAGCTTTAATGAATATTTAATTTGTTAGTTAAGACTGTTTTGTATTGCGATAGAGTCAGATGAGAACAATAACTTTCTTTCAAGTAATTAGGCTAGTCTATATCAAAAGATTACCTTCATCCCAGGGAGCTTAGTGCATTTGGATTCTTTCAGAATAACCTGACTATTAAAATCAATGCTCCCACAAGTTCCGCTAACCGGAGCTTTGCTGGAAACTGTTATCATCTCTATTCACCAAGGAATTTATTTATTCAAATATACCATATGCTGACAGCATTGCTTCTCTGTGTGAAATTGCTATCTAGGTCTGGCATTTTGTTAATGGTGCCTTTTTCGAGTTAACTGCTTACTGGTTAGGCTGACTACAGCGCAGATAAAAGCTCTGAGCCACCATATTCTGGAAATGCCACTTAGAACAGCAGGTGATTACACTACTGCTAGCAATAAGGAGGTCTATTCTCCTAAAACTGAAACAAGCAATTCATTTTGACAATAGCTTTTAGGAGCAGCAAAACGATCAGCTTCCATTGGCTGAAAGAGTTTTCAATTTTCTTTTTTATGATATATTTAGACACCCATCTTTATTGCCTAGAAAGCAAATGTTGCAAAGTGTATGCATATATCTGTTTTGGAGAGGAAGAATTTTATTACTGTCCTGGACCAGAGTTACAAATACATATGTTTTTGAGAAGAGGGGGCTTGTTTAAGTTGTAAGCAAGAATGCAAAGAAAGATGTTTTCTTAAAGAACTGGATAATATATATTTTTTAAGTTAAAAGGGAAACGTGTTGCATTTTATCCAGTATCTTTTTCCTTTGCGGAATGGTAATATATTTCTCCAGGTTAGGAGTTTTGAAAATGTGAGGGGTGCCTGATACCTGGAAGAATTTCAGCACTGAATGAAGAGGATCTTCAAAAAAAATGGGGTGTCTTTTCACAAACCTGGAGTTCTTCATGTGTTTAATGTCCAGACTTTAATGGGCTGGCACTAATTCATGTTGGTTGCGTCTGTGAGTGTATGTTTCCTCACCCCATCAGATGGCTTATCAATTGTTTGAAAGTTCCTTAGGCAAAAATAAAATAAATCAACTAGTGAAGTAGGTTGTGCTCCATTATAAAAATAGAAGACTCCTTGAATTTTCAAACATTCTTTTAAATTTCTTGGTGATAATATCAAAATGGTTTGCAACTGCCTTTTTCCAGGATGTTTTTTCAAAATTATTATTATTATTTCTCAGTTTAACCTAGAACTTTTGCATTTCTGATGCTGTTCCGATCAATTATTTAACCTAAGTGAACTGATTCAGTTTTTAACTTTCAGGTAAGGAGACCTTTTCACTTTTTCTGATGCATTTTATTATTTTAGTTTAAAAATGCTTTTATAAGGGCAGTATTTGATCATCCGGATTTGGAATAACTGTCTTCAAAGTGTTGCCTGTGCCCTTTCAAAGCTTGGTTTCAATTTTGGAGCTGCAGAAAAGTTTTGGAGATGTTAAACATGTATGATTCATGTTGCCTATGGACAATATGAGCTTGACAAATTTGTACGCAGGACCAAAACTATTATAAATTCCTGTTATTTCATTACTCTAATGAAAATGCTGCAAAATTGTTCATCATTTACTACTATGTTCATGTTGGACTATCAGAGATCTAGTGGTATGGAAGCAGGAGACCAGGCATCAAAATCTCCACTTAATCATTTTTACTAATGCAGATTACTATTAGATAGTAGAAGGGAGAGAACAGAGAAAAAGGGATGAAATTAAAAAAATATTTAAGAAATATTAGTCTGTTTTTTTTCCAGTAAGTACAAAATGTTACACGAGATTTGAGTGCACATAGACAACTGAAATAGTGATACTAATATATTGATAAATTGACATTAACATACGAGAAATATATAATATGCACATAAGATGTATGTAATATCTAAGATACGTTAGGCTGCTTTATGAAATTGGAATTTGTCTTGTTGTGATTTGTGGTGTTAGGTTTGTGTTTTTCTTTTTTGTTGTTGTTGTTTGTTTGTACCGTAGTTTCGTTTGTGTATTTATGTATATATGTGATTATGTACATATGTATATACACATTATATGTTTGTTCCTTTTTTAATACTTTTCAATAAAAATTACTTTTTTTAAAAAAAAAGAAATATTAGTCTGAGGGGCAGATCAGATTATAGAACAGTGGCAATGTTTTCATTCATTTGAACATAAGGCTGTATGTTCAACCTACAGATATGGATGATGATCTTCTGTAACTGAGAAATCACTCTGAAATTAGAAATGTTGCACAATCTTGCCTACAGCAAACATTTTAATAACATCCAATGTAAACATTTTGCTCAGGGGCAACATCTGAAGAATAGCAATAGCACTTAGACTTATATACCACTTCACAATGCTTTACACCCCTCTCTAAGCGACTTACAGAGCCAGCATATTCCCCCCAACACTCTGCGGGTAGCACTTTTTCTGACTTTGATTAAACTTTTAGACCAGTGGTTCCCAAACATTTTCAGTCCACCGCCCCCTTGGTGTTACAAACTCATCCTCAGTGACCCCCACCCCCTATAAATAGTATTGTTCGGAATAGCGGTTTGCACAACCCACTAAGGAAGATAGTAACAGTAAAATTCAAAACTGTAACAATTAATTGCACATTTATTCAAAATCCAATTTAAAAATCTTTTGTTAATTCAACAAAATTGTTGAACATGATCCAGTGATACCAGGTTTTCAAAGTGTGATAGTCATTTATCAATTACCTTAGTAACTACTAACTTAGTAAACTCAGTAAAATTTAGTAATTGCTTCACTGTTCAGTAAATTCTTAATGTGATGGATGGGCTTGATGAAGTGATACCAGTTTCCTAATGTCTGGTTTTAAGTCACTTAGCAGGAGTCTTAAATCACCACGTTCAGTAATCTGGAGTCGATTTCTTTGCTTGGAGAGAAGTTGGATGACCACACTGAAACCACGTTCCACCAAATATGATGTTGGAAATGCAACAAGGAGCTTCTTAACCACTGTCCATAGTGCAGGATAGCAATCAGAAATTTCCTTCTGTAACCAAAACTCTTGGTACGATTTCTTAAACTTTGGCTTCAGCTCAATGTCATTTTGCAGCTCTATTAGTTGTTCCTCCACTACCCCATCTTCCTCAGTATCTGAAAATGGATTTATCACCCAATCTGGAATTTCCATCAAAAGAAGATCCTGATATCGCTCAGACATATCTTTATGCAGCATGTCCAAATGGTCACAAAAAGCTTGCAGATCATCATCTTGCATCCCACCTTTCTCTTCTAGCTCAGACAAACTCGGAAATTGGTATAGCTTGTGATGGCCTATATTGCACTTGAATAGAGTTAACTTTGAAATAAACGTAGAGATGACAGATTTGGCCTTAATAAGATTGACCTCATTTCCTTGCAACTGCAAATTCACTTCATTGAACTTTGCAAACAGTTCTGATAAATAAGCAATGTCATGCCTGATATCTTTGAGTTCATCACTGAGCAAAGCATTCTTGTCTTCAAAAAACTCCACAACAGTGTCAAAAAGATTGTAAAAGCATCTCACACAGTTGCCTTTTGATAGCCAATGAACTTCTGTATGAAGCAGCAAACGATCAAAATCTTCATCATTCTCAACACAGAGCTCTCGGAATAGTCGATCATTGAGAGCATGTACTTTAATTTTGTTCACTGCAGTAATGGCAGTGTGTAATGACTTGTGTAAGCGATCACTGATGTTTTTTGTAACTAGATAATGACTTGTGTAAGCGATCACTGAGGTTTTTTGCAACCAGATGTTGGCGATGAATGACACAGTGAATGGTAAAGACATTTGGCACTGCTTTTTTCAAGTAAGCAACACGCCCACGGTAGCGACCAGTCATTGATGGTGCTCCATCAGTTGCACAAGCAAGTATGTTGGTAAGTGGAATTTCCTTGTCTTTGAAAAACTGCTCAACAACATGAAATATTGACTCCCCTTTAGTATCTGTTTTTAGTTGCCTCGCAAATAACAACTCTTGAGTCAAACTTTCGTCTTTAATAAAGCACACATAGCAAGAAGCAAAGATTCATTGCCTGGCAAAGTTGATTCATCCAGATGTAATGCAAAGTCTGTTGTCCGTAGTATGCTGCACAATACATCTTCCACATTCTCAGCCATTTCATCTATGCGTCTTTGCACTGAATTGTTGCTGAGAGGAATTGTCTTAATTATACCATGTGGTGACTTACGCAAAACAGTACTCAGAACCTCACTAATGGCTGGTAGGATGAGTTTTTCACCAATAGTATGTGGCTTTTCAGACTTAGCAATCAGCAATGAAATGTTGTATGATGCACGCAAACCATCAGTGTTTTGTTGGGAAGCATTGTAAAACATGCGTGACAGTGTTGGGCGCTTTTGAAATTTGTCACGAAGTGATTGAAAAAAAGTTAGGTTCTTGTCTGCCTTGTCAGGATGTGCCTTCTTCAAATGTTCGTTCAGTCTGGAAGGCTTGATTGCCTCATTAGAAAATACTTTTTCACATAGTAGGCACTGTGGCAGCTGCTGGTTTGATGGTGCTGATATAAATCCATACTTCAGATATTCCACACTATATTGTCTACATTTCTTCTTTGATTTTTCTGCTTCTGCCATTTCTGCTCTGAAAATCAGAATACTTACAATATGTGTGTGTTCACATCTGATTTAAAAAGAGTTACAGTTGCAGGGGGAGGGGAGTAGTAGAAACCTGCTTTTTTAATTTTAAAAAATAGGGAAAGTTTGCCAAGCCAGGCAAAACAGAGCAGCATGCACGAGGCTTAGTGTGGCTGCCAGCATACGGTATGTGCAGGCGCAGGAGGTGATGAGGCGAGTCAGGCCGGAACCAGAAGTGCTCAGCTGACTGGCGGCCAACAGACCCCCAGGCAGAATTGCGCCCTGCGAGGGGCCCACCTCCAGAGCACTCCTCTGCCATCCCCCTTGCCTCTTAGCGCCCCCTGCCACCCCCTTGCCTCTTATCACCCCCCTAAGTCATCCCACCGCCCCCCAGGGAGTGGTACCGCCCACTTTGGGAACCACTGATATAGATAATATTCAAAAGAATATTTTGTGGATGAGGTGCCTGCATTTTTAAACAGTTCAAAAAGGACTCTCCTTACAGTCTCTTTCTCTCCTTCACACATGCTGTCTTTAAAGCGGGAGAATAATGATGCCAATAAACGATTAACATTTTCTCTCTGCTGCTGTATAAATCAAAATGAGTATGGAAGAAGCAAAAGCAAAAGCAAAAATCACAGAAAAGAAACAAATATTTAAAGCACATTATTTAGGTAGAGCTGCCTTTTAGCTGCCAAAATTACATCAAACTGATTCAGACTAGTTTCATCCATTCCCTATGTAATGTATACAGTATTTTCCTTTCACAGGATACTGATAACCAGGCCAAAAGTAACCCTAACAGCTAAAATTCCCTATGTTATACTCATTGAAGTGCAAGGACTGTGAGCCCACTAAAAGGTTGAATATCCTCTCTTTCCTTTTCTCTCTATCTCTCCATATCTCTGCCATCACAAAAGAGTATACTTCATACTGTTATGCCACGATGATTGTTTCATCATTCTTGGCATCATCATAGCTCTCTGCAAGTGCCTATGATACTGATAGTTAAGCAGGCATGGGCTGATAGTTTTTTCCCATAGATATATGCAACTCATGGATTAGAAACATGTTCTTAAAAGCAAAATCTGAGATGTTCTTATCCTTTGAATATATGGGACAAGGAGAGGTTAGGTATTAACAAATCCATTTCTTAAAAGATGAGACTGATGATTTCAAGAGGAGGATATACTTGCTATCTTTAATAAAAGTATTTTTCCCCTCCTTCAGCTGTCTGTTTTGCCATTTTTTTTGTCCCCCCCCCCAAACTGTTGCCAATAGAAGAAAAGAGATAAGTTTCAACATAAGAAGTTAATAAAAGGTAACAGAAATAGGATAAACGTTGCTCGGCTTTGTAGAAAGCAACATAGTGATAGGGTGCTTTCATGGATTAATTCCAAATTGTGATGGCTTTCATGCATTCATCTGGAACAGATACAGGTATTATATGGTTTGGAAAGGGGAATTATGTCTTTTCCTCTTTTATCAAACTGACTTACTAGAGCCAGCCAAAATCAGAAATTGTCAAAGATTTTCATATGCTCTTCAGAATATAAATAAATTGCTCCTAAACTATTGTAGCCTGGCTGCATTTTGACAAAATGTTTCAGCTATTGTCCTGATAAATACATGGTTTCAAATTCCTTTATTTCTAACATTTGCTTGCAACTTTATTCTTTCGTAGATCGTCTTCTTTGTTCTTCTTTTGGTATTTTACCGTTTAATATGTATACTTTCAATCCTTTTAAGGGAACAAGATTGATTGCAGAAAATACGACTTCAGCAACAGAGTGGTCAACACCTGGAATGCTCTACCCGACTCCGTTGTTACAGCCTCAAACCCTCACAGCTTCAATCTCAAATTGTCTACCGTGGACCTCACCCCATTCTTAAGAGGTCCGTAAAGGAGGCGTGCATAAGCGCATCAGTGTGCCTACCATCCGTGTCTTACTGTCCCCATTTATCTGTATTTACTTCCTTTGTTCATGTTTATGTTCATACCTATATTTGTTATCTTGTACATATTTGACAAACAAATAAATAAAGTTATTTTAAATTTTAATGTTCTCAACACTGTGAAGAGCAACAGCAATAGCAATAGCACTTAGACTTATATACCGCTTCATAGTGCTTTACAGCCCTCTCTAAGCGGTTTACAGAATCAGCATATTGCCCCCAACAATCTGGGTCATCATTTTACTGACCTCGGAAGGATGGAAGGCTGAGTCAACCTTGAGCCTGGTGAGATTCGATCTGCCAAACTGCTGGCAGCCAGTGATCAGCAGAAGTAGCCTGCAGTACTGCACTCTAACCACTGCGCCACCGCGGCTCCAACAAAGATGATTAGGGGACTGGAGACTAAAACATATGAAGAACGGTTACAGGAACTGGGCATGGCTAGTCTGGTGAAGAGAAGGACCGGGGAGACATGATAGCAGTATTTCAGTATTTGAGGGGCTGTTCACAGAGAGGAGGGGGGTCAACCTGTTTTCCAAAGCACCTGAACGTCAGACAAGGAATAATGGATGGAAACTGATCAAGGAAAGATTCAACCTAGAAACGAGAACAGTGAGAACAATCAATCAGTGGAACAGCTTGCCTTCAGAAGTTATGGGAGCTTCATCACTGGAGGCTTTTAAGAAGAGACTGGACTGCCATCTGTCAGAAATGGTGTAGGGTCTCCTGCTTGGGCAGGGGGTTAGACTAGATGACCTACAAGGTCCCTTCCAACTCTGTTAATCTGTTGCTTGACTTGGGATTCAATGCAACACAGGATTTTACCCCAACTATTGAAATTGTCTATCCACCTCTTGTCTGTGTGAATGCTTACAAAAGATTGTCCCTAATATCTTTTCTGCATGTTAACATGCTACTGAGCCCAGTTGAATATTCTATGTGTTTTATAGTCCAAAGGTTGATGATTTTAATTTGACAAGTAAAACAGACACACTTAGCATATAAGGAGGGATGGGAAGTACAAGCAATAAAGTACAAGCTGTAGGTTTGCTTGCAGAATATCATTAGTTAAATCCGTGCATCTCCAAGCAGGGCTGAGAAAGCCTTTAGACATTTAGTCTGACAATCAGTGTCAACAATTCTGGATAAATCTGATTCAGCAGTAGGTTTGCCACATCATACTAAGTCATTGAATATCATACAGGCAGCCCTCATTTAGTGACCACAACTGGAACCATCAATTTAATCATTAAGCAAACTGAAACTGCAATTGTGCTTATGATCTTACTTCAGCTTTCTTTTGCTTTATAGAAATAGCACTTAGACTTATATTCTGCTTCAGAATGCTTTATAGCTCTCTCTAAGCAGTTTACAGAGTCAACATATTGCTCCCAATAATATGGGCCCTCATTTTACCGACCTTGGAAGGATGGAAGACTGACTCAACCTTGAGCTGGTGAGACTCAAACTGCTGGCAGCTGGCAGTCAGCAGAAGTAGCCTGCAGTACTGCAGTGTAACCACTGTGCCACCACAGCTCTTATATACTTGCAAAAGTCATATTTTCCCTGCTTTGCTTACCTAGTACGCACAGCAAAATAATCAATTTGTGATGTGAAAAGAGGTTTGTCTTCAGCCAGATCATTGGAGAACCTGCTCTGGGTGTGAGAGAAAGTGTCTGACTCAAAGACACCCTGTGGCTTCCATGGCTAAGGAAGAACTATGACCAAGTTTCCTTACCCTCAGCCACCATATGAACCATTACACCAGCTCTCATTTGTAGTGCTCTGCTCTCTTCCCTCCCCCCCACACTCTCTCGACTTTATCATTTTTCAGAATCCATTGACCTTAATTATAATTCTTGTACATATTTTGTTTTGCAGAATAGCTCATTATAGCTAACAGATTTAACAGATCCTCCAGATTTTGTGTTTAGTTTGAGCAGAAATTGTGTCTGGATGACCTTTTGCAGGGTTCCAATAGCTTCTATACATAATGAAGCATGGGCATACATTTAGGCTTGATTTCACACGAGACATAACCCAATTTGAAAATGCACTGGGTGAGTCACTGGGAGTCAAGTGGCACATGAACTTATTTTTATTTATTTATTGCACCATTGTTGATTTAGAGAATGTATAAACTAAGTAGGCTTGAATTCTTGAGTATTTTATACTAAGGTCAATTTAAAAGTTATTTCTGAATGTGAAAAATGCAACGTATGATAGAAATAAACAATAAAAATGTTTAGTGAATGTGTCAACAGTGAGCAGGAATAAAGCAGGAATAAGACAAGGATGTGTGATTTCCTCTTTGTTATTTATTATCATGAATATGAAATAAAAACAAGGAATTCTTAAGGTACAGTTATAGGTGTGTTGGTTAGAGATGAGAATGTATTGTATTTTTGTAGGCAAGTATTGCCATGATGTTGCCTGAAGACTTGAATGATTTCCAGCAAAATGTTATACAGATTACGTATATGATGCCACTATAAGTAGGATTCTGAAATTATCAGAGACCAAGATAGTCGTATTTAATAGAGAAGTGAATGATTATTAGTTTTATATATAATGATAGATAAAGCAAGTAGATGAATCTGTGTACCTTGGTTTACCTTGGTTGTCTGGTATTAAGGAAATAGGAAAGTTAAAAAATAAAAATAAAATGTACAAATGCCAATAGAAAGATTGTGTATAGTATGTGGTCTGAGATAGGAAAGATTGTTGGAAGAAGATAAAATGTCTGTGCATAAGAATAAAATAAAATGCTTGTATATAAGCTTTCCTCTCCACTTTGTTAAATATAATTTGTTAAATGAGTTGGGTGTGTCAGAAAAAAGAAACATAAGCAAGTTAATGCAGTGGGAAGGAATCTGTGTAATAAAACAACAACCGCACACATAAAAAAGGAAGGATCAAGAATGAACTGTATTAAATGACTGCAGATTGACTACCAACGTGCATGAACACACAAAAAAATAGTACATTTAAGTGATTTGGTCATGTAGAGAGAATGAATGAGTACTGAATCTTAAACAAAGAAATGAAGAACGAGTGAATGGGTAAAGGGAACATTGAGAAACTTGTGCCTGGATGGAGTTGGTGAGATCCTGAAGAAGGGGAAAATAAACAAAAGACCACAGAAGTACAAAAGACACCACAAAGGTGGTGAATGGACATGGTAAAAATAAGTACTGTGGTGTGATATGTCATTACAGAAACCATAGAGTACAGATATAATCAGTTCCCTTGAAAAGAATTAAGGATCCTGGTGGTTATCATACAGGAAGATGTAGAAATTTTTGAACACTTCTAAGTAAGGTGCATTACTGGATTGCCTAGTGACACACATAAGGAAAAAAGCTATTCAGAACTTAAAACTTTAAAGAGGACCAATCTTGATTAAATGCTGAGACAGAAATCTAAAGAGTGAAGAGGGGGGACATTAACATTTAATCAAGCAGACATTCTATATCCAACTGAGACTCTAATGTCAGTTCCGACTGAAGGTGGATTCCAATAGTTCTGTGATTTGTACACAGAATTAAACATGCCTATTTAAATCAATGTAATTTAAAATTAATGTTAAGCTATCAAATCCAATTAGTTTGAATAGAACCCACAAAGATACCTGCTTGAATCATTCCAGGTTACCAATAAATTCTCCTAGGGTAATAACGAAAGAATCTCTTGAGTGTTCTTCTTGAACAGAATGGCTGCATAGTTTGATAGCTAAGCTTGCCAAATTCAGGTACTAATTGCAGCTGATACTCAAATCTTCATGTAAAGGAAAATTTGCAGCTCATGTTTATCAGCTGCCTCCAAAGGAAATACAATACAATGATTTATGAATTTTTGTATATTTCTAATATCCAATGCCACAGTTGCAGACCTCAGAATCTTCCTAAAAATGGCCACCCCATTACGTTTGGTGGAACTTAGAAGTCCTTCAATTTTTCCATTTGCTATAGATAATTCTTCAGATCCTGCCTTACATTATTGTTATTCTGCCCCTGTAATGGACTGAATGAATGACCTTGGGGGGAGGGGGGAGGGAAGAAATGCTGTCTAAGAAACAGCCAGACAAGAGAGGTGGGAGTCCTTTGTCATCCAATGGTCAGAGAAAGAAACTTACAGGACCCAACCTCATGGATCAAATGGTTAAAGTGGAGATGGAACTTTGTGCCTTGAGGCTTGCAAGACTGATGTCAACCCTCTCAGGTAAACCAGACAGGAGACATGACATGATTACCTAATTCTACTTTATTGCAAGGCCACATTAACAGAATTTTGCAAGTTTCTTTTTCTGACTTTCAAGCAACTATGGAATCCTGCCTCTCTGATTGTTTCTTCTCTTCCCCTCTTTCCCCAAAGTCATTTGTACATTCCATTAGAGTCTTATAGCAGGACATAGACTATAAGCATAACAGGAAAGTAGAACTAACACATAAAAGGTAATGAATAGTAGCTATATGTAGGAGCTCTATCAATAGCAATTAATTAAAAGTGCTTTTGTTATGTTTATCATAAATATGTTAATAATTCATGGGATAAGAAAAGATAACAGATGTCCTTTTAAGGATGGATAACTTGTTAAGGAAGGGAAAGCTGAAATCAATGAGCAATTGTCATAATGGAGAGACCTGAAAAGTGGATATCTCCAAGGATCTATCTGCTGATCTTTAATATCTTTGTCAATGACCTGGAACTATGATTGAACAATAAGGTGATGAAGTCTGTCCTCAAATTATTTTGGGTAATTAATAGAAAAGAAAATGATGAGTACCTCAAAAAAAGATCTTGAAGGAATGAAGATTAAAATAGCATATGCATTTCAGAATATCTATCTAATCTGCAGTTCATTACAAGGAAAGATGATTTAACTCTGTGTATATGCAGATGGAATCAGAGCTGTCAGCAGTACAGGACAGAACTTTGGGTTTGTGGCATACCTGGATGAAATGTAGGATTTACGTGAGTGCAGCTATTGTGAAGAAGGGAAATTTAACATTGGACTTCATTAGACAAAGTGTTGGAAAAGAAACTCCAAGAGTACTACATCTATAGTGCAATCATACTTTGAATAGTGATTGGGCTAACTCAAAGGTGGAAATAAGTATTTCCAATGAACAATTGCCCTATAAATAAAAGCATTTGGATTTATTTTTACCTTAGAAAAAGGTTAGGAGAATGTGACAATATTGGATAAAGTTACAAATAAATAAAGATAAAGTCTCATACCATACTTTTCGGAGTATAACTTGCACTCCCCCCCCCCAAAAGTGGGTGAAAATTGTGGTGCGTCTTATACACCAAATGTTGCTGAAGCCCTGCCCACCCACTGGCCCCCACCCTTTGGCCATTTTGGCCTCCGCACCAGGGGTGGGTTCCAAATTATTTTACTACCACTCTGTGGGTGTGGCTTAATTTTGTGGGAGTGGCTTGATGGCCATGTGACTGGGTGGGAGTGGCTTGACGGCCATGTGACTGGGTGGGAGTGGCTTGATGGCCATGTGACTGGGTGGGAGTGGCTTGGCGGTCATGTGACCGGGTGGGAGTGGCCAACTTGTAAAATGTGGTGAAAAAGTGACTTATGACCATTTTTCACACTTAACGAACATCGGTCATTAAGTGTGAAAAATGGTCATAAGTCACTTTTTTCACTGCCATTGTAACTTTGAACAGTCACTAAACTGTTCAAAGTTATAATGGCAGTGAAAAAAGTCACTTTTTTCGGTCGTTAAGTGTGAAAAATGGTCATAAGTCACTTTTTTCACTGCCATTGTAACTTTGAAC
>QLTV01001703.1:1566142-1589604 GCA_003457575.1 Thermophis baileyi
CTTCTGAGCATACTCAGAAAAATAAATAAATAAATAAATAAACCCAAAAAAAGATGGCGACCGCATGCAGTGCTGGAAGTCACCTTCTGAGCAAAAAACAAAAAAAAAATTCGGAAAGAATTAAAAAAAAAGATGGCAGCCCCCACGGACCGGCAACCACCGATCTGGTTCTGATGACGTCACTAGCGGGTCGCCCCCGGTTCGGGTGAACCGGTCCGAACCGGTAGGAACCCAACCCTGCTCCGCACGCTCTGTTTTAGACCTGTTCCAGGCTGCTGGGATCACCACAGCACATCGCCGCCGATCACCGCCTCCGCGCATCACGTTTTTGGCCTTTGCATGCCCCATTTTAGGCCTCCTCGCATCGTATTTTCAGCCAGTTCCAGGCAGTGGGGATCAGCAGTGGCAGCAACGGAGATCCCCACCGCCTGGAACCAGCCAAAAAGGTGACACACGGAGGCCAAAAACGGGGCGTGCGGAGGCCAAAAACACGATGCGCGGAGGCGGCGATCGGTGGCGATTGGCGGCGATGTGCTGTGGCGATCCTGGCAGCCTGGAACGGGTCTAAAATGGGGCATGGAGAGGCCGAAAACACGATGTGCAGAGGCCAAAAATGCAATGCACGGAGGCCAAAAACGCGACGCGCGGAGGCCAAAAACGTGATACGCGGAGGCGGCGATGGGCTGTGGAGATCTCCACAACCTGGAACAGCTGATTGGCGGTATTCCGGGAGGCTGATCCAACCACCAATCAACTGCTCGTGGTGAATCAGGCTACGATAACATGTCAAAGCTGACCAAGCTGTTTGCTGTTTGCTGTTTGCTGCAAGGATGCTAGCCAGATGAATACCGATGGATGCTGGTAGGGTTAGGGTTAGGGTTAGAGGCAGCATTTTTTTTCTTGTTTTCCTCCCCAAAAACTAATGTGCGTCTTATACTCCGGAGCGCCTTATACTCTGAAAAATATAGTAATTCCTAGAACCTCTGGTTATGTAATGAAGCTGAGTATGCCACTTCAGAACAGATAAAGGATATACTTCACACAGTATGCAGTTAAACTGTGAGATTTCATGCTTTCAAATGAGTTGGTGATCACTTGGTTAGATTATTTTAATAGAAAGTTTAAATTCATGGAGCATCAAATTCTTAATGGTTTCTAAGCTTGATATCTTGGTTATACATTATTGATTCTAAATAAAAGTGGCTGGATAAATGCAAACAAGAAAATGTAATTTACCATATAGATTTTTGATCGGCCTCTGTAGAAGAAAAATACTGAGATGCAAGGTAAACAATGGCATTTGCTGTTCTCTCTTGCTGAGGGAGTAGTTTGTATCAGTGGCATGAGCCATAATTCCCAAACTGGCTCTTGCAGTATTGCAAGTGCCAGCTTGGGTGCAGTGCAACTTACTGTTGAATTGAAATACTGTTCACTTATCTTTGAATTGTCAAAAAACTATCCTGAGAGGAAAAGAGCTCTCTTGTTGATCTCTATCCACCCATTATTTCAGTCATTGCTGGTCATCTGATTTTCTTCCAGAATCAGGGTGACAAAGTCAACCCCATTTACTTTGAGGTTGGCCTTGGACAGTGTTGGAATAAGGGGGGAAAAAGATAAATTTGTAAGGATGCTGAATTCTGTTTCATTCATTGACTGGAGATTAAATGAAGGCAATGTCATGAGAACACTGCAACAAAAAAAGTTGCCTGGTCATGTTAGACTGTAGTCAGATTAGAAGTGGAGAAAAGCTCACTTTGCATCTTCTCTACTCAGATTAGAGGGTTATCCTGTAGTGAGAAGAAAATTAAATTACACCAGCAGTTTATAGTGACAAAATAACTTGTAAGCAGCGGTGGGATTCTGTCAGAGTGCGCACAGTGTGACTACTTGAGATAACCCAGGAGCAAAATACAGTAAACAGAGGTTTGTATTTCAAATAGTGGTTTATCTACAAGGAATACTGTATTTTTTGGAGTATTAAGACACACTTTTTTCCCTCCTAAAAGAGGCTGAAAATTTGGGTGCATCTTATACTCCGAATGTAGCCCCACCCACTCACCGGCCCCTATCCTTCGGCCTCCGTGCGTCCTCTTCCTGGCTGACAATTGCCACTGACAATGGCTTGTGTTTTTGGGCTCCGCACATTGCATTTTCAGCCTCCAAATGCTCGTGTGGTGCCCAAAATGGCTACCTGGAACAGCTGCTGCCTTCTCTTACCCCTTCTGTATTTTGCCTGCTTTAGTCACTGGAGCTACCTCTGAGGATCAGCTGTCCTTTTGAAGCTGTTTTTCAGCCCAAACATGAGCTAAGCGATCTTCCCTGCTTTGCCTGCTTTTCTAATTGCTGCTCCCTCTGACAATCAGCTGTGCTTTAGAAGCATAGCCCCAACCATCCCCAACCTCAAAACCAGTGAGCGAATGAATGTGCTGAAGCTTATCCCCCACCATCCCCAACCTCAAAACCAGCGAGTGAACAAATGTGGTGAAGCTGACCAGGCTAAGGACTAGCCAGATGAATACCTGGTAGGCAGAATTCCCCCCCTCCCTATTTTCCTCCCCAAAAACTAAGGTGCGTCTTATACTCCGGTGTGTCTTATACTCCAAAAAATATGGTATATACATACACGTACTTGGCAAAGTCAGGCAATCAATCATCAACTATAGCATGGAAGCACACATGGAGAGAGAGGCGCCCTCACAGGGCCTGTCTTATATATACAGCCTCTTAAAGTGATACCAGTTAAACAACCCTGCTGACTCATTCTCATTGCATCATCATTTCAGTATTACAGCATTGCAACATTACAGCAATGTAATGCTATTACATTGGTCAGCTATTGGTCAGCTATTAAATCATCATTAACCTGACAGATTCAAATAGTTTAACAACCGGTTCACCCAGGGTCAGGTTGGCTGTCGTGGGAGGCGTGGCATATCCTTGTCCTCTAGCTCTGCTGCACATGCAGGATGAGTCTCCTGCGATGACCAACCTGACCCTGGGTGAACTGGTTGTTAAATTACCCTCCCCCCACTATCAAAGTGGATCCTGGGTGCTGCGCTGCAATGGAGAAACAGGAAACAGAGCGGCCAGCATGAGGAGGAGCAGGGAGAAGAAAGAAGGAAAGCGGCCTTCTATTTCCCTCATGCCGGCATCTCTGTTGCCCGTTTCTCCATTGCAGCACAGTGCAGCGCCCAAGATACACTTTGATAGTTAATTTAACAACCGGTTTGTCCGAACACGTGCAAACCACTGAATACCACCATTTTAATACCACATTAAGGTTCTTTTTTAAATTTTCCTTTTTGTGTTTGTTTGAAATCCTGTTACAACTTCAGTTTTACAGTCACATCACTGCTAGGCCCTTCAATTTCTGGATTAGAATAGAATAGAATAGAATAGAATAGAATAGAATAGAATAGAATAGAATAGAATAGAATAGAATAGAATAGAATAGAATAGAATAGAATAGAATAGAATAGAATAGAATAGAATAGAATAGAATAGAATAGAATTCTTTATTGGCCAAGTGTGATTGGACACACAAGGAATTTGTCTTTGGTGCATATGCTCTCAGTGTACATAAAAGGACAAGATACATTCGTCAAGAATCATAAGGTACAACACTTAATGATTGTCATAGGGTACAAATAAGCAATCAGGAAACAATGAATATTAATATAAATCGTAAGGATACAAGCAAAAAGTGTCAGTCATACAGTCATAAGTGGGAGGGGATGGGTGATAGTAACGATGAGAAGACTAAAAAAACTAGTATTGTAAGAAGTGGTAGTATGGGAGGGTTTCTCCTAAAATCTACCACCATTTCTATGGTTCTGAGTGTGTTTAGTTCAAGATTGTTCCGGTCGCACCACAACGCTAGTTGTTCAACCTCCCATCTGTATGCAGATTCGTCTTTGTCTCGAATGAGACCAATCACTGCTGTATCATCTGCAAACTTCAGTATTTTAACAGAGGGATCTTTTGAGACGCAGTCATTGGTGTACAGAGAGAAGAGAAGTGGAGAGAGCACACAGCCCTGGGAGGCTCCTGTGCTAATTGTGCAGGTATCTGATGTGATTTTGCCTAGCTTCACTTGCTGCTTCCTGTCCGTTAGGAAACTTGTGATCCACTTACAAGTGTACTCAGGTACCGCTAGCTGATTTAGGTACCGCTAGCTGATGGTGTTGAATGCTGAACTAAAGTCTACAAAGAAGACCCTTGTGTAGGTCTTTGGAGATTCAAGATGTTGTAGGATGTAGTGCAGAGCCATATTAACAGCATCATCTGTCGATCTATTTGCTTGGTAAGCAAATTGCAGGGGGTCTAACAGTGGATCCGTAATGGTTTTCAAGTGGGACATCACTAGCCTTTCAAAGGTTTTCATAGCTACAGATGTTAGAGCAACTGGTCTGTAGTCATTCAGTTCCTTGATGGAGGGCTTCTTCGGCACTGGGATGATAGTGGAGCGTTTGAAGCAAGAAGGAACATGGCATATCTCTAGTGATTTGTTGAAGATTTGGGTGAAGATGGGGGCCAATTGGTCAGCACAGACTTTTAAGCAAGAAGGAGTTATCTTGTCTGGGCCCTTCAATTTCTGGATTACAAATTATAGAGTTAACAAACAGCAGCATAAAAATGACAAAACTCTACATTGAACAAATTGGAAAATAATGAACTGTGCATTACCAGTTGATGTTGAATTTCTGGGTCTTATTATGTATCTCTAAAGCCCATGGAAAGCAATATGCAGCTGGATCTGTTTCAAGAAGTTTGCTGAGGTTTTTGAAGCATGTTATTTCATTTTTAGTTATTTCTCATAATAAATGAAGTTGTCATAAAAAATGAATGGGCTAATTTGATACATACATTTGAAATTCCTCATTTACAAATTATACTGAAGTTCCAAATAACTACACTGCTCTGACAAACAGAAGAATATTACTTTCTTTGAGTTTTTATGGATATTCACTATGTGAAAATTTAACCAATATTTGCACTATACTCCAAAATCATTGTAATCTACAGTCCTAGGCTACTTATTCCAAGCATATCCCTAACCATTGTTAGGGGAACTATAGTCTTGGAACGTGTAATATGAATTCCAAATTCTGATTTCTACCAACCAGAAATGGCCTCTGCTCTGAATTTAGATGATATGCATTTTAGCAATGTCAAAGACTGTTCCAGAGGTCCTGAATAATAGGATCGGGATGTCAATGTGCATGATCAACTTGGCAAGATAGTTTAGCATGTTATGAGAGTACATCAGTGTCTTTCCTGAAAGATCTGGAATATTTTATCTTCAAAGGTACTCTCAGTGGTGGGCTGCTGCCAATTCAGACTGATTCGGGCAAACTGGTAGTTGTGACCAGCAGGTGGGCCAGCCCACCTGCCCTGGCGCTATCCCGTCCTATATCGCCGTGTTTTTGAAGCCGCACGCATGCGCGAAAGGCACGCACAAGAGCTAATCGCCTTGTTTTTGAAGCCACGCGCATGCGCTCACATTTTCGGTGCTGGGTGAACCGGTTGTTACATTATGTGACGCCCACCTCTGGGTACTCTTGATTTCAGTCAAAAATAATTTGTTCTCCATTTATTCTAGAACAGTGTTTCTCAAACTTGGCAGTTTTAAGATGGCTGAACTTCAATTCCCAGGATTCACTAGCCTGCATTCAACTTTTGGAAACTGAGTTGCCAAAATTGAAACACTGGTCTAGAGGGTAAGGCAAAAGGGACATTCTGCTATCTATCCTGGCAATTGGATTTGAACAATTCTGGCATTTGATCCTTTGCCACTCTTTCAGATTTTGAAACTGTAGAACTGATAGGGACTTCTGTACTCCATACAGATGCTACATCTTACGATCAGAATTGTTGTCTCCAAAATGACAGAAATGAGTAATGGAGTTAATAACAAAACTATACACAGATCCTGTTTCTATGAGTTTGTGGAGAGAGAGATAGAGAGAATGAAAGAGATCTATGTTATGAAGAGTCCATTTTGACAGCTCTTTGAGATCAGCTTCAAATCACTTCATATCATGTGAATTCAAATAAAGCTAAATTTCAGCCACCAAAAAACAGAATCAGTATGTTTGAGAAAATCCTGAAGCCTGCAGAGCATAAGGCAAACCAGGAAATGTGTTCAATTGTGGTGAAGTGTTGAGCATTAGAAAATGCCCTGTTTGAGAGTAAGTTGAATAGAGGCATTCCATTTGTACACAAAGACACACTTCAGTATCACATTACAACCTCTCTTATATTTGCTTCTCAGATTCAAAGCATGATAGTGAAGGGAAAAAAAATTAAAGATTGCTTTAAAAAAAAACACCATATATATTTGACTAACATCAGAGTCATTTGAAGTGTTATATACCGTATATTTAATGTTTCAAAGTTTTGTGCTCTTCCCAATTTTTGCAATACATTTCACCAAATTAAATGCTTTGTACCACCTTAGGAAGTTCAGTTGGCCTTTATTAATGCAATATGAATTTATTCTTTTCTTTCATACAGTTTCTTAAACATTTATTGAGCTGGAGTGAGTGAGCCTTTTAATCCCCATAGTTATAAATAATGTGTAACTAATTAAATACAACAACCATATAAGAGTAGTTGGACTACACATTTTAGGTATTAAACTGGAGGGACAAAAAGTAGAATCACCTTTTAGGTATTTTTTTAATTTAGATATTAATGTGGAAAAATCCATCAAGAGTGATATATATTCTAAAGCATTTTATCATTTTCACAGAACTCGCAAAATTATTTTACTCCTTAAAAGGCCTTAATCCAAATGATAGAATGAGACCTATAAAAGGGGACAAATTTGTGAAGGATGATTATGTCAGTCAAAATAGCGTAAAACAGTGAATTGTAGTTGTGGCTGGATTGACATGAGAATCTTATTTTAGAATGACCAACATTTAATTTTGTTATTTAATTTCTCCCTCATCTTGTTCCCTGGACTTTTCTGTCCCAAGTCCCAAGTGAGTCAAACTGGATTATAGCCCATAGAGAGGGATTTAACATGTGATATTCTTTTTATTTGAATAATACCTGTGATAAAAGGTTAATCAGAAGTGGGATCACAGGGGGAGTAATTAACCAATTAACTGATTATCTAATTATGTAGCAGGGAATCAAATGCCTTCTGGAAGTCAATCTGAACTATATTCAAGTTGTTCTTCCTCTGCTTGCAGTTTTCCAAAATCATCTTGTCAGGAGCTGATCTTTTTCTCCTTTGCTGTTTGGGGAATATTTCTACCGAAGTGGAAAAAGTTTATTTTTATTTAGTTGCTGTTGGACACCATAAGCTAAACCACCATTAGCAATTTCAAAAATTGTTAAGCAGGTAATTGGCTAGTAGTTGGCGGGTGCTGACCTTTTCATTGGAATTTTCCTTACTAGGTAGGTTTTGCCAGCTGTTAACCAATCTTCAATTTCACTTCCTTGCAGTGTATTGTAAACTACTTGGTAATGAGTATGTGTAGACCAATCAGAAGTTTCAATCAAAAAGCATGAAAGTCATATTCATCTAATGCTAACCAATTCTTGATATCCCTTGCTATTTTCTCCACCATTTCTGCTGTCATTTCAAGTTGTTTCATTTCAGCTTCTTTCTTATTCTTACATATTTCCTTTATCCAAGCTGCATTTTTATTGTATTTCCTTGGATTATTGCATAGCTGTGCTCAGAACTGCACTGTTTCTTCTTTGTCAGGTTTTGGCTGATTCATTACAATCCCTTTGTTGATGGACTGGTAGAAACATTTCAAATTTGACTGCAATTAGAGATTCTGTCTGTGGTGTGTAGGATCTTGTTTTTAAACTATATATATAGAACAAGCTGATAGGGAGGAGATCCTGTGGCTCAGAGGTTAAAGCATTTGCCTAACAAGGCAAGCTGCCCAGGTTCGAATCCTATAAGGGGTATGGCTAGCTGATGAGAGCTAAATAGCTTGAAATAGATCTATACTAGTCTCTCTTTATTTATTTATCAGTAAAAATATGTCACACACACACACATATATATAAGTCCAACCCCCTGCTTAGCCAGGAAACCCTACACCACTTCAGACAAATGGTTATCCAACATCTTCTTAAAAACTTCCAGTGTTGGAGCATTCACAACTTCTGGAGGCAAGCTGTTCCACTGATTAATTGTTCTAACTGTCAGGAAATTTCTCCTTAGTTCTAAGTTGCTTCTCTCCTTGATTAGTTTCCACCCATTGCTTCTTGTCCTGCCCTCAGGTGCTTTGGAGAATAGCTTCACTCCCTCTTGTTTGTGGCAGCCCCTGAGATATTGGAACACTGCTATCATGTCTCCCCTTTCTTTCATCTGTTCTAGCTGACTTGCTTCTGATCTTAGCATGCTAATTTTCCAACCTGTTCTTTCATTTTGGTGTTGTGTTCTTTGGCTTTGTTTGTTGATTTTGCATCCCAGATCTTTAGTTGTAACTGCAGCTGTACTGTGCTGTAGTTGGTTTATTCCTGAAGTGAGTTAATGCTTATATTTGATATTGCAATATTGGCATTCTTTAACACTTGTGCTTTTTATTTCTTTGTAACAACATTCAATGCAGGCAGCCTTATTCTGTTGTTTTTGTGCTGTTCTAGCTGCTCAATTATTCTTCAATTCAATTCCTCTTTTTTTTTATTTAGAGGGCTTTGTTCTTTCTGAAGATAATGCAGAATAAAGGGTTCCTGGTTTGGGAACACAAAATTAATCAGTAGCTATGTGGCTTCCTCTACTGCTGACTCCCCCTTGTTTGCTTCTAAAATCTGAGCTACTTTTGGTAAAATTTGGATGTGTTTGCCTGGAGTAGACTTTTGCAAATAATCTAATTCTACTTCTGTGAATACTTTATTTCATGATATGAACCATTGATCTGCTAACCTCTGTTCTGTTCTTGTTGATTCTGGATGCTCTTTCCAGAACAGGTGCATTCTTTGCAAATATTCTTGTTAGGGTTTATTTGTAATAATACTTCATTAATTCTTTATTTTCAGTTGTCATATATTTGCAAAAGGTAAACAACTTATCTTCTTGTAGTCCTTGGCTGTTCAGCTAACAGTCCTGGATCTTGTAGCCCATTTGTCTCTAGATGTTTAGTAACTCCAATACCCAGTGTGGTCCTTGTTGACTATAGTGACAACTAATGCAGGATAGATTCACCATATTGATCATAAGAGAGGTAGTCTTCATTTGGGTTCACTGATGAGACCTTTCCAGGATGGCTGAACCTTTGGAACAGCTCTCATTCTCCTCAAAGCATACAAACCCACAATCACTTCAAGGTAATGCCTCTCTGAGTGATTGTTATTGTTATTTTCCTCTTAAACGGTATCACACTTCAGACACATTACATAAAGACCCAACTCTCTAGAAAAGGCTCTACTACTAAAGGTGAAAGTAAAGAGAAAAAGAGAATGACCAGCAGCAAGGTAGAAGGACTCAGTTACAGTAGTGATGATAAACACAGAATTGGGACACTTTAAAGAACAGGTTACAGATGCTTCATCATGGAGAATAATCTAGGAGTCTAAAATGATTCGGTGGCACATAATTATGGTGACATACCTAAGACACACAAGCAAAAATACAGCATTGTGGTGACTCAGTCACCATATCTTTCTCTTTCCCTTGCACCCATTTACCCCTGGATGCCTACCCATTCTTTACCATTGCACTGTGTTTTCTTTTAGTCTTTTGCCCCCTCAATATTTCCTTCTATTTTCCTAACCCGACCTAACATGAAAATATACAATTAACAAATAAAAAAATGACAAAAATAACTCTGTTTCAATTATCTTTATAGTATGAAAAGATCGGTGCAGCCCTCAAGCTTTTATCTGAATTTTAGGCGTGCTTTGAATGTTACTGTTTTATTCATGTCCCAAAGAGTAGAGTTCTTACTATAATTTCCCAATGTAGCTACCTTGTTGGAATGTTTGCTTCTTTGATCTTCATAAAAATAGGTTGTTGGATCTCGGGGAGAAGGCCTATTTTCTATGCCCTATTGACTTCAAATCACTTGAGGCAGAATGCATGCTAGGTTTACACTGCTCCTAATTCAAAATCTCCCGTAAAGCTTTGCCTCTGGTAGGCAGATTGGGAATTTTACCATGTGGAAAAAAAAAAGATGTTAAAACAAAAGAAAACAAACTAATAGTGGGCTTGCTTTTGTAAACCATCTTAGTGGAAAAAATGTGCAAGGAAGTTGTTTGAAATGAGTGACTGATGGATTCAAAATTATATTTCTCATCTAGGCACTTTAAAAAAAAATTCAATTGCCCCTTTGTATTTGTTTAAAAATTTAGATATCAACATGTCTTTTGTTTAGTTAGCAATATCCAGTTCATTCTCCTTAATGCAACTTGTCAGACTGTAATTTCTGGATCAACCAAAGAGGGTTGGCCTTCTTTCAGATGCACAGATTTGGTTTGAAGAGGGTTAGGTAACCTTTGTGTTTTTCAGGGGTGTCAAATTTGCGTCATCATGGCATCGTCACATGATATATCGTGACTTTTTTCCCCTTCACTAAACCGGGCGTGGGCGTGGCCAGCACGTGACGCATCTGGCCCGCGGGCTGTGAGTTTGACAGCCCTGGTGTTTTTAAAAGATGCTTTACATTTCAAATGATGCTATGTCTCAATATTCAAGTGGTGTTTTTAATTCACAAGAGTACGCATTTGAATCTGAGCCCCATAATCCTTTATTTTTATTTAATTTTTTTTAAAAAAAGTCACATACATTTCTCCTATTCTTCAAGACTAAAAATGTGCTCTGATTCAGCACAGCATGGAATTCAGGTTGATTTTAAACTCGAGGAGATACAGAGGAATCTACCTATTCTTGTCTCCAAATGAAAGTATTCAGTGGAGCTCTGACTCTAGTATTTTAAGTGTTCTGTACACCTGAAAGAGTAAGGGATTGGGCTGCACACATCAAAAAGGTTGAAAAATAATTCAACAAATAAACATTACACACACACACACATGTATATGTATATGTAAAACACAGAGAGTGAAAGAGAAAATTTAAATAAATTACACTAATGTTGGAAGCACCAAAGGGCTTCCAGGTTGAAAGGATGCCCAGTTGGGAGATCCTTTTATGTCCCTGGCAGGAGCTGGAGCAAATGACAGAAGCTCATCCCATCCAACAGCAGCATTCGGGTCTTGAATGTGGGCTTGCTGCTTGTCAACCCAGGGTCCTAACCATGCCAGTCACCATGCTCCTCATTTAAAGAAAATAATAAAATAATAAATACAATTTTACTTCCACTTCATGTGTGGAAGAAGAATAATTGGAATCAGAGATCAACTAAAATGTGAATTTATAAAGTTGGGAGAGAATGGGGACTGATTTGAAAGGATGTTAGATTTTTACTTTAGGTCAGTTATTGACTTTTTTTAAAAAAAAAATCATTTTATAGATAAAAGATTATATGCCATTTGTCTGTTGCCACCCACTGGCAGTATTTACAACTAACACATTATTGACTTTTTAATTTCAGTCATAATAACTTTCAGTATTATTAGAAATGATCAGCAAATCTTACAGGACCAAAAAGATTACAATTAGCCTTTATTAGTCGTTGTAGTTATTGTAATGGATAAATGAACTGTATTTTAAGGACATAATGGAACAATGATTAGGATAACATCAGTTTGCCTAAACAATGGGAAACTGTCTTGATGCCCATATCAAAAATATCAGTGTATCCTAGAATATGGCTTATTTGGAGAAAGGAAACAGATTCTTTACATCCTTTCCATTGTTAAGCGACTAGTCTTTCAATCCTGAAAGATAAACAAAATGGCTGTAGTTACTCGATGGATTGAAAACCCGATGTTAATTGCAACCTGTGAATGAGTTGCTTGCAGACATTGATGATATATGGACTTTGAAATATGGTAATCCTTTACTGAAACTGTTCTATAAATCTTCATATAGTTGTATAAGAAGCATATATATTTTTTCTACTTTCTATTTTTCTTCTTCTTTGCTCTGTTTCTTTGAATGAATAGAAAGAAAAATACAGGTAGTCCTCGGCACAAAATTTCTGTTGCTAAGCAAAACATGTGTTAAGTGAATTTTGTCCCATTTCTTGTCATAGTTGCTAAATGAATCGCTGCAGTTGTTAGGTTAGTAACACGGTTGTTAAGTGAATCTGGCTTCTCCATTGACTTTCTTGTCAGAAGGTCGCAAAAGGTGATCACATGACCCCAGGACACTGCAACCATCATAAATATGAGCCAGTTGCCAAGAATCTGAATTTTGATCATGGGATCATAGGGAGGTTACAATGCTTGTAAGTGTGAAAAATGATCATAAGTCACTTTTTTTGGTACCGTTGTAACTTCAAACAATTATTAAACAAATGGTTGTAAGTTGAGGACTATCTGTAATGTTTATTAGCATGTTATCCATTTTCTATTCTTTTTTAACCCACCTGGAGGTTACCTTAAATTTACCCATCAAATACTCTTCCAGTCTCTTCCTCCACCACAGTTTCTATTTTTAGAAAGTTGATACAAATACACACACACACACACACACACACACACACACACACACACACACACCAGTGGTGGGTTGCTGCCGGTTCGGACCGGTTCAAGTGGGCCTGCCCGCCCGCCCCTGGGTTATACTGACCTTTATCTCTGCTTCCGAAGCCCAGCTGATCAGGGGCGGCAGATTGAATTGCCGCTCCGCAGCTGTTTTCCGTGCTCCTTGCCTAGTTTGCAACGCGGAAGTTCTATTTCCTCTGAACTGCGCACACGCGCGCAGCGAAGTACGCACTCAGCGAAGCGGTTGTAAAGCCGGTAGCAACCCACCACTGATATACACAGTATATATACAATTGACACCTTCTAAGGGAAGGAAGTACACTTAATAAGCATGAATTTCAAAGTAATTTTGGGTATAATTGATTCTTAAAGTAATTTTTTCTTTAACATACACTGTCAACCACTTTTATTCCAATATAATCAACTGGAAATCCCAATGTCTCTCTGTTTACAATTCCAACATTAATACCACAGTAATTCAGATCTGATAAACTGTATTGTTATTTTAAAGAGTTGCAGACATTACTAATTCCAGCCACCTGGCAAAGGACTTAAATTGCAATTCCACAACAACAATTAAAGAGATAGATTCTTCTTCCCTTTAGACTCTTTATTAGTTTATGTCATTTTCTTAAGCACTCAGATTTGCAAAGTTGGCTACATGCATTTTGATACATAAGATTCAAAGACTCATTTGCTTGCCTCCCCATCCCCATTCTAATGCTAGAAATGACACTGAGTTTTAGAATGAATTGTTCATTATAATACTAGCCTTTCCGTCTCAACATGCTTAGATAGATTGAATAAGCGGATTTAAGATCCTTACGTGGTCTCATCAATCTTCTGTGAAAATTAGAGAATGATTTGGCTACATTTGGGAAATGTGGTCATTTCTGAATAGCGAAAATGTGAACATTACAGGGAGTCCTTGACTTATGACCACAATTGAGCCCAAAATTTATGTTGCTAAGAGAGACATTTGTTAAATGAGTTTTTCCCCATTTTATGACCTTCTTGCCACAGTTGTTAAGTGACTCACTGCCGAGTCAAGAGCCGAAGTGGCGCAGTGGTTAGAGTGCAGCACTGCAGGCTACTTCAGCTGACTGCTAGCTGCAGTTCGGCAGTTCAAATCTCACCGGCTCAAGGTTGACTCAGCCTTCCATCCTTCCGAGGTGGGTAAAATGAGGACCCAGATTGTTGGGGGCAATATGCTGACTCTGTAAACCGCTTAGAAAGGGCTGTAAAAGCACTATGAAACGGTATATAAGTGCTGTTGCTATTGCTATTGCTGTTACTAATAATTGTTAGTAACATGGTTGTTGAGTGAATCTGGCTTTGCCATTAACTTTGCTTGTCAGAAGATCACAAAAAGTGATCACATGACTCCAGGCACTGCAACCATCACAAATATGAGTCAGTTGTCAAGCGTCTGAATTTTGATCCTGTGACCATGGAGATGCCGCAATGGTCATGTGTGAAAAACGGTCATAAGTCATTTTTTTCAGTGCCATTGTAACTTGAACAGTCACTAAATGAACTGTTGTAAGTCAAGGACTACCTGTATTAGCGTTCTTTTTTTTAAATATTTTTTTTATTTTTTCCAATATAAACATACATATTTTGTGGACAGTGCATTGATTGGGTCAAATCTTTTTTATACAATGTTAACAATAATAATGCAAATAGTATATAAAATTCCAATCTTCCAACTTCGAACAATACTAGTCTCATTTCATATTCCTTTTACATTTTCCCTTTAATTCATTTAAACATAAATAACATTTCTTTGCACCCTATGTTTGTTATCCCTTAGTAAATGTTATCATTTAATATTCTAAAAATCACTCATTATTCCACCATAGCATCAATATTCCAAATGTATAGAATTACTAATAACACCAATTATTAACAATATTCAATCCATCACGGGAGTTTATCTCAAAGTCCCCACCATTTCTAATCCTTAATATTTTAAATTCACAATATATTTTAACACACTGTTAATATTAATACTACAGTTAAATTGCCTAATCTTAAATTACCATCTACTAACCTGAATTTATTGGAGTTATGGTATTTCCCCATTTTATTAGTATATTTTCCCATTATCCATAATCTCTTAATCTTTCTAAAATTCCATCATTTATATATATTTTTGGTCAATCTTTTATGTCTCTCTCTTGGAATCTTGTATCTCTTTTTGATTTTTTTGTATCTATTAAACTTTCCCTTCTGGGTGCCTTTTCTCTCTTTCTGTTGCGTTATTTGAACACCCATCCACGAGACTTCCTTTTTGTTTTTTTTAAAAGGGGTTTTTCTCCTTTCTCTCTGTACCATTAAGAGGTTATGTAATTGTCTTCTACTTATTTGTCTTTTCTCCTCTTTATTCTTAATTTCTTGCTTCTCATTTTTATTTTCCCCTTTCCCTGCTTTTCTAATTTCTCATCTATTTCTTGAATATCGTGTTCCTCTTTCCCTCCAATTGTTGAGTAGCTTCTACATTCATTTCTGTATCTTTAAACAATCCCTTTGCCTCTTTGTCATCTCTTAAAAATTAATGCAGACTTTTTAACATACACAATATTTCTTCATACATCTCTAAATCCATTTTATAGTGATTTAATACAAATTATAAAAAGTATATTTCTATTTATTCCAATATCTCAATATTTAAGAAACTCCTGCTTAATCAAATTACAATTCCATAGTTATACCTTCAAAACCCCACGTTTTATTTCATAATAATTTACAGCCTTATAGTTCCCCAATTGTATATCTCCCAATTGTCCAAATTTTAAAGTCTTATTTCCTTCTTCTCTCTTTTCTTCTGACCCTTTTCTTCTTTTGCCTCATAGAATATTCTATTCTATTAAATAACATTAATAGTCCAAGTCCAAATTAGTTCAAATTAATCCACTAAATTCTTCCAATCTTTCCAATCCATAATCCAATAGTCAATTTTAATAGAGTTTAGTTGTTTGCAAATTAGTTCCTTTTATAACTCTTCAAAAGGAAAAGAAAAAAAACACAATTGAATGTTCCAAATTTTTCCAGTCGTCTTCTAACAACAGAGTCAAGGTCAAGCCATTCAGCAGATGTTGTTGCTCCTATTCTGTGTATTAGACTTTGTGTATATTACTTTGGCTTTCATTGAATATACTGTGGCTATAGTGTTGTAGTACTTCTCTTTATCCAGTAGATGGCTCTCTTATTCCCAAATCCAACATTAAGCAATCTGTCAAAAACAGCTGATTATCCAATAAATCCAGGGGGTTTAAAAATTCAAATAAACAAATAATTTCTCCCTAAAGTCACTTTCAAATTATTAGAGCTTTTTTCCAAGCTTTCTTTATTTTATAGCTTCTCTTGGGCCTTTTTCGCCTTTTCGTTTCCGGTTTTTTTTCTCCGTGTGTTAATTTGCCGCTATTTTAAACTTAGGAGTTTTCTTTTCATATTCTTTTTGTTATTGCAAGTCATTAAAGTAAAAGTTGGTAATTATCTCACCCAATTTCAATGTTCTGTCCATACACCACTCCTGTACAATCTTGGGTCCTGATTGTCCCGGCTTTGTGACTGCCAGCAATGGCGGTCGTGCCTGCTGCCATTCGGGAGAGCTTGCTTCGAACCTAACGAGGAATTTGCGAGTTCCTTGTGGCCAGCGAAGCACCTCTCCTTTCTTCACCTCCCCTCCAAGGAGGCTATGACCCCAAAGGGTCTCCCGGCAGCGGTTACCGGCTGGATTTTCGCGGGGCTCAACAGAGCCTGCTATTTTCCAGCCATTCTCACTGTGGTTGTAACCGGAAGCCCTGTATTAGCATTCTTGAAAGTGTATTAGATCCCTCTCCCACCCATCCCCAATGTGCCTTTGCTGACTCTGTAAAACGCTTAGAGAGGGCTGTAAAAGCACTATGAAGCGGTATATAAGTCTAAGTGCTATTGCTATTGCTATTGCTATTGCTGTTACTAATAATTGTTAGTAACATGGTTGTTGAGTGAATCTGGCTTTGCCGTTACCGGCTGGATTTTCGTGGGGCTCAACAGAGCCTGCTATTTTCCAGCCATTCTCACTGTGGTTGTAACCGGAAGCCCTGTATTAGCATTCTTGAAAGTGTATTTTTTCCCTGTTGTCTGTAAAATGAGGAACAAGATTGTTGGGGGCAATATGCTGATTCTGTAAAACGCTTAGAGAGGGCTGTAAAAGCACTATGAAGCGGTATATAAGTCTAAGTGCTATTGCTATTGCTATTGCTATTGCTGTTACTAATAATTGTTAGTAACATTGACCCCAAAGGGTCTCCCGGCAGCGGTTACCGGCTGGATTTTCGCGGGGCTCAACAGAGCCTGCTATTTTCCAGCCATTCTCACTGTGGTTGTAACCGGAAGTCCTGTATTAGCATTCTTGAAAGTGTATTAGATCCCCCTCCCACCCATCCCCAATGTGCCTTTGCTAGACTTCCTCTAGGACCAAACTTTATTGTTTGGACTACCTACTGCAGATTGAAAGAGCTGAGGTGGAGCAGTGGTTAGAGTGCAGTACTGCAGGCTACTTCAGCTGACTGCTAGCTGCAGTTCGGCAGTTCAAATCTCACCGGCTCAAGGTTGACTCAGCCTTCCATCCTTCCGAGGTGGGTAAAATGAGGACCCAGTTTGTTGGGGGCAATATGCTGGCTCTGTGAACCGCTTAGAGAGGGCTGTAAAGCACTGTAAAGTGGTATATAAGTCTAAGTGCTATTGCTATTGCTATTGGCATTTCCATATGAGAAGATTCTTCTGTTCTGCAAAACATCTTTGGGAGGGAAGCAGATGGAGCTGTGATAACCTTCCTAATCAGCAAGTAGAACTAAGTCAGTCCTGGAAAAAATGAGGTAAAAGTTGCTGAAGCTAGATTTCCCTAATTTTCTCCCCTGAGAATGAAGCTTTGTGAGAAAGCTAAACTGGCAGTTGATAGACTAATGAAATAGCCACTTCTTTGTGTGTGACCTTTGCCCTTTAAAGTGTTTGCACACAATTGCTATGTTCCCGTTCCTGCATATTTTGATATTAATTTTCTTTCTTTCTTGTTATTTTTATGCAGAAGGGCTGCTTTATTTAGTGGGACTGTGCATATTTTAGAAATGATTTGGAAGAAAGTGCTTGGCATCTCACATTAGCGCAATTTCTCTCTGATATTCATTAAAAGAGATCAATTGTCTTCAGACCTCTGTTTAAGTTTCAAGAAAATATATATTGATGCCTTAAGAATTCACTCATTAAAGTTAACGCAACTTTTAGAGCAGCAGCACTTGTTTGTTTCAGACACAAAGATTTGACTCCTTTAATGGATGGCAGAGGGTTATACTCATTTCATGTGAGAGGTGAAGCATCTCTTCTAAAGCATGTACAAAGCATGTTCAGAGTCACTATTTCATAAGAAACAAATATAATCAAAGCATATCCATTTTAATCCCAGTGGGTGCCAGCCTCTAGTCAATGTTGGCTGAACTTGAGGATGCTAAGCTGGATCAGATCTCATTAAAACTTGGATGGAAGGCCATCAAAGATTCCCACAGATTTAGGCTAGACTGGGTAGTTAAAAATATCCTGGAAATAAGGAAGTGTCACTTTCATTTTGGTGCCAAGACAGTGTCCATATAGTCACTAGGAGTGAAATTCAGCTTAAGAAAAACTTATTTTTGGCTTGAAGCATTCCAGCATCACAATGTCAGCCAAGGATTCCAGATGCTGCTACACCAGACTGTCAGGACAAATATAGGCAGGAATAACCCTTCCCACTTTTTAAAAACATAAAAAATAAAAAGTGTAAAGCTCTAACAATCATCCAGATCTTGAGTATCTCTAAATTTTACAAGCCTTCGGCAGGTAGCAAATATTCTGCCTCACTTAAGCCACTACTGCTTACAAATCTTTGTGTGTTCCAAAATGGTAGATTTTTGGATCTCTAAATGTTCTAGCCTCAGATGCTTGCAAATATATGTTTACATTTTATTTATTTATTAAATATATTTATATGGCCACTCAACTCACACATAGAAAATTGATATGTAACTCTCCATCTAGAGCAGCACTGTCAAACTTGCGGCCCAGGGGCTGGATGCGTCACACGCTGGCCACGCCCATGCCCAATTTAGCAAAGAGGAAAAAAGTCACGATACGTTACATGACGACGACGTGATGATGCGAGTTTGACACCCCTGATCTGAAATAAGAAGTCTTTACAGCAAGATCTCTAACATATGGCATCATATAACATATGAGTGGTTCAATAAATGTGGTTATAGTGGTTATAGTGGTTCAATTAATGTGTGATATAATACAAAAGAATAATCTATTTTTTAATTTATCTTTTTCCTTAAATGGATTATTTGATCATCTCTGGATATATGTCCTACAAATATAGTATTTATAAACTGAAATGTTAGATGAGAGAGGAAAAAAATATTAGTGGAAATTATCCATTTTCTCTTAGTTCTCAGATGCATTGCACATGAAAACACTGATGGATTTAATAAAACAATGTCGCTGTAATTATTAAAGATACACTACTATATATGTTGGTCCACTCACAGAACTCCAAATTATTATTCTTCATTTATGGACACATTCCATGTAGAAACAGGGCTAACTTGCCATGACCAAATGTGATAAACTATTGTGCATTAGAGCAATGATCTGGGATGAACTAAAAAAAAAGTTAGTTTTTTTCTAATATGCACCTTAATCGACATGCTTATTCTGCCTAGGAATAAGAGCATAAAGTGTGGCAGAGTAAATGCAGATCCAACATTTACCATACAGAATAATACAAATTTGGGCATCATAATTTGGAAAGTTCACAAGACCAATAGATATATTAAAGGCAGCTAAATAAATCTTGAGATTAGGGATAAAATACAGCTTCACAGTAAAAGGCTAACACATCAATAGGCTTAGTTTTATGACAAGAAGTAAATACAGTAGAATATATGCATACAAGTGCAGTGAAATCAGTTTTTTAATTTAAAAAAAAGGGGAAAAAGAAATTTTACAAAATGAGCTTCAAATACAATCCATATAACATGGCATATAAATCTAGTGAAGAACATCAAAGATAAATATGTATGGAAATATAATGAGAGGCAATTGTAAGACATCAAAGAAGAGCCCAGTATCCTATTAACAGCTGCCAATTTTGTCTCCTTGCTATTTGTCTGAGTATCTTTCTCATTATTTCAGATAACTGTTCCAAAGTTCTCTTTTAGAATATTTGTATCCCTGGAAAATATTCCATTGATCAAGAATTTAAAATATGACAGCCAGTGACTTTGAACCAATCACTCTCTCTCAGCCCAAACCACCTCACAGTTATTGTGGGGGGAAATAGGAGGAGGAAGGAGTATTATGTGTGTTCACTACCTTATGAAGTAATAAATGCAGGATAAAAATCAAACAAAAAATACTTTACACATAAAAATCTATATTACTGAAATACACACAAACACATACACACACAAACACATATACACACACACACACACACACACATATTGGAAGGCTATGTTTATCTTTTCTTTCCCAATATCACTATTCCCCCTCACACACACAGAGAGAGAGAGATACAGTTTATTAAAAAGATCCAATTAAAACCAATGTGAATTTTTACTAAGCTCTTGGATCTGCATGATGAAGATGTCTGGAGGTAGTTAGAAAAAATATCAGATTTCCCAGATTTACTGGGATTTCCAGTAACAGTGTGTTCTCCTTTTTACATCAGTAATTTACTAAAATAAAACCTGGTTATATTAACACATATTTGCGTTGTCTGAAGTGCACACCTTGACCTTTAGCTTTCTAATTAGACGAAGGATTAAAAGTTATCTCGACTAACTAAAACCAAATGAATAAAAAGAGAGAAGTAGTACACGGTGTCAATCAGCAGCTAGAAGACTCAAAATGACAAACTGTGTCAAGCTCGGAAAATAGTGCAGATATATGATGAGCAGATTCAGTTATATTCACATTAAACAAATTGAAATGGCAGGATATGCTGAATAATTCTAATATTAACATATATTGAATTGTTAGGAGGATTTGAAAGAACATGCTGTATTCCAATTCTTATTCATTGTAATCTGTTTTGGATTTTCTTTTGTCTCTCAAATTGTTAAACTATTTTCTGTAAAACATAATTTGGTAAATAATGTAAACCAGAAATCACTATCTTTGTAAATGCTTCCCAGTCTAATTTGTATTCATTTGCTCTTCCTTCCCTCACTGACCCAACTTTTAACTAATTACACACATGAAATCACAACCTATTACACACATGAGAACACTGTGGGCATGTTTATCATCCCCCAAGACCAGGTCATTCTATTAAAGTACTGGCCAAGGTTCAAACATTAAACCTTCTCATTCTGGAGTAGAACAGCTTGCTATTTTGATATGGACCTTTAATTCTTGGTTGGCCTAAAAGTTTATTTTGACATGTCACTGAGACTTTTGTGAGTTTACGTTCCAGCTGTTCTTACGCCCACTGTATACAATGTGATCTAAAAGAGATATTAATTTACACACCAATAATCAAATGTGAATTATATCTAGCTCTTTCTTGGCTCTGAATATCATATTCCTTTCAAACTATCAAATTTTCTGCAAGTTCTCCCTGTTTCAGAAACAATTTGTGAAACACATTCGAAACAGGGCTTGGACCCACTAGCAGTTCCACTGTCAGAAGGGTAGAAAGATCATTTTCAACAGTTCTCATTTCAGTTCTTAATACTATCCATTGTGCTGCGAGTTAATGTTTGAAAAGGCTTCTTCGTAATGAACATGTTTTTAATCATTTCAGATATATTGTCTTCCTTATTGTGCTTTTATGCTGTGTGTGAAATTATTTCCACATCAAACCAAGTGGCTTGGTTTGATGTGGAACCAAGTTGATGACTGCCAAGTAATAGATTTCTTTACCTGTCAGTTTGGAATAGGGAACAGAGTATTTTTTTTTCTTTTAGCCACATCTCCTATTCCACCTAAAACTTAATGAATGAAAGAAATCTCCAGCCTTCTCAAAAAAGGCTAATGCCATTTCCATTGCTATTGCTTCCTACATGGCTACCAGGTAAACTCTAATCAAATATTCAGATTAAAATGTCCATATTTAAGCTACAAACAGCCAGATAATCACTGGATGGCACCAAAGTTAGATTTTTTTTCTGAATCTTTTTTTTTAAGTTTTTATCATCAAAAGGAGGATATTCAACATTCTTCCACAGGTGACAAATGGATGCACACCCAGTATGATCCATATCCCATCCAAGATACCACCTAAAACGATACTACAACAGTCACTCTTTGGGAGTATTTAGTGAGATAGTGACCTCCAGTTCCTATGTCATATTTCCCATTCCATAAGCAGTTATTGGAGCCTTCCATTGTTAGTGGCTTGCACAGATTTTAATGGCAAACTCAGCTAGAAGTGTCTTCTCACCCACACTGTTATTTCCATCATCATCATCATCATCATCATCATCATCATCATCATCATCATCATCATCATCATCATCATCTCCAATACAGCCTGTTCCTCTATATATCCGTTCTCTCAAATCCTAACATCATTAGAATAGAATAGAATAGAATAGAATAGAATAGAATAGAATAGAATAGAATAGAATAGAATAGAATAGAATAGAATAGAATAGAATATTTTTTTTTAAATTGGCCAAGTGTGATTGAACACAGAAGGAATTTGTCTTGGTGCATATGCTCTCAGTGTACATAAAAGAAAAGATACGTTCGTCAAGAATCATAAGGTACAACACTTAATGATAGTCCGGGTACAAATAAGCAATCAAATCATATTAGGAACCAGTCAATGTAAATCGTAAGGATACAAGCAACAAGTTACAGTCATACAGTCATTAGTGGGAGGAGATGGGTGATGGGAGTGATGAGAAGATTAATAGTAGTGCAGACTTAGTGAATAGTTTGACAGTGTTGAGGGAATTATTTGTTTAGCAGAGTGATGGCGTTCGGGAAAAAATTAAAAAGTCTTTAACTCACTTAACCTACTCTTCCCATAACAAACAATTCTACCATCATTTGCCTTACTTAGATTACCATTCTCTAATTACCAGCTCCTTGGCCTATCTTAAAAAGTAATAGTGAGAATCCCGTTTTGATATCCTATTTCAAACTCTTGTTACCCTTGAAATTTTTTTGTTAAGGTGGGAATAATTAAGACATTAAGAATTAGTCTATCTACTTATACCGTTTGGGTACTCCAATCTTCTTAATTGTCTCTCTAGATATATCCCGAAGAACATGCTGCATCAAACACAGACACTAATAAATTGTTCTTACACTCAGAGCTCTAACATTAGGGACATTTAACCTTAAAAATATTTCTAAAGAACTTAACAAGAGATAATTTCATTTTAAAAGAAAGCTGAGAAACAGTAAACACAGTTTAAATCTTGCAGCGTAATCTAAGAGATGCAATTAAAATGTTTTGTCATGGGAAAAGAATATACTAACACAATTAAAGTGGATGTGCATTTGGTATTGGGAGAAGATGATGCCTGGAAACATTCTAAACACAAATTACTTTAAAAAAAAAAGATTTATTCTCCATTCCATAAAAATGGTCAACACATATTTTCAGTGAAATCTATAGAAGTAATTATTATTTAATGCAAAGATGTACAGCAAATTTGCTGGAATCAGCTCTGGGAGTCTTGTTATTCTCCAACTTAAGTGTTATGTTTCTCATTCAGATGAGATTAAGTAAACCCACGCTATACCACCAAAGACACTCTCTATGGATTTCTCTAAATAGTTTAAGACTATATGGTGTTGTATCAAAGCAAAGCCCAGATTCCATTCCATATATATATATATATATA
>QLTV01001703.1:1589654-1624268 GCA_003457575.1 Thermophis baileyi
AACAATTTTGTTATTCTCTGATTAGTTAATATAGGAGGTGATTTTATTGAACTGTGTACTCTTAGCAATGATCAGAAAATTATGTGGTGCTCAGTCTTTGATAGCATATTTAAGCTTGCCATCTGGTATCTAATCTTGTAAGCAGGTCATAAAGATGCACATCTAAATCAGTATATAGGATGTACCATAAATTACCATTCAACAAAGACAGTTCTTGCAGGGGTAATAGAATTTCTTTTTCTAGTATAAGAATCATGTTATGACTACATACATGCACACAATCTAATGTGTATGAGAATCAGAATTGTAGATATATATTTGAATAATATATTCTAATTACAAGAGCCCAGGTGGCGCAGTGGTTAGAGTGCAGCACTGCAGGCTACTTCAGCTGACTGCTAGCTGCAGTTCGGCGGTTCAAATCTCACCGGCTCAAGGTTGACTCAGCCTTCCATCCTTCTGAGGTGGGTAAAATGAGGACCCAGATTGTTGGGGGCAATATGCTGACTCTGTGAACCGCTTAGAGAGGGCTGTAAAGCACTATGAAGCGGTATATAAGTCTAAGTGCTATTGCTATTGCTATTTATCAATATATTTCCAAATTTGGCTATTGTGAAAAAATAAAACTACTTTGCTCCAGATACATGGGAAGAACCCCTTTAGGGAAACTTGTTTAGGTTAGGAATGTCTAGATCAATCTAAATCGATTTAGGAATTAAATTCATTTGTGTGTTTGTATCACATACTACAGTAGTGATACAAGAGATATTAGATACTCTTGGAAAGATTAGTAGCAGGACTTCCTGATTTTTATGCCCCAAAATACATATGTATAACCAAGATAGGTTAAGGATTGTGAATTATGGAAGGGTGGTAACCTTTCCTCCAGATGAAGTCAGAAGTATAAATAGTCACAAAAATAGTTTACAAAATAAATTATATTAGATACAACGGCCTGGTAAAATTAACCAATATTTTCCTAACATAGGAGTTATATAGTTAAATTATATAGATGATGATGATGATGATGATGATGATGATGATGATGATGATCATCATCATCATCATCATCATCATCATCTTAGTCCTTGTCTATCCACTGCAGATGAACGCCTCTTCCACATGTTTCCAACCTTTATATTCCTGAGCTTTCTTTTGCCAATTGGCCCTGTAATACTGTACTTGCTGATGTCATCAATCCATCTTGTTTTAGGTGTCTTTTATGGATGCTTTTTATCAAGTGGGAATCCATTCTATGACTGCCTTGGTCCATCTGCCATCAGTTCTTCTTGCTATGTGACCAGCCCATTTTCATTTCAATTCTTTTACTCTCTTGATGATATGGTATACTTTTGTTTTGTTCCTCTTTCATGGGTGTTGTTATTTTTGAGTGATCTTGATCTTTGTATAGTTCTGAATAGAATTTTCCAATTATTTCTAACATTCCCTGTCTTGTTCTACACACAGAGCCAACTTCACATTTTAATGCAAAAACTTCTTTCTTGTATTTATAAGCTTGCATTTTGCTCTATTAATTCCTTTGTTTTCTTCAATTGCCTTTTTTACAAGCTTCATGTTACAGTGATGCATTTCTTCTTGGATACATTTTCTTATGGTCTTGCAAAGTTCAACGTACTCCAGTTTATTCGTGAAACTTCCAGTATTCTTTATTGTCCATCATTTTCTCATTAAATCAATAGTTTCATCAGAGATTTTTGATTATACACAGTGTTTTTCCAGCAGTGCTATAGATGTAGCAGATTCAAGGATGTTTTTGACTATTTGTTCATTTTGGTCTGTAATGTTCATCTCTTCCAAATCTTGCAATAGACCAAAGTGATTTGATAGATTAATCTCAAAATCGCTATTCTCTTACAGCTTATCACTTTTCATTTTTTTGACGTCTTTGTCATTTTCATACACTGTTTTTGACAATCTATCTTCACTTTAGCTCATACCATTCTATGATCACTTCCAACGTTAAAACAATTGATGACAGTACAATTGCAGAATATGGTTTTATCACTTGACATGATGTAGTCAATTTTGCTTGTGTACCCAGATGGACTCTTCCATGTCTATTTTCTGCTAGCATTTTTTTTGTAAAATGAGTTCATGATATAAAGTTCCTGTCCTTCAGCAAAATCTACTAGTCTGTTGCCTCTATTATCTCATTCACCACTTCCATATGGGCCAGTTGCTTTTTTCCAGGTATTGTTCTTCCTATTCTTGCATTAAAGTCACCCATAAGTATTTTGTATCAGCATTTTTCTTTGTCTTGAAAGTGTGTCACATCATAATAAAACTCTTAGGCCTCATCATCACTATGGCTTATTGTTGGCATGTAAGCTTGGATTATTTGAAGCTTGTATTGTTTGTTCAATTGAATGATGCATTGGGCTACTCTGTCTGATATACTTTCAATTTTACTACAGAGTCTTTCAGCTTTTGGTTGATGAAAAAACCAACTCTGTCACATTGTCCACCTTTGGCACCTCTAGTGTAGAATAAATGCCCAGTCTTATCAAGGTCAACTAAATTTTCACCTTTTCACCATGTTACACATAATACAATGATATCCCAATGCATATTGTTGAGTTCAGTCAGCAGTTCTTCTAGTTGAGCATCTGTTTTCATTATTCGAATATCGACCATTTCTTTGTCCAAAGTCCAAGAGCAGCCTGAATCAACCCGGTGATTCTTAGCATCTTCTGCCTTTGGGCAGGTCTTCCCACTGCCATGGGTAGTTGCCCTAGGGCCTCTGGGGAATGAGGGCCATTTTTGAGGTTGTATTGTCATGTGGATGGAATAGACCATAATCTGCCATGTTGGTCCAATGTGGGTTGGCAGATGTGATCAGTATTAGTCTGGGGTATCTATCATGGCCTGTTTGTCTTGTGAGACTCTTCTGGACATATACATGTCTGACAACATAGGATGACAAAAATTCATCTTATACTGTAAATGTTTCTTTGGGCATATAGCTTTATCTGCTCTGTCACAGGATCATCCTCTTACCCTGCCATATATCTAGGGCTAACTCAAGATAATTTTTCTTCCTGGAAATAATGTTGCTGGTATAAATTACTCACTAGGCTGTTTTTTTTCTACTGAAATAGGAGTAAGTTGTGTAA
Organism: Thermophis baileyi; assembly: GCA_003457575.1. Lineage (NCBI taxonomy): Eukaryota > Metazoa > Chordata > Lepidosauria > Squamata > Dipsadidae > Thermophis > Thermophis baileyi. The sequence goes on from QLTV01001703.1 coordinate 1,592,789, forward strand.
GGACTAATTGGTAAGCACCAAATTTAGAATGGGGTTTCTGATGAAAACATAATGTTAAGTTTGCACTTCCTGAATATAGTTTGTAAAGTAAAGCGGATCTTTTATTTTACTTTACTATTTTATTTTTCCATAGGCCTGATATTCACAACTGAGGGAATTTCAAAGGAAAAAAAATTGCTTAGGAAGTTTGATAAAGAAAACTATATACATTATAGAACACTTTGAAACAATTTTATTTTTCAGAAAGCAGTGTACTATCTTTAAAAAAAAAGTTCCCATTTTTCTCCATAAATTGTAGTACTGGGAGTGGTGATAGTGAAAACTAGTTAAAACAACATCGCCAAGTATATCCATCCTTTAAGACACTTCATAATACATCAAACTTCACAACGAATAAAAGCTGATTCGATTAGAAATTGAACAGTGTGGAAATGACAATATGGTTTTTAGTATTTGAAGATGGAACTTGCTGAACACAATGGGACTCCTCCCAATCTATGCTGTTCTGAAATAAATCCTTTCAACACTCTTTCTGCCAAGAACAGTTATGACATGGCCAGTAATATGGATTAAGAAACCAAAGCTTTGCGTGTCTGGGGAACATCCCACCATTTCTAAGATCCGAAAGACATTTTCTTGCATCCTCACAACTTCCCCATATCTGGTCTACCTAACTATAAAGTTGATGCCCTGTAACTGTGATAGAGCATTTTGTTCAGGCACTGGACTAATTACATTTTTTTTCTTTTAATGATCCTGTAATGCCTTGCATCAGGGTGGAGTCAGGGTGACTGAACAGAGCTTGAGCATCTACTGGCTGGATGCCCTTCCTGATGCCTACCTGTAGTTTGCAGCAGACAATTACTCATTGTGCCCAAAGAGAGAAATATCTGACACTACCTAGGATTGAACTCAAAGCCTCCTGATTGTGAGGTGAGAGCTCTACCTCTAGGCCACCGTGCCACTCTCATTGGACTAATTACATAAATATACATATTATACAAAATGAAAATAACTTAAGTTTTCTAATACCCGTTGCTAAGCTCATTGCTTTCTCCTTTGGAGAAAACATTTTAGAATGCTTCAGGAGCCACTGTATTTGGTCCTATCAAATAATAATTGAACTGCCGGTAGGAAATGTCTGACATAGATAAAATTGTTTTGAGGTGAAATGGAGCTGCCTCTGCTGTGTGCACAGTGTGCACATATTTAATAGGCATTATTTCATATAAGACTACAATACACATATTTCTGATTGAGCACAAATTGGTTTTTCGGAAACTGGAAAGGCAATGAATTGTTTTTAAAATAAAGAGTTACAAGTGCAAATGCAAATGCAGACCATTCTGAAGTGAGGCAGGAGGGAAAATCTCAGAGAGGGGAAATCTGAAGTTTTGTGAAGACTGAATTCAGGGACAGAATTATGACAAGGGAAAAACATTCAGAATCCTTAGGGGAAGGTAACAGAATCGAACGGAGTAAAGCTAATGCTTGCTGGCCGCTGGCACATAAAAAGATAAATATAAATTACATAAGAAATATAAATTATATAAGAAATAACATAAATGCTGGTCTACATGGCAGCATTTATGTTATTTTTTATATAATTTAGAAATAAGGACAACTGATTTTGATGCCATATGCAACTTAGAATCATGTTGTTTATTGGATGGCAGTGGTAGGATAATTGGACATTTAGAGCAGCTGAGAGTCAATGTATCATTTTTTAAAGACATTGATGTTTCATGACTGGCACACTGGTAGGCAATTGACCCCAGTTTGGTAGCTGGCCAATTATTTCCCTCTCTTTCCCCCATTTTTATTTTCTCCCAAATACCAGACAGCTAAAGAGATCTGCAATTTTTACCTGGGTTCAGTGGGATCAAATTTGTCTGTATCCTATTGAGGACAACTATGACTATTCCAACAAATGACTTCTCTGAGAACATGCCAGATTCTGATGGTCATGCCTATAGCTGGAAAACAACAACAACAACAACAACAACAACAACCCAATTCCCTTGATAGGATAAATTGACCCACTTGAGTTGAAGAAATTGGAAATAAATTTTTGACAATCAAAGCCAAGATGCAATGAGAAAGAATGGAAGGGGAACAAGATAACGATTTCAAAGATTTCAGATATAGAAAGAAGAGAAGGAGAGTGCTCATCATTTGGAAATAGAGAAGCTGACAAAGAGAGTGTTAACTACTGCAACCTTACAGTGGTTCTAACATCAGTGAGCTGTGCTTACCACATGGCTACAGTAAATTGAATTTCAAATTGGTGATACTGTATCTGTGGAAGTGAGAGTGAAATATACCCTGCATTGGGCTGATTTGGTTCAGATCTTAGACTGAACAGGTTGTCCCAAAGGTGCTTTTTCAAGAGGCAACTGGACTTTCTGATTTTTCTTTGAAGACATTTCACTTCTCATCCAAGAAGCTTCTTCAGCTCTGACTGGATGGTGGGGAATGGAAGGATTTATACTCCTTGCAGACAGCTGCACATTTGCACAAAGCGCCTTTGGGACAACCATGACCTGGATGACTGAGAATCTCCATAGATGACTGAACAGATTCAAATTCTGATGCAGAATATATACAGTCGTCGACTTACATCTACAACAAAGCCCAAAATTTCCATTGCTAAGGAAGCAATTTGTTCTGACCTAGGCTTCACAAAATCACGAAACAGACTCCTTGTCCCAAAAAAAACCCTTTTTATTTGGCTAATGTGAATTCCTAGCATTCACATCCAGAAAAGTCCTGGCAATAAGCCTTTCGTGGGTTAATTGCACAACAGACCTTATCAGTCCTTGGATAGTTACCAGGCGGATAGCTTGCAGGCGCAACGCTGTACAATGAAATACTTGGCAAGGAGTCTCTGTGAGGCATGAACTCAGATAAGCAAATCTTCACACTAATAAACAAACTAATTGTCTCCTGCAAACACCATTCCCCTTTTGCTTCTATTCAATCCCTATGGAAGGGGCCATTCAGCATCCACTTGTGCCTTTACTCCCGAGTCGACCCCTGTTCCTTAATTGTTCCCTTCTCCTGACAGCTCTGCGCATGCACACATCAGGAACAGGCTGCAGCTGTTCTTCTGCCCCACTTATCTCTGACTCCGAAGGTAGCTGAAAGCTGTTGGACGGCCCTGACCCCATCTCTGCCTCCGACGCAAAGCACTCATCAGAGACTTCCCCAGCCTCCAGGACTGGCCCATGTTCCTCCCCAACCTCCTCACTGTCCAAGTCTTCTGCCAGCTCTGCTGGCCGCTGGTGGGCCACAACACAATTGTGAAGTGAGTTTTGCTCCAGTCTACAATCTTTCTTTTCACAGTTGTTAAGTGAATCACTGCAGTTGTTAAGTTAGTAACAGGGTTGTTAAGTGAATCTGATTTCCCCATTGACTTTCTTTGTTGGAAGGTCCCAAAGGGTGATCACATGGCCCCAGGACACTGCAACCATCATAAATACATGCCAGCTGCCAAATATCCGAATTTTGATCACATCACCATTGGGATGATGCAATGTCCGTGTGAAAAATGGTCACAAGTCTCTTTTTTCAGTGCCATTGTAACTAAATGAATCATTGTAAGTTGAGGACTATGTGTTTTGATAAAAAAAGTATTGGAAGCAATCCCCTTATATAATGAAATAAAAAGCGTTCTGGCTAATTATTTATTGTTTCTTAAAAATTCTTTTGGAGCATTTTTAAAAATTATAACAGTTATAATATTTACAAGATATTGTTATGAGTAATGCATTGATTATACTTCAAGAAAATATATTTGTTTTTATTATATTTAACTATCTTGTTGGGTATACACAAACATATGCTCTTACTATCATTATTTCATATTCACCAAAAAAGTCTCTTTAATTTCACTCCTTCATCCAATTTCAATGTTTTAAAATGAGCTGTAGCACAGATCTAAAGATATTTTCAAGGGCCAAACATCAAATATGTCATGTGGTAGATTAACAGAATAAAAGTATTGTCATAAGAGAAACGGGAATTGGCAAAGCAAGCCAAACATTATTTGACCTTTTCTATATTTCTCTGATAGCTGGCATCTTTTCTTTCATGAAAATTTTGGACACCTTCCTAGAGGCATGTAAGGAAGCCTTTGTAGAAAATAAGCTATGCTCAAAATATGTGCAAATTCATTAATTAGCATATTTGAGGGTATTTAAGCTTTTCTGAAGCCAAACATTCAAATTGAAAAGTCTCAGTTGGCCACAGAATTCATAGTTGGATTTGGGGATCTTCTCCAAGTTTCTTGCCTCAGTTTAATATTCATGACAAGCTGACACTCTGTGACACTAATATTGAAAGGACTACTACATTGGTTTCACAACTATCTAAGGAATTCATGTCTACTGTTTTATGGCTTATCTAGCATGAATATTTTCTGGGCTTGGAGAGATAAGAACATTCTGTTGAAGCTATTTAATTGACAGGACATTCACATAGCCAGGGTCAACATCTAATAATGCAGCCATCCAGTAATGAATATGCACACATAGGACAGCCCTTAAATAATTCCTTGAAGAGTTGGACAAATATTCACAAACTGTAATTGTCATTATTCACCAGACAATATGAATTGTAACATGTACCTCAAAAAGTATGTTAGAGATCTACCAAGGGTTTGACAAATCATATGGTTTTGTTCCCATTTGGAATAACAAAATAAGACATTTTTGACCAATTAGTAGAGTATAAGCATTCAGCTTGGATGATACTTTCCTGAATAGCAAATGCAAATACATAAATCTTAGACTTGTAGAATTAGATCCTTAAGTAATAGATGTTTTAGATACAGGTAGTCCTTGACTTACAACAGTTCATTTAGTAACCATCCGAAGTTACAACGCCACTAAAAAAAGTGACATGACCATTTTTCACACTTATGATTTTTGCAGCATCCCCATGGTCACATGATTTATATTCGGATGCTTGACAACATATTTATGATGGTTGAAGTGTCCTGGGGTCATGTGATCATCTTTTGTGACAAGCATCTTGTCACATATGATCATCTGACAAGCAAAGTCAATGGGCAAGCCAGATAGACTTAACAACCATGTTACTAATTTAACAACTGCAGTGGTTCATTTAACAAATGTGGCAAGAAAAGTCATAAAATGGGACAACACTCACTTAACAACTTCCTCACTTAGCAACATAAATTCTGGGCTCAATTTTGGTCATAAGTCGAGGACTACCTGTCTATAAAACAATGAAGATGGAATATGAAAAACCTTGCAGGATAAGGCAAGTTACATATGTAGCTGTATTTATTAGATTTTTTTTATTACTTTATAGATAACTCAAGGTGGCAAATATACATAATACTCCTTCCTCTTCCTATGTCCTCCACAATAACCCTGTGAGGGCTTGGGTTGAAAGAGAGAGTATCTGACTCAAAGTCACATAGCTGGCTTTCATGGCTAAGGTGGGACTGGAACTCACAGTCTCCTGGTTTCTAGCCTGATGCCTTAACCACTTGATCAAACTAGACCAAACATAATTCAGAATCATTGTTGTTTCATGTTGTTCTTCTGAATCCAGTGTTTTCCAGAGGTATTGGACATCAGCTGACATAATTTGCAGCTATGCAGCTATGCTTCTGCAGGAGTTGAAGTCCAATATCTATGGAATGCATAGGTGACTCATGTTTAAGCTTGACTAGACTAGTCTAGAAAGAGTTTTATGAGTTTTGTTAACTGAAAAGGTGGGGGGGGAGGAAAGGCAACTCACTGCTTTCTCCATAATTCTAAGAAAATCACTTTATACATGGAGACGTTCAAAGTCCAAATATCTTAGTTGATTGATTATTGAAAGTCTGGAAACTGTAAATTTAATGGACTTTGATATAGCAGACTTTGGATTTAATGGACAAAACTAACTGATGATTGGCACCAATCAGTTAGCCTATTGCTTTTTATTGTTACTCTCTTTGGCATCTGTGGAAGCTGGACTGGTTTTTGGACTAGCCCAGATTCATATCCACATCTTCGTATGATCTCTTGGTTGCAGCTTAAGTTCAGTATACTGATCTATTGCACTTGTGGTTGTCAGAGTTATCTTTCACTGCCTTTTGTTCTCAGTTCATCCACTATTTAATGGACATTTGCATTAATGAATAGCCTTTCCATCAAATCAGAGGTTATTATTATACAAAAGGGTGCAAATTGTAATAGTCTTTTATCTCCCACTATGAGTTATCATACCTTCATTTATTTCTATCCTATTTGTCTCTGCTTTGTAATAAGCACATCTGTATTTTACTCTCTCTTCAGAAGATTTATGCAGTGAATTTTCTTCTTTGCAAATACTGGTTGACTGTTTATCATGGGTTCTGCTCTAGCTATCAAATTGAACACTATAGCCTATCAGCAATATATTCCAGGACTTGACAATGGCCTTGTTTTGGCAATTTTAAATAGCTGGTAAAATTGAAAATGTATGGCATATATATATTAATTGGTGAGATGCATTCTTTGTACTGGTTCAAAAGTTGTATCAGTCTGGCATATGACATATACCAATATAATCTGAACATCTTCTTTTCATTCTTCTCCCATGCAGTGGCCTCAAAAGATTATCAATATGGTACTAAAGGTATCATCTTAGATACAGATTGTTTTCCCACAGAATCTAATTTTCATAGAAAGTGAGTGCAGTTAAGTGTTACTTCATAAGCTTCATTCAATGGATGTTATTGTTACTGATATTTTTCCTTCCTGCTTTGAAGTTCTTTTTTATTATTATTATTCTCTTTGCAGGAGCCCCCTGAATTTCTTGTATTCAGTCCTTTCTCTTGTATTCATCCTGCTTTTTATGGAGATGAACAGTGTCTCACATAGCTCAGTTTGAAGCAACAATTATCTCTGATTTTTGGGAAGATATTCAGGGTTCGCTTTGGACCAGTAGTGGGTTCCACTTACCTTTGCTACCAGTTCGGGAATGGGAGCATGCGGGCACATGGGCGCAATGCTTCTGTGCATGCGCAATGCTTCTGTGCATGCAGAGAAGCTTCTGCGCATGCGCAGAGCATTTTTTATAATGTCCAGGCAGGTGCGCAGAGCCTCCCGCTGCCACTGCTACCGGTTCGCTGAACCGGTGTGAACCGGTAGAAACCCCCCACTAGTGGGGAGTCTTTATTGGTTCCCAGTACAAGCAGTTCCATACTGATTCAACTCAGGGAAAATGTCTCTTGATTCTCAAACGGTTATGTCAGTCTTATTGATCAACTATGTCCTCTGGCCCGGCAAAGACTTGATACACACCCACATTCATTGACAGACATCTATCCCCTAGAAACTAACTTTTCTAAACATTGTGGAAAACAAGTACAGTGCAGGTTCCTGGCTCAGTACACAAATAGGATAGAGTTTAATCTGCCCTATTTCAGCAGGAGGAAATAATTAGATATCAACAGAGAAGTAGTGAACTGTAGCTGTGTTGCTGAACAGAAATGTCATTAATTCCCCTTTCTTCTTATGCTTAATACAATTTTAGATTCAAGTAATTATACTTCGACAAGGTTCTTTGGTTAAAAGTAGATCTGATTATTGGAAACTTAAACTCCTAGGTGCTTTAAAGCAATAACTGATTACAGACCATCACCTTGTGTACTATGCTCTTTTCTGACAAAAGGCCACAGTGGCCCAGCTTTAATTAAACAAACTCCATCATATTAATGAAGAATCCATATACTATTCATCAAAAAGCCTCCTGATAGCAGAGCTTTTAAGGAGCTTTTGTACTGTTACTTTCGTTGTTACTGAAAATGCAACATCATAAAACACAACGTAATGTAAAATCCAAGGATAAACACCAAGCTGATGCTGCACATTGATACTGTGGCGTGATAAGACATTTTGCTGATGAGATATCGAACATTTACACTCTTGGTGTAAAATACTTAAAGGCAACAGAGAAAATAAATTATTTCTGGTTGCCTCCAAAGTGTAAACATGGAGCAGCTTAGTCCTAACCATTACAGCCACTGATGTCTGGCTAGGAATTCCTATTGATATCAGAGGTCCAGGTCAGGTATAGTTGTCAAATCAGCATTTATTGAATGAATGAATGAATGAATGAATGAATGAATGAATGAATGAATGAATGAATGAATGAATGAACCAACCAACCAACCAACCAGTCAGTCAGTCAGTCAGTCAGTCAGTCAGTCAGTCAGTCAGTCAGTCAGTCAGTCAGTCAGTCAATCAATCAATCAATCAATCAATGGTGCTAAAAGAGCCTCCTTACTACCTCAGTTATCATCTCCTTAGAGGTGATGGTTTACTCTCCAGTTTACTCTCCAGTTTAATTTCCCTAGAGGTTGTATATTACAAGCTTTTTTAAAGTCAATATCTACAAAAATTAAACTGAACAGTTTCCAAATTTATAATGTTAAAATATAGATGAAAACAAAAAGGGCAGATTTCTTCATTCAAATAAATGATTTTGACTGTTTTTTTTTTACATCTGAGTCTGAACTTTTTACATCTTTTGATGCTGACTTTTAAAGTTAATGTGCAAAGTGGTCCATGAACTTTTGTCATTATAGTTCAGTGATGCTTCTTGAAACTCAAGAGGAAAGTAAGAAATGACTTCAAGTCACCTTGTAATAGACATGTTCCAAAATTTCTGACTGCATAAAAACATTCCAGGTGGGGATGCATATTAGAAATTAAGAAAAAATGTAAGAGAAAACGAACTAATTTAATATACTCTCCTCCATTAGGTGCTAATTAAGGAAACTGGATAGGATCCACAAGCACTTAATTCTAGCTGAGGTATGTATGTAGAAAGCTGGTGACAGTTACCGTCAATAAGGTTAGGCCTGATATACCATGAATGGTCCACAGTCTGGGCCCAAAGATTAGTACAGAATCTCTGGCTTTGATATGTTACATTCCCTATTCCCCGCATAGAAATATAAATATAAATAAATAAATAAAAATAAATTTCACACAATTGCTTAATAAAATTCTAACCTAACAGAATTTTTATTTATTGTTCCATCTCTTCCATATTAGGAAAACCCACTGAATATTCTATGTTACAGAGGGCATAGATATTAGTCCAGAGTGTGAAACTGAATGGAAACTTTCTCAGTTCACACCAGTAGTGGGTTCTAAAACCCTTTGCTACCGGTTCATGCGTGCACAACGCTTCTGTGCATGCGCAGAAGCTTCTGTGCATGCGCAGAAGCATCCCGGGTGGGTGGGCAGAGCCTCCCGCCACCGGCGCTACTGGTTCGCAGAACTGGGCCGAACCGGGAGCAACCCACCGCTGGTTCACACATCTTTAAAATTTATGCAAAGTGATTAGAGTGGTTATCTGTACTTTTCAAAATTGGAAACCTGATTGCAAAATGCAAATAATGTGCATATTAGGGGGGAAAATCATCCAAAAACAAATGTCAATTATCATGCAGATTTTTAAAAGGAAATTTTGCAACTGAAGAAGTGGGGGGGGAGAAATGGGGGGAAAACAGTAGTAGACAGATTTGCTTATTAGAACTGATGAATCTCAAATCTTGGAGCCAGCAACAATAGTCATTCTAGGAATAATAAAGGGAACTTCTCAGCTGGTTGATTCATTGTGTGGGATACCTTTCTATTCTATAAAACAACACATAAGCATTGTTAATATGATATGGCCATACGCAAATATATCCATTCCATGTCAGTTTTGCACATGTTTATTGATGTCCCAATACAGTATTAACCCCCATTTGAAATAAATAAAATTGTCATTCTTCATATTTTTTTCACAAGCACTCGTATATAACATTTATTCTAACATACATATTTGTAGTTATTTAATATTATAATACATAATTACTGTATGCATATTATTGTCTTTTTTGAGGGGATGTGTCATGCCCCTGTCGGAGTCTGACTCTGCGGCGGAAGATGAGCTGGAACAAGAACTGACAGAGAGTGAGAGGGCAGCTCCGTTGGCCTTGGAGGAAACTGGGGAAGGGCAGAGTTAGTCCAGGCCAGGCTGTTCGGAATTAGCAAGGCCTGCAGGCAGGGAGGAACAGAGCTCAGCCGAGGAGCATGAACCACCCCCTTCTGATGCAAGAGCTTGGAGAGTGCAGAGGAGGTGGGATCAGCTCCAACGGAGGAGGCTACTCACAAGGAGAGGACTCCACCCAGCTTCACCAGGCACACCTGGGGAATGAGACTTAAGGAGGGGCATTTGTCAGGAACAAATGCTGAATTCCTGGAGTGTTGTGTGCCGATGTTTGAACTTGCCAAGAATCCTTGCATTCCTGTGTGGCATTCTGGACTGATTATCTGTATCTCTTGCCCCCTGAACTCCTTGCTTTGTTCTTGTTTTGCTAGATAAATTTGGGATTTATTGCTGTGCAGCCTTGGTGCAGACAGCGCTGGGCTGAACTAATTGCAACCAGAGGCTGTTTGAGGTTTGTTTGGGGGAGATTTGGAGCACTAAAAGGGCTAGTTTGAACTGCCAGCAGTTTGTGTTATCTCTGTCCCATGCCCTGGGTCATCACAGGATGCATGAATCAAGGGCCATATCAAATCTTTCCTTGATGTACTAAATCCAAAGAATCAACTTGCATTCTTAATGGAAAGAAAGGTGAATCAGTTTACACCAGGGGTGGGTTCTTCTTTTCTTCACTGCTGGTTCGCTCAGTGATGTGCCGCACGGGCGTGCGTGCTTTGCACATGCGCAGTGTGCTTTGCACGTGCTTCACGCATGCGCAGTGCTTTAAAAATCTTCTGCCCATGCGCAGAAGCAAAAAACAAGATGGCACCGCCTATGGCACCACTGAAAGAACCGGTTCGGGGGTGTGGCAGGCCTGGGTCTCTGCCGGTTCTAGCAACCCAGGCTGCCAAGTTACTACTGGTTCTATAGAACCAGTCTGAACTGGGAGGAACCCACCTCTGGTTTACACATAAAGGCAGACAGAATGACTTCTCAAGCATGCTTAGTTAATGCTAATGCTGAGCCAAAATATTTTTTTCCTATTCAGATTGTCCTGACAACCCCCAAAAGTCTTCTCTGACACCCACAGACACTGTAGATTTATTTCTTAAAAGTTTGTTGTTGAATGTTGCATTACGAAAATGATTGCCAGCACAGCATTGGTTGATGAAAGAGTGCAAAGACTTCCCTATTGTTGAGGTAGCAACTCACACTACAGGTATCTTTCTTCCTCTTGAAAAAGAAATATAGCAACTCATTATTTTCCAGACAATGAAGGGACATGTTTTCTTCTATCTTCCCCTCTTTGAAAGAGGTAAAAATTTCTTGTTTTAAAAGATTCCTTTGAAATAACACAAGTTAATGAACCAGCTTTGCAACCTTAATACATATCTCTATTGAATTCTAGGCTGATAAATGTATAACAACTAGATCTGCTGGCTCCATTGCCACTGCTGCACTGAGAGCCACCAAACAGCTGACAAGCACTGTAGGTGTAAAGGCTCAGGTCTGCTTTCAACCAGCTTGCAATATTCCAGAAAATTCAATGATCAGGTCTCAGGAGCTGATATAAGCTACCTCTAATATACTATAGACCCCAACAAACATTTTTCTCACTTAAAAGGCCAAATGAAACAAAACACAACAGAACAAAGTAAAATAAAACAAAGAAGTTGGTTTGAGTTGAGTTTTGGCTTGCAATTTAACCTTGAATATATTCAAGGTCAGGTCTTTAGACTTGCAGAATCTTCTTTCTCTACATCCTCTCCAATTTCTCCTAGACTCAAAGCCTCATATACATATCTTGAATTCTAAGTTTAAATAAAAACGAATGAAGGCATATATCATAATAATGCTGGTATGCCATCAAGTCAGTCGTCAACTCTTAGTGACCTACTTTGGAATGATGTGTCCCTAATATGGCTATTTAGACCTTCCAACAATATACTGGTTGCCAGGGTAATCATCTTTTCTTTCCATCTTTCCTTTTCCCATCTCAAGGGACGTGGAACTTTGAAAAGATATATCTGAAATATGACAATCTGAGCTTGGTCATTTGTGCCTTGAATAAGAACTCTGGATTGATTTATTCTTATTACCTATTTATTCTTTCTTGTTTGTGGCATTTTCAGAAGCTTTGTGCAACACCAAAGTTGAAAAGCATCAATATTCTTTCTATTCTACTTCTATAAAGTCTTAACATTTTGCTTCCATTGAGTGTCATAGGGAAAACCATTGTCCACACAATTCTGATGATCTCAGAATAAACATGTCATAGCTTCTCCATAGTGGGTGGAGACAGCATCCTGGATGGGTTGACCTCGTCTGCTTGCTGATTTGACTGAGTCTGTCAGAATCTTCTTAAAATACTCTTCTGTTGCTAGGGTTCCCCAGCATTGACTCAGTCCCTCAGCGAGGACAGACGTGTCGACTCTTCCTCCTGGATTGCTGTTCTACACCTTTGCTATTGAGATCCACAGTTTGTGAGTGTTTTGGTTCAGCTGACTCCCTCCCATTAGGTTGAGTCGCTGCCTGATCTGTTTCAGAGGCCAGGGCTCTGCCTCTAGTCGCTGTCAAATTCAGGGAAGCATGCAAGGGCCTTGCTCCTCTCTGCTCTCCCTGTGGCTCAAAGCAACAGGAAGATCCCTAACTGGCTTGGACTCCATTCCAGAGCTGTTATCTCCTCCAGGAAGAGCTTCACACTCTTAAGGCTGTCGCTGGGGCTTTGGCTCCAAGAAGAGCTATCTGAGCCTTGGAGGCTGGAGCTTCAAGCTCCGTAATTTCCCCTCAATTGGTGGCCCGGAGTTTCGTGCTCCGCACCAGGGACTTCAGCTTGTTTAAACAACGATAAACCTATCGTGCCTTGCCTGAGAGCTGGTGCCGCTGCTGCACTTCAGCCAGCCCTGGGAGTCTCGCGCTCCACAGATCACTTCTAGCGTTTCTTAAGGGGCTACGCTAAGAAGCTTTGCTCCACGTGTGATCTAACTAGCCACAAATTGCCTGCTGTTTGAATTGGTGCTTTTCAGCATTGAGGAGCTTGCTCCAGCCGCCCGAAAGCAGTTTTTAGTCAGCTTGAGTCCAGCGGTCTCTTTGAAGGCTAAAGCTGCCACTTAGCACATCATTGCTTGAAGAGCTGCCTCAGAAAAAATGGCCGATAGACCGACGGTTAGCCAGAGATCAGGAAAGCAGAGAAGCTCTCTGGTGCCACCTGCAGCCAGTACAGAGAATGCCGAGCTGTCAATCCCTGTTGCTAGGGAAAAACACAGCTCTAAAGCCTCAAAAGGCAAAAAGCATTCTAGCTCCAAGGCTGCCCAGAAGTTCGAGGAATGGAGTTACAAGGCTCTTGACCGTCTTTGTGAGCATGCTAGCCATCACAAGACCCAAGGGTCATCTCAGGCTGGGGAGTCTAGCAGGCAACATGGCAGATCTAGAAGGTCCCTGTCTACAGTGAGGGATCCAGGGCACAACTCCCCCCTGGCCATTAACTTGGACAACCCTGATGCAGACCTTTGGGGACCCCTGCCTGATCTTCAGGCCACTGACCCCACTATGGAGCTTCCTCCTCAGCTGCCAAGGGGTGCTCCAGAGGCCACCTTTACACCTACAGTGGCTGGCCTCAGACTGGAGACAGAGGCAGCATTGGTGGCTCAGCCTGGCTTGCAGGACATCATTTCGGAGGCCATCCAGAAGGGCGTTGCAGCTGCACTTCAGCAGCAATCAAGGCACATCTATGTTCCTATCTTTGACCACCACCTGGCACAGGAGGACTTTCAGATCTTACCTGAGCCGCAATCTCCTTCTCAACACAGCCAAATTCTGGCCTTTGAGGAGGGTGGTCAAGACGAGGTGGACCTATCTGAAGACGAAGGGCTCACCCCAGATCAACCGGCCTTTTCCAGCCTTTTCCAGCCAAGCGTTTTTAAAGTGCTATTATTTAAGGCCAAGAACACAGCGGGTCTCGGGGACCAGACTGACATACCGGTCCACGATGTTTCTGATCCTCATCAGGATTCGCTGTTCTCCAAGCCTATCACACAAGCAGAGGTCATTCCGTCCCTGAGACTATTTGTGGACGTTGTACAGCGTCAATGGTCCAGGCCAGCTTCTGGCCATTGCCCACCTCTAATGACCACTGATTTTACAATGTTGGCCCTGAGCTGGCGACAGCCATACAGCTCCCAGTGGTAGACCCACCTGTGGTGGCCTTATATTCATCCTCCACGATCCCAGGGGCTCCTGAGGATGTTCTTAAACTGGAGGATAGGCGGGTGGACTTTACCCTTCAAAAGAGCTTTCAGTCAGTGGCATGGGCGGTTCGAGCGACGATGTCCACTTCCTTCTTCAACCGGGTGTCCCTCCGTTGGATCCATCAGCTCCAGGAGAGGATTCCCCCGACTGACTCCAGGACCTGCCAAGACTTCAACAAGCTGGTGGCGGCGGTCCAGTATTCAGCAGACGCCATGCTCAATGCAGCATGATTTGCCACTAAATCCATGGCATCTTCAGCTGCTGCCCATCGCCTGCTCTGGCTATGCCAGTGGCAGGCAGCCACTCGCCACAAGTGGTGGCTCGCCTCATCCCCTTTCAAGGGTCAGCTTCTCTTCGGAGAGTCCCTGGATTCACTCCTTGTGGAGTCCAGGGATAAGCGTAAAGTCCTTCCTTGAGTAGCCAGGAAGGGATTCTTCTGCCCTGCCCCTTACTACCATCGAATGCCCCCGTTCCGGGCCTCTGATTATGGTTCCTCCTTCTCCAGACCACAGGGAGGCTTCCCTCCAAGGCAGAGGCCGCAGGCAGATAAACCGCAGAGAGGTAGACAGGCCAAACAACCCTTTAGGGGTGGGGGAGGTCGCTTCTCCCATAGATACTGAGTCATTCCTGCCCGATCCTCCCATCAGGGGCCAGCTGGCCCTTTTTATTGACCGATGGGAGTCTTTGACGTCGGACGAGTGGGTCAGAGAGACCGTGAGGTCAGGTTTATCCCTAGAATTTGTGTCCCCACCCCTGAGGTTCTTCATCCGGTGCCCATTATCCAATGACCGTGTGAAGTGTGGCCTCATGCATTCGGCCATTCAGCACCTGCTAGACATTAGAGCCATCGAGCAGATGCCTGAAGATCAGCACAGGCTAGGGTTTTATTCAATATTATTTGTGATTCCCAAACCCTCGGGGGTTTGGAGGGCTATTCTGGACCTCAAGTGTCTTAACCGTATTCTAAAATATCGATGGTTCAAGATGCACTCTCTGCACTCGATTCTGGCAGGCGTGAGGGAAAGCGACTTCCTCTCATCTATTGACTTAATGGAGGCCTACCTCCATATTCCCATCCTGCCTCTCCATCACCAATTCCTCAGATTTTATTATAATGGTTCACATTATCAATATAGAGCCTTACCATTTGGCCTTTCCTCAGCGCCTCGGACTTTCACCAAGGTGTTAGCTGCCTTGGCTGCCCACCTCAGGGCTCTACCTGTGCGTGTTCAATGTTATTTAAATGACATTTTGATTCAGTCCTCCACAGAGCTTCAGGCACGGGAGGACTTGAGGGTCACTATCCAAACCCTCTGACACCACGGGTTCTCAATTATTTTAGAGAAGAGCCATCTTGTCCCTACCAACAGGCTGCTCCATTTGGGAGCGATTATTGACACCGTGGAGTGCAAAGTTTACTCAGAGACCTAGCATGCTGGGTCAGGAGGGAGCATTTTGTTCCGTTGGCCCTCCTCTCTCAGCTCCTGGGCAAGATGGTGCCAGCATTGCCATCGTTCCCTGGGCACGGCTGCACTCCAGAGATCTCCAATGGTTTCTCTTGCCATTTCAGAGGACAGGCAGATGCAACTCTCCAGCCAAAGTCCTGGTACCGTTGGAGGTCTCCCAGTCGCTGGCTTGGTGGATGTCCCCGGCCGTCACCAAAGGCTGCTTCTTCAAAGAACCCATGTGGCTGACTCTTACTACGGACACCAGCCTTTATGGCTGGGGGGCGCACCTTTCTTCCCAGATGGCACAGGGACAGTGGAACCAGAGCGAGAGGGCTCTAAACATCAACCTTCTGGAGCTACGGGTGATCCATCTGGCCCTCCATCATTTCCAGAGCACGGTAGATGGCGAGCACGTGCTTGTACTGACAGACAATGTGGCTGCCAAGGCCCACGTGAACCATCAGGGGGGGACACGATCAAAGCTCCTCATGCAGGAGGCAAAACAGTTGGGGACCTGGGCAGAGAGACACCTACTTTCCATCGTGGCAGAGCATATCTCGGGGGTGGCAAATGTGCAGGAGAACTGGCTCAGCAGGGAGTCTATCGATGAAGTGGAGTTGTGCCTGCACCCGGATCTGTTTCAGGAACTCTCGGACTGATTCGGCACCCCAGTAGCAGATCTTTTTGCCACCCCATCCAATGCTTAGCTGCCACGATAGTACACCAGGTTTCCAGCCCCGGGGGCCAGGGGGTCAATGCCCTTCAATGTCCTTGGCCTCAGGGCTTCCTCTATGCCTTCCCCCTCTCCCTCTGATTCCCAAGGTCATTCGGAAGATGATAGCGGAGAGGGCGGAGATCCTGCTCATCACCCCACATTGGCCAAGACATCCGTGGTTTGCCGACCTGGTGGGCCTATTGGTGGCGAGGCCTTGGAGGATCCCTCAGGACAAGGTTTCACTCAGCCAGGGGTCACTGGTTCATCCAGAACCACAGTGGCTACATCTGACCGCCTGGCGCTTCAGTGGAGCACTCTGAGGGAGGAAAATTACTCCTCCAGTGTCATCAAGACTATCCAGGCTTCCAGGCGGCCTTCCACAGTGTGTATCTATGACTCTACCTGGAGGACATTCTGTGCTTGGTGCGAGTCGGGCACTATCCTTCCCACTAAGGTGACTGTGCCACAGATCTTGGAATTCCTCCAAGGTGGGCTGGACAAAGGGTTTTCCCCAAACAGTATTAAAAGACAGGTAGCAGCCCTGGCATCGGTGTTATCCAGGGGTAGGCTCCAGAACCTTGCTCAGCATCCCGACATGCAGCGCATCCTAAGAGGAGCCATTAACCTTCGACTACCAGTGGTACACAGGAACCCCACCTGGGACCTGTCCAGGGTTTTGAATGCACTCACCGGTCCCCCTTTTGAACCTTTACGCTCTGCCACCCTCCAGTATCTGACCTTCAAGGTGGCATTCCTTGTAGCTATTACATCAGCGAGGAGGATTTCGGAGCTACAGGCCCTATCTGTGAGGGAGAGCCTTTGCATTTTTCACTCCGACAGAGAGGTGTTAAGACCAGATCCCTCCTTCATTCCCAAGTTGTGCTCATGGTTCCACAGGGCGCAGGAGCTGATCCTGCCAAACTTCTGTCTGGCTCCTGTTCACTCCCTGGAACAGAAGTGGCACACCTTGGACGTCAGGAGGGACCTTAAGATTTATATAAAGAGGACAGCCATCTTTAGAAAGTCGGACTCCTTATTCCTGTCCTTTCAACCCACCTCCTTGGGCAGGAAGGTGACCGCATCCACGATAGGTAGATGGCTCAGAGCATGCATCTCCAAGGCATACCAGCTTCAGGGCGTCCCGGCTCCTGGTCGCATTACTGCCCATTCCACTAGGAGCACTGCCACGATGGCAGTGTGGGCAACGCAGGCGTCCCTGGAGGAGATCTGCAGGGCAGCCACCTGGGCTTCTCCCTCTCCTTTTATTAAGAATTATAAATTGGACAAGTTTGCCTCTGCTGAGGCAGCCTTTGGAAGACGGGTGTTGCAGAGCGTTGTCATGGACAGGACCAGGCCAGACCAAATTGTGACCCACCCGTGAGGACAAGCTAGCTTTGGTATGTCCCATCCTGGATGCTGTCTCCACCCATTATGGAGAAGGGGCGTTGGTCTTACCTGATACGCCGCTTCTCATGGGGTGGAGACAGCATCCAGTCCCTCCCAGATTGGTAGACTGGCCTGATCCTTATCACCGACTCACCTAGATGGCACGGGAGGCTTCTCACTTCCTCAAGACACGTCGAGTCTGTCACTTCATCTTCATCAATGCTGGGGAGCCCTAGCAACAGAGGAGTATTTTAAGATGATTCTGACAGACTCAGTCCAATCAGCGAGCAGACGAGGTCAACCCACCCATGTCTCCACCCCATGAGAAGCGGCGTATCAGGTAAGACCAATGCCCCATTTGAATATCTTTTTAAGGCTATCATTCCTACCTTGTAAGAGTAAGAAGAGTGCTCACAGAGAAATAAGTTCAAAATTATATATCTGTGCCTTACTCAATGTCCTCCAGAGAAACAGCTAATTATATCATATTTTGAAGTCAATAGATTTTTAAGGGAAATTAGATGCTTTGTGACAGGGGAATCATAAATTAGGCTTGGTATGCTTGTTATAATAATGGCAATAGTATAGACATATGGACTATTGTGCTGGCAATATGCAATTTGTTTTATGCATAGCATAATGAGCAGCAGACACAATTTATTATCTAATGGGCATTATACAGTACCTTCCAGCTATAATTTTACATTGTGAAGAAGAATACGTTTCTTTCTGATGAGTAACATGAATAGGTCTCCTGCAACTGTCATGGTAGGTTGTCTTTTCCAGTGCAGTGAAATTTCTCTGATAGGAAGTTAATCGAGCAGTGAGATATTTTAATTAGAAAAAGAAAACCAAACAAAGCACACGAGAGCATCTCCTGATAAATGCATAGAGAAAGTTGGGTGGATTGAAGTCTAATTTCAGTAACGAGTTGAAGCAAAGTCTCTGAAGGTTTGTATTCAGATATTTTGACTGTTCAAAATAAGTATTCTGAAAGTTACTGCTATGTTTGCGGGGGGGGGGGAGAAAAAGAAAAAGAAAAACAGATTGGGAGAATTTGGCTGAATATTCTCAAGACATAGAGGAGCTGAAATTCTCTAATAGTTAATGAGCAATTTATAGACATTTTAGAAATGATATGTCAGTCCTTTGAGCAAGCAAGGTTAAAAAGAAAAGCAGCAGGGATTTCAAACAGTTCTTTGTACTTGTGGACTAGAATGACAGAATCTTGAAAACCCATCAGGATTTCTCTCTTCTGCTTCTTACACCAAATAAAATCAAGGCATTATAAGTTTTGTTTCCACACTTTCCCAAGACTGAGTAATCTACAACTCCTACACTGCAGAAACATTTGGACTACACAACTCAACCAGGGTAAAGCAATAGATGCAATTTACATAGATTTCTGAAAAGCCTTTGATTCAGTGGTACACAACAAACTACGGTTAAAACTACGCTCTTATGGCATTTCTGGATCACTGCACAAATGGATAGCTGCATTCCTGTCAAACAGGCAACAAGTAGTCAAAATAAACAGTGCCCTATCAAACCCTGCACCAGTTAAGAGCAGTGTCCCCCAAGGCAGCGTTCTAGGACCCACTCTCTTTCTAATATATATAAATGACCTTTGCGATAATATTACAAGCCACTGCATCCTCATCGCTGATGACGTAAAACTATTTAACACCACCGACAATACTGCTGCCCTACAAAGTGACCTAGACTATGTGTCAGAATGGTCGAACAATTGGCAACTTCAAATCTCAACCAACAAATGCTCTGTCTTACACATTGGCAACAAAAATCAGAACACCAAATACAAACTGGGAGGATACGACCTCGTAGACGACCCTCACTCTGTCAAGAACCTAGGAGTACTCATCTCGAATGACCTAAGTGCCAGAGCTCACTGTAACAGCATTGCAAAAAAAGGCATTAAGAGTTAACCTAATTTTGCGAAGCTTCTTCTCCGGTAACATTGTACTGCAAACCAGGGCATATAAAACCTTTGCCAGACCAATTCTCGAATACAGCTCGTCTGCCATTTATACATTTATAAATTTATTTATAAATGCCATTTATTCGTACTCATTTCTTATGCTTATACTTATACCTGTTTATACTTATATGTTTATATAGCAATAGCAATAGCAATAGCACTTCGACTTATATACCGCTTTATAGTGCTTTTACAGCCCTCTCTAAGCGGTTCACAGAGTCAGCATATTGCCCCCAACAATCTGGGTCCTCATTTTACCCACCTCGGAAGGATGGAAGGCTGAGTCAACCTTGAGCCTGGTGAGATTTGAACTGCCGAACTGCAGCTAGCAGTCAGCTGAAGTAGCCTGCAGTGCTGCACTCTAACCACTGCGCCACCTCGGCTCAGTGGTTATAGTGTGTTTAACATATGTTATGTTTATACTTATATTTATTTTCCCATACATGCTTGACAAATAAATAAATAAATAAATAAATAAATAAATTATCTTAGAAAATAATAATAATCTGTTCTCCTTCCTTAATAGACTACTGCTCCCTTACCCCATCCCAAGACCAGGTCTACATTCTTCCACATGAATTGTCAAATTTGAGCTGACCTCTAGAGTTCTTGCTGATTATATTAGTATAATATTTATTTATATACTTGGTTTATTTTCACTTCTTATCCAAAAATTCTCAGAGAATAGCATAACAATATCAGTAGGAATGGTCACATTTCTGCATCAAGATTACAGTTTAGAGTGTCACCTACATGGGAGATGGGAGGGGTAGAGGAAAATAAGAAATTTGTTCAAATTCTAGATCTTATCACAGTTGGATGGCATGAAAATAGATCAGCGGTTCTCAACCTGTGGGTCGCGACCCCTTTGGGGGTCAAACGACCATTTCACAGGGGTCACTGCGCGCATTAGCCCACCATCTTGGTGCCACCGTCACTTGCAGGGGTGAAATGTTCCCGGTTCGGCCGTGCCTGCGGGTCGCTGAACAGCTGATAGCAACGGAAGCAGAAGACTTCGCCCACCCACCCGGACGCTGACATTTGGGTTCTTTTACCCTATGCGCATGCGCAGAACGCTTTGTGCATGCGCAGAGGGTAAAAGAACCCAAATGGTGGCGTCCGGGCGAAGTCTCCCACTTCCGTTGCTATCAGCTGTTTGGCGACCCGCAGGCAAGCCCGAATTGGGAGCATTTCACCCCTGGTGCCACGCCCCCTTTGTCACCTCATCCCGTGTGGGCAGGGGGATGGGCGGGGGTCGCGGTGGCGGGGGAGTCACGGTGGCGGGGGGGTCACGGGGGGGTCACGGCATTAGAAAGGTTGAGAACCACTGAAATAGATACACTAGTTGGTGGAATGGCCACCAGGTAGATGACTAAGGAAAGACCAAAGTAGTACAGTCACTGGAGAGGTGATATAATACTTCTTCTTATCTCTCTCCCTTCATAAATGTCACCTATTAGAATGATTTCTACTAATAATCATGTGGTTTTATTAGTCCTTGTCATGCTGGGATCTCTTGGATTATGTTTATTTATTTGGACATCTTCATATGTAAATACCAATATCATAACTCCATATCAGAAACATAGAGGTTATTACAGTCAAAGGGATGAGTACAGAGCATGATGAAAGAAATTGGCCCAGAGAAGAACAGATTCCTAACAACTAAAATTGAATGGTAGAAACAAATATTAAAATATGGTTTAATTGTTTTGGAGCAAGCCTACAGAGCTTATCTAGATAAATGATCAGTTTTGCCAATTGCTACTACACAAAAGTTTATGCAACTATCACTGTCAGCTATTTGTCCAGCTTTTTCAAGATGTTTAGAAGAATCCAAAAATATAATAGACAGTTCCCCAAATATAAGGAAGTGCTTGCTAGAATCCCTAATTATTATTATTAGCAATGGCCATATGATTGCCTGTTTGCAAATCACTTAATGCTTGTACAGGTAGTCCTCAAATTACAACAGTTCATTTAGTGACTGTGCAAAGTTACAACATCACTGAAAAATGTAACTTATGACCATTTTTCATAATGCAACTGTTGCAGCATCCCCATGGTCATGTAATCAAAATGCAGGCTGTTGGCAACTGTCTCACATCTATGATGTCCTGGGATCAGGGGTGAAATGCTCCCGGTTCGCTCGTACCTGTCGGTCACCGTAGAGCCGGTCACCAAGGTAGCGCGAGGTGCCACCCACTCGCCCGGATGCCGCCCGGACGCCTCCATTTGGGTTCTTTTACCCTCTGCGCATGCGCAAAGCGTTCTGTTCATTCGCAGAGGGTAAAAGAACTGAAATGGTGGCATCCGGGTGGGTGGGCGGCGCCTCGCGCTACTTTGGTGACCGGCTCTACAGCGACCGACAGGTACGAGCGAACTGGGAGCATTTCACCCCTGCCTGGGATCATGTGATCCCCTTTTGCGATCTTCTCACAAGCAAAATCAATGGGGAAGCCAGATTCACTTAACAACCGTGTTACTAACTTAACAACTGCAATGATTCACTTAACACTTGTAACGAGAAAGGTTGTAAAATGGGGCAAAACTCACTTAACAAATGTCTCACTTAGCAACATAAATTTTGGGATCAATTGTGGTCGTAGGTTGAGGACTACCTGTAATTGCATGTTCACTTTGATAACCAGAGAAAATCGGTTCTTGACCTGACTCAATTTATTGGTCTGACAGTTGTATGAACAGAAACCAAAATGCATTCTACCTTGACTATTGACTCCTGCCCAGATTTATTTTATATTACCAATATTGTTTAATGCAACTAACAGAAAAGCTGCTGGTTGGAAGCTCAGATAGACACATACTGTAGATAAGCAGATAGATAGATCACAAAATTTTAGGCACTACCGTATATTTCAGTGATGGCTAACCTTTTCCGGACTGAGTGCCCAAAGTGTGTGCATGCGTGAATGCGCGCGTGCCCAACCCCCCAAAATGCAATGCACATGTGGCTCCTGCACATACACCCTCCTCACATGTACACATGCCCCCACATGCGCCCCATCCCCACGCATGCACATGCGGCTCCCTGCATGCACCCCTCTGCACGTGCCCCCCACAAGCACCCCGCCCCCCTCACATGCACGTCAGAGACCCGAAGACCAGCTGGCTGGTGGGAGGCGTGTGTTGTGACCCAGTGCAGCAAGCCCCCAGGAAACGACACACACACACACTGTTGTCCAAAATAAAGAAGGCTTTATCACTAATAAATGCTTAGTAATAAGTTAATTTCAGGGTTTCTCCCAAAGTGCCTGTTGCAACTCACAGAACACTTTGGCCGGGATTTCAAATACAAAAAAACACAAACAGATCATTAAGTCCTTAAATTCCTCACTTGCTGGAATTGGCCGATAGCCCGGACTGGAGTTAGTCCAACTGATATCACCAAAAGTTTAAACAGCAGCCAGGTAAGATACATGTGTTGTTTCCAGCAAGAGTGTCCGTTGTGATGCAACCTTATTACAAAGCCACTCTTGCCAGCTAGCTGCCCTGCGTGCCCTAGCATCAATCAGAGGCTCCTCCTCTTCACTGGAGAGGAGGTGCAGAAGGCCCTGATTGAGTATTGTCCTCTGGCCCTGCGTCCTCCTTGGTCTCGGACTCAGGTGCCGGAGATACAGACTGCTCTTGCCACCCCATGGTCGGTTCTTGGTCTTCCGGATCCATGGTCGGTTCTTGGTCTTCCGGATTCCAGCTGCGCGGGACTTGGGCAAGCCACAACAGCGTGCGCGCATGTGTGGCAGAGCTGAGCTGGGACGACAGCTCGCGTGCCCACAGAGAGGGCGCTGCGTGCCACCTAGAGCACGTATGCCATAGGTTCACCATCACAGGTATATTTCAATGTAAAAAATTATGGCCAATTCATAACAAGAGCTGAGGACTTGACTGTATTTGCAACATAATGATCGGTTCTGCAGATCTGCTCTTCTAAATTATAGGATAAAGAGTTGGAAAGCAGATCATCTCATTATCATTGTAAGCAATTTGATAAACTATCAACTGCTCTGTTCCTTTAGGAATAGGCTGGAGCAATAATAGTATTGGAAAATGATGTAGTATAGTGCTCCATCTAGGCACTGGCTTATTAACTCATGGCTTATTGCTGAACTTATTATAAATTCAAACTAAATTATTTCAGATCATTTTACATTCATCTTCAATAAAATGGTCACTCTACCTATTCAGTATCATGTATTTCATTTCATTATGTCAATTGTGGTCATAGCATACATTATACATATAAAAGAAAAGTTGCCTTCTTTGGTAAATTATGATTGAAAGCTACTTGCCAGCAGTCTCAGACATGTGGGAGATGCAAAATATTTTCAACCTCCAAATAACTTTTGCAGATATTCTGAAATTAAATATATATAAAATGTATGTCTTGTGATGAGACTCAAATTCTCAAGCAGTTTCATATTTCATTCAGATGGAACACAACAGATTGATTCAATAGAACATTTCTAGCAGGACTGTTTTTAAACATTTTAAGGACATGACATGATTCCCATTTAATGCATAGCTTTCTTGGTCAGTTCTAGACTAATCTTTCTTTAAATCTGATGACAATACTATTTTTTTTAAGAAATATGTGGAATTCTGAGCAAAATAAGTCTTCAAGTTCTTAAATGAATTCAGGGTGGGCTTTTTTGTGACAACTTCAAGGAATCTTAGCTAGTTTACTTAATTAAGGCTTTTAGAAACTGATTTGTGATTTTTTATGAAATTGGTTTATAATTAGCATTGTAACAAGCATTATAATAATTTTTAGCATATTTAACACTTTTTTTAAACTAAAAAGCAGCACTAACTCTGCTTTGCAGTTTCTCTAGGAATACTGTATATACTTTCTTCAACTTAGGACTGCAATTTCGATTTGAGTTCATCTGGAAAAAATGAAGGAAATAACATGATAGTGCAACAAGAATAAGTAAGGTCTACAAGATTTAAGGTAGTCAGATAGAAGAAATCAAATAAGAATGGAGATACATTGATCTCAGATTATTTAAAAAAAGATTTGCAAACTTGAGGAATGGGAAAAAGCACATTTACAAACACTGAATGGCTACCCAGAAAGATCATTCTGAACAAAGGTCAAACAAAGAGTGGGAGAAATATAAGCCATGCTCTTTACTAGAAAAGTTGTTTAGTTGTACATGAAGTTGTAAATAAAGGTTGTCCAGGATTCATCTACAGAAAGCAATAAAAGATCACATGGTTCAAAGGCTCCACAAACACATGATACATTGGAGAAGAAGAATATATTTGTAATGCTCCCAAGACAGCAGAAAACAATGCATCCAACTAGGCCAAAATAAAAGGTCCAGTGATATTTTAGGACAATGACAGTTGAACGATAGACACCTAACACACAGTCATTTGAATACTACTCCTCCCTATGCTTCAATGCTGGGAATCAGACTTGAATTCATTTGAAAATCAATGTCCCAAATATGCTATTAAGGAGTACTTCTACTATAATTAAACTACTGGGCAAAGCCTCTCCCACAAATGTCTTAAGGAGTGAAACTTACCAATTACTTTTTAAAAAAGAAAAATCCAAGATAACTTAAAACAATCTCCAAGAATAAAAGGGGACAAACCTTTGGGTAGGGGGAATAACTAAAAGTTCACAATATGATATCAAAGAGCCTCCAAAGAGACTAAACTTGTCTTTAAGCTAAATGAAGCATTTTAAATACCTCTAGGAACTGCAAAAACAGCTCTAAGGTGCTTAGAATAGTTTCAAGAGTCTAAAGGTTTTTAGTAGTACAAACTTGGATATTGTAAAGTAGTTGAATGACAACCTTGGCTATGAAGACCTTAGAAGCTGCAGGGACAAAATGGGTCCCTTTTGAATGAAAAAGAAAAGAAAAAAAAACCCTTCAGAATAGCTGAAGAGTTGTCTCTCTAAGTCATTGAGTCTTATATATCTACTCAGCAGCTTTGGCATAATTTGCCTATTATGAATATTATGAAAATTTAATGCAGAAGCTAGAAATTTAATTATCTCGGTATTTAAAACTAATTTTGCCTCCAAACAAAACATGGGTAAAAGCCCTCAGGGCACATCTTGTCCTCCATGTATGAATACAGACAAGATGGTATCTGTATATGGAAGAGCTGGAACCACTCAGCCTGCTAATATAAGGGAATGATTGGGACAGATAAAAGTGAATTGGTTGAATTGATTAAATGCCTAGAATGCACAGGGTTACAAGCAAAAATCTTTGGTTTGCTAGATATTTTTGTATCCTATAATGCCATGGGAGAACCATCAAGAAGGTTTCACAGTTTTGTTTTTGGTCAAGGTAGCCCATAGCTGAAAGACACAAGAAGAATTTGGCTAATGTCCAAGAGAAGCCTTGCTATATGCACCCCACAACTTTCCCATCCCTGGGATATACAGCAGCCAATGAAGTAGCCACTATTGTTCTCTCAGAAATTATACAGGCAGCAGCAAATAAAAACAATTCTTTCCACCAGAGTTTGTATATCTCTTTGTATATCACAAAATGATTATTTTAGACACTGTATTTTTGGGGGGTTTTCAAGAGATGATTATGTTTACTGAAGACTCGTGTTGATTTTTTTAATGCAAGGAAATGAATGAGATAGTATAAATCAGTAAGACATTTTCTAAACTAGATCAGTATTTTAAATCAAAACATAAAATTCATATACTAGTGATGTTGGATCTTTAGAAAGTGACACCCACACAAGAACAATTTCCTGTTTTACAATAAAACAATTTTATGTTTTTTTCCATAGAAAAGCTACGGAAATGTAATAATCATTTAAACACCACTAGCGGGCTTCCCAGAAATGTTTCTACTAGACAAATAAATAGGAGAATTTATTATTTGGTATCTGGGAAGGATTGTGTGAGTACAAAATTGTACAAGGCTAATACTTTACTTCAGGAATAGACACTTGACAGTCTCTAGATAATTTTTGTTTTACATCAGAATCAACCACCATGCTCATCAAAAATATACTGTAAGACTTATGAGTCTAAAGTTTTTGGAAGTCTTCAAGTAATCTATCCTTCCTCTACTTGTATTTCAACAAATAGGCAAATTACCTCTTATTCTTTTAGACACAACAATCAACCAGACCCTATAATAAAAAAAGGAGGGGGGCATTTGAAGTAATAAACACCAGGATGAAAGTGGAAGCAACATCCCATTATCATCATGCCTTTCCTTTTTATCAATTAGAGACATGTTATTGTCCTTGACAATGTATCATTAATTTAAACTACAACAGAAATACTGTACCTGGAAAAAAGAGCTCCATCATTGAAGATTGTTTTTTGTTTTTTTAGGAGATAGGAAACTATGAAAGTATTGCTTAGCATAAGTTTGCAAACTACATTTTGGGGTAACAGTGGTTTGATGTATTTTCTGGCTAAAAATAACCCACTTTACTATTATATCATATGTTTGTGAGTCAATACAGTTAGTTATGAAAACAAAAGGAACATGCTAATTGCAAAACAGCAATCTGGTCATGACCCAGCCAAACTAGGCTCATGGTTTGTAGGAAGTTACATAATAGTTACAAAGAGATTCCCCCCCCCTTTGGCTTAGCATTCATTTACTATCTTTCATGAACATTTTCAATTTTTTTTAAGAAGAACTACTCTGTATCGTGAAAATTAGCTTTTCATCATTAAACAAGAACTTGGACTGAGATAAGACATGCTAAAAAGTCTTTCAAAGCTTTATTTCCTTTCCCTTCTCAGTTCAAGATGAGTTCTCTTGCATATTTTGCTAAAGGAAAAGAGGAAAAGAGGAAAAAGTGTGAAGAATAAGTCACTTTCTTTTCGGGAGACTAACTTCAGACTAACTTCAAAGCTTCTTTATTGTGGCAGAAGACTCCAGACCTTTTGTACCTTCATCAAAGTGAGAACAAGCTCACGTGAAAGCAAGGGCAAGTTCTTGACTAGAATCTTGAACCATTGATCTTTAAAAATTCCAGGAGGCTTTTAGTCTCAAAGTGAAAGAGAGAGAGAGAGAGAGAGAGAGAGAGAGAGAGAGAGAGAGAGAGAGAGACAGAGACAGAGACAGAGACAGAGAGAGAGAGAGAGAGACAGAGACAGAGACAGAGACAGACAGACACAGACACAGAGACAGAGACAGAGACAGAGAGATTTCAAAGAGGGATTCCTCTTGTGAGCACTCATGTGGCCTGTTTGTTTATTTTTATTTTCCTTGCCTTACTAAAAGAGTTAAAGAGTACATTTTTGCCAAAATAGCAAACAAAGGGCAACATAAAAGGGAATATTAGAAATCTAATTTACAGGACTGGAAAAGTGATATATTTGCTACTTTAAAAAGAGCCACCTCATGGTGAGATGGGAGGCAAACAAATGTAATAAATAAATAAAAGAAAGAAAGAAAGAAAGAAAAGATGGAAATAAAAGCTGAGAAAATACCATAAAATTGAACTATCTCTATTTTTTAGTGACAATTGCTATTTTGTGCTATCTGTCTCTAGATAATCATTGTCCTCATTTAACCTTTCAATGGTGTCTTCTAAAAACACTGTTGGATCCCTTTTAACTTCTGCTTTTATCTTCTTTCCTGAGAATTTTGTGTTTAAATATCTGAATGAGTACTAGATCTAACTTAGCAATGATGCCTATGCATGGGTATAAATGCTAGAACCTCTATTCTCTATCAGTACCATCCTGTTTAACACTATCCCCTCCAAGTAATAAATGTCATTGCATGACCTCTAGCATGTTAAAAGGACATGGAAAGGGTTGCACAACTATGCATAACTAGCATGTCAATAAAATGTGAGGTTTGATTGCTTAGATTGATTGCTATTTTTAAAAAATGTTTGTAATTCCTATAGATCTGGGATTAAATGTTATGAACATCTCTTAGCTAAGAAAGTCAATAAATAAATGTTGATTGCCAATATGTCCCGGGATCATAAAACCTCTGAAAATATGGATGCCTTGTCTTTCTTTATATTTAGTGAACATGTGCATAATCGGAAGAAGGGGAAAATTGTGATATCAGATAAGTAATTAGCATCATCTTCATTAACTCAAAACTCAGAAAGATCAAAAGCAACAAGGGTGCCCTGCCTTAAGGTACTCACTGATAAATGATAGTCAAGGTACACATATCAAGTTTCTAAGCTTCTATAACCTAAAACTAAATTTCCTTGTGAGAAATCTACCTGCTCTGAATCTATGATATTTCTTTTTTCATTGTGAGCTGCTCTAAGGGTCTTGACACCTATTATCTATCTCTACATGTTGCCTATGCATAAGGATTCTTTTCTCATTTGGTGTATAGATAGCTGGCAGGGAAATGTCTGGCAAATGCATCAAGAATGGGAAAGGAAGCAGTAAGTGTGATTCCATTTCATTAGCTCAACACCTCTTCCATTAGAGTTGGAATTATTCTACAAGTACAATCGGTCCACTGTAAATTAAACTCCAGAATTC
Organism: Thermophis baileyi; assembly: GCA_003457575.1. NCBI lineage: Eukaryota > Metazoa > Chordata > Lepidosauria > Squamata > Dipsadidae > Thermophis > Thermophis baileyi. The sequence continues at coordinate 1,622,056 of QLTV01001703.1, forward strand.
TTAAGGAAGTATGAATTGCAGACACTGAAGTTAATATTGATTAATTGCTAGATTCTGCTTTGCAGCAGGGTTAACAGAATTGGGCAGGACTTGGAAGCTGCTAGCTTTTGTAGGAAGGAGCTGGGTTCTGGAAATGGGTTCTTGCATTCTTTAATCACCAAAAGACCGTGGGGTTTACTGTGAATTTTATTTCTTTTGATAAGACAACACTATCACAACAAACAGGAATTAGTGATTTTTTTCACATCTGTGATGAAGAGTGAAGATGACCCAGAACAGGAAAACATAGTATTAAGTAAAGATAAACCTCGATTTAAAGCAGATCACTTAGTGATTGTTCCAGATGGCAAGGGACCTCCCCAGAGCTATTTACAAATCTGGTCTCAAAGTTCCAAAGCCTGCCCCCGCCCCCAGGTAATGTGATCACTTTTTGGTTGCCTGGCAACCAGCCCACATTTACAATAGTTTGCAGCATCCCATGCTCCTATGCCCATGATTTATGATGTAGTTGTGACAAAACTGGTGTTTACTTCTAGTTTCTGGCAGAAAACATCCATTGGCTAAAGTGGGTTGACTTAATGACCAAGGCATTCACTTAATGATTGCCATGTTCACTTAATAACTGTAGTATTTGCTTAGCAACTGCAGCATTTGCTAGATAGTTAGATTACTGCAAAAAAGTTTATAAAATTGAGTATGGTCACTTGCTGACTTGCTTAACAACTGGCACAATGTATGACCATATTCTGGCCTCAGTAACAAGCGTAAGTCAAGGACTACCTGTAATTGGTAATCACACAATTGGTACTTCCTTATAATTATTACCATTAATATCCCTAAGATTTATTTTTCACTGTTATTGTCAGTTTACTTGTCCTCTTCCTGCTTTAATACCTAATATTAATAATATTCCTAGATGCTGCTATTAATAATATAGCTGCCTTAATTAAACTCCTGTATAAAAATTGGGATATGCATTTAACAAATAACAATTGCATTATGATTTCTGTGTACTAAATTAATATAAACAATTCCAAAGGAAATCCTTCCTCACATATAGATGAATTCTTACATTGGAATAGAACGAGGCTGGAGCTCAGTAAAGTTGAATGTGGATGTTTGAGGACTGTTGCCTTTGGGTTGCTGGGAGATTTCATTATTGATGTTCTTTGTTTCTACTGTTGTTTTGTGAGCTTACTAGGGGTGTGATATATTGTACCTACATATATACACTTGGTGAACTGTGTTTGGGTAATGAAATTTCTGCCCTTCAAATAGCTGCCTTTTTTGATGACTGGGATGCTACTTAACAGTCTTAACAGTCTCAACATTGAAGGACTATTATTGCCATCCATGTTGGATATCTCTCTGAAAATAAGAAAGCACTTCTTGCTTCACTGGCATGACAAGATTGTTTTTCTTGGTGTTTTCCTGCGAGTGAAAATACACAAGGAATAAACAGTACTCTTTTTGTTTTTGTTTTTCTATCAATCGAGTGTTGATCCATTGGTTGAGGCAGGAATTGACTGACTGGCTTGTCACCTGAGCCTGATGTTGTGGGCTGAGAGAGTGTGACTAGCCCAAAGTCACCCTGCTGGCTTTCATGCCTAAAGTGAGATTAGAACTCCAATCTCCTGGCTTCTAACCTGGTGCCTTAACGAGTAGACCAAACTGCATCTTGTTGGAATGACAATATTTTGTGACCTAAATGAGGGAAGGTTTAATCAAGTCAGGAAAGTCATTTTATAGCAAGGGGTTTCCTGAGGTGTTTCTCTTCCTAAATTGCACCCGTTTGGTTCTGCATTAAACTTTTGCCAAGCCATGAATAAACTAATATTAAACAGAATCAACGTTAACCGGTCCAAACAGATTAGTCCTCATGTGATTCATATGTTCTCCCAGTCTCTCCATTTCCATGATGCATGGTATGGTATGGTATGATATGGTATGGTATGGTACAGCAGATTTGGCAGAAGAATATTTGTATTAAGAATATATTGCATCTCCTTTAGACACTTTAAGGATTACTTGTGGGGAAAAATATGATCAGAGAAAAAGCTATTAACCAAACTCTGTTCAAATTCAACTCTGTTATAGATATCTTTGCATCTTTTGTAATGTGTCCTTTACTTTACATTAAACATTTCTTTATTAGTAATTGTTTTGTGCATTAGGATATACTTTTCTCTATTTTCAGTGATATATACATATAC
>QLTV01001703.1:1633856-1654110 GCA_003457575.1 Thermophis baileyi
TAATAATAATAATAATAATAATAATAATAATAATAATAATAATAATAATAATAATAATAATGAATTTAGAGAGGAAAAAAGCACAAAACAAGCATACATTAATATGTGGTAGGCTCCCAAAAGTCACAGAAATGGACCTGGGTGGTTGATATGCTATTATATAGGCTAAGCATTGAGCAGATTTCCTGAAGGTCAGCAGAGAATAACCTAATTATTCTTCAGAGAATGATGTGCAATCTGGATCAAACTAGCAAAGTTTCTGTTTCATATCTTAGCCAATTCTCTGAAAATGATGGAACAATGGAATGGTATTAAGGAATAGGCAGGAGGATAGAGAAGAGATGATCCCTTCAATGTCTTAGTTCAACATCTCTAAGACAAGAGCTTTCTTTGTCAGTAAAAATGAACTTTGAACTATATTTAGAAAGTAGTGCTAATATACCGTTTTTCTCCAAAAAGAAGGCCGGGTCTTATTTTCTTTTGACCCCTGAAAAAATGTTTAGGCCTTCTTTTTGGAGGGTTCTAATTATTGACTCACCTCGTGGTGGTGGCACTGACAGCCCTGCCCAGCAGGAGCCCGCTGCTGGTCCACTACATCGTCCCAGCCTCCGTTTTGTCTTCAGATGCCTTCTGGAAGGCATCTGCAGCCAATAACAGAGCTCTGGATCTATCTGGAGCTCTGTTATCAGCTGCAGATGCCTTCTGGAAAGCCCTCTGCAGAAGAAGCGGCTGCAGAAGAAGGCGAGGCAGGTGTTGGGGTGTGCGAAGCCTGGTAAATAGGGCAGCTCCACCCTCCCATCCCCACCCTAGCTTATTTTTTTACTTGTGTGCCTCACCCCACCCCCTGCACCCCTGGGTGGGCAGGGTCTTAATTAGGCTTAATTTTTGGGTGGGGCTTAATTTGAATGCATGCGCTCAAAAACGTGATAGGGCTTTTCAAGGTGGGTTGTCTTTTTGGAGAAACACGGTAACAGAATTGTGACAATGTGAGGTGTTGGCAACAAATATAGACCTGGTTTTTGAAATTGGAAAAGAAACAAATTGGGCTATTAAGAGGGGACTTTCCTGTTACTCATTCTTGGGAAAGAGGGCATTGTAAGAAAAAAACTCAAAATAAGTCCACCTTGATTTTGTTTGGTATAAGTGTATATGTTGTTACAGAAAAATGTAGGTTGTATAATGAGTAATTCATATTGATTCAGGCAGTACAACTCTAACTTAGCCTCTGTGAATTGGAATAAGTCCAGTGCTCTTTCCTAGCCCCCCATCCCTCCAAAGTTTAGCTAAAAGTTAGTACAGTTGCTCAGAGGTTAAATATATATATATCTTCCCATAAAAGGAAATCCACCTTAAAGTAGAGATTAATCCTGAGTTGAAGAACTAATTTCCCCAAGAACCTATATGAACTCTCCTCAGCTATTAAGCACTTTCATTTAATTAAAGTCCAGTGCCATGTGTGCTTCCATTCAGAAAGGCTTTGTGGATTAATTTCCTCCCTCTACCAAGAAAATCCAAATAAAATAGAAGGTACATTTTGGTTGTGAAGAGGAAACAGATTTGCTATTAATCTAACAAAATAGCTTTTGGGGAATAAATAGCTGTTAGGGGGAAAAACAACAACACCTTAAACAATGATAGCATAAGGGGTTAAAGTAGTCCTAAAACTTAGAAGAAAAGAGTGTCTAAAGCAGGGATGTCAAACTCGCGGCGTCACGTTGTTGTAACATGACGTATCACAACTTTTCCCCCCTTTGCTTAAACGGGGTAGGCGTGGCCAGCACGTGACGCATCTGGCCCACAGGCCGCAAGTTTGACACCCCTGGTCTAAAGCATCATTTTCTGGTGTAGATTTAGAATGTTCCTTCAGACTCTTTTTACAGAGTTGTCTTTGGAGCTCAAGTTGGCCATTTTAAAGGAAGAGTAGTATGAAAGGAATAATACAGGCCCAATGAGTAAACAACCCATTGGGCCTGTATGTTCTCCTCTAAGTCCAAAGTTACTGTTCACAGGCTCTGCTTCATTGGCTTTGGGTGTTGTTTCCTTCTCTCTCTGGTCCTATGGCTCAGTTTATCTCTCCTGCTCCCAATTATCTATGTATAGTTTTTAACCATTTTGTGCCATGGGCCTCTTTGAGAGTTTGCTGCAGCTTGCATATCCCTTATCAGAAAAATGCATTTAAAGGCATAAAATAAACTATATGCAGATTTCATTGCAAGATTATGCTCAAATGCAGTTATTAAATTATTAATAAATAAATCTGTAATATAATACATGTGCTTCTTTATTAATCCTTGCAATACCATGCAATACCTTTTTAATAGTAAAGGGAATAATAATTTCAGATAGGGAGATTTACTGACATTAACAAATATTTTTTGAATCTAGTAGCCCTACATTATTTGGCTATTTATATGCATTGATGAATGAAAAGATGAAATTCAGTTACAAGACAGTGAAAACAAAGTGGCAATTTTTCGTCTAACCAAGTTCACAAATATACTGAAATCCACCCTAAGAATCCATTAACCACAGGTTACTTGAGGAAGCACCTGTATCATAAGATCCGATTCATTCCTGCAGGATTGTTATACTCCAGATTCTTTCAATTAAAGAATGTGTCATTTCTTAGGACCCCAGAAGCATGCCTTCTCTCAGGACCCTTACAAGCCTGCCCCCTGAAGTTCCCCAAAATCTAGATGGCCCCCACAGTATTGTTGTTCAGAAATGCTGTAAAGACCTGGCTTCTTACCTAGTCTTTGGTGAGTGTGTGTGTGAGAGAGAGAGACCCCTTGGTTCATTGTACTTGCCATCTTTTATTTTTATTTTTTAAGGTTTATTGATTTGTAGTTTATTTGCTTGATTGTTGTGAGCCACCAAGAGTCATTGAGAGTTATGATAATGATGATGATGATGAAGATGTGGTCATTGCAGTATTCAAAAATATAAAGATCTGTATATAGAAATAGAATGACTGAGGCAAAAGAAAGCAAAGATAGTACCAATAGTAATAGGTGCCCCAACCCCAAAGCAATCACAGCATCACCTGAACCCATCGGCATTGACAAAATCACCATCAATCAATTGCAAAAGTAGCTTTGCTTGGAACAGCTTACATCCTGCAATAATACCATCGAACAACAACATCTGGATATCTTAGGTCCTTGAGAAAAACTCAATAGAGGGATAAAAATGCTGTATCCATATGGCTTACTGTATGACCTGCCATAATAATAATAATACATTCTTTGTGTTTTGAAAATCCAAAGTTCAATCCTGCCGTTTTCATGAAAGATACTTAATGAGCAGAATGGAAAAATATACCTTGGAAAACTTTAACCAGATAAATTGGATTTTACAGGAAGATCAGAAGCTGGAGTCAAGCTTATAGGACCTTCTTATAGTACCCAGCTTGCTTAAAACAGAAATGAGTAACCTTTTTTGAAAAGTTCATATTTGCACTTTTCAAGGATTTTATTAAATGCCTGTATCTTAGTAACACTGTGAATAGTTGTATCTAACACTACGCTTAATTGCTGGTTAATAGTTCAGTCTCCTGACTACTAAAGTTCATCAAAATGTTCCCTCTGTCACTAACTTAGGCAGAACAATTAATTCTTCCAGTTAAGACAAAACTATCTATTATTTGATTTCTGTATTCAAGTTAAAATTGCTTGTAAATGCTGCTTAACTTTAGGGCAATTCTCTAGCGTTTGTAAAATTTATTCATTCATTGGAGTATTACATCTTAAAACTACTTAATTCCCCAACCTATTGTTCTATTTAGATCAGCATTTCCCAACCTAGACAAATTTGAGATGTCTAGGGTTCAACTCCCAGAATTCTTAGCAACAGCCATATGGGCTGCATAATGTTGGAAGTTGAAATCTATACATCACATAGTTGACCAGAATGGAAAACACTGGTTTAGATCTATTTACCAAGTTATAAGAATGTCAGAAGGTAATTTGTAATGAACCATCTTTGAAATAAAGGAAGGCTCTCATGATTATATTTAGTAGCAATATAAAATCCAACTTATGCTAAAAAAAAAAGAGCAGAGGAAACAATGAATAATAAATGCATCACAAATGACTGCATTATCTGTCCTGAGACAGGAGTCATTGGATGCAAGGTGCATTCTCTGTAATCTCTCTGCCTCTCCACCATCAAATGGAAATGTAGTAGCTGCTGCTGCTATAATTATCATTGTATGTGTGAACTCAAAGGACAATTTATGGATGAAAAATGGAGAGGGATTCCCAAATAACAATTAACATCACAGATATAAACTACTTTCTAGAATCTGCTTATAAGACATTTAAAAACACCAAGTGTATTGCAATGATAGAATATTGTCAGATACTGATTGAGCCAGTAGCATTAGCAGCAGTTGTAATAAATCCTGGAGTACAGCAGGACAAAGTTCAAGTAGATATGATTCAGGGGTGGGTTCCTCCCGGTTCGGACTGGATCGCCCAAACCGTTAGTGACCCGCTGGTGATGTCACAGATCCAGTTCGGTCGGTGCCGGTCCGTGGGCGCCGCCATCTTTTTTTGGGAATTTTTAGTGAATTTTTTTTTACTGTTTGGAAGGTTTTTCCTGTTCTGCCGCTTGAAAAAGGGCCCTCCCGCCCGCCCCTGCGTTTATACTGACCTTTATTCCTTCACCCGAAGCACAGCTGATCAGCTCCTCAGCTGTGTTTCGGGCTGATTGAAGCTACTGAGCATGTGCGGAAGCCAAATTGCCCAAGTGAACGCGCGCGCGCGCAAAACGTTGCGATGCGAACCGGTGGGGAAGGTAAGTGAAACCCACCCCTGATATGATGTCTTTATTATCCAAGCCAAACAACAACCTACACTAGAAGCTTTCATATCTGATAAATCTCATCCAATAGTCTATCATTGTCCAAAAGTCTTACAATAAACAAAATGGGTAAGGTAGTGTGTAATTGTGCAAATGTTCTATTTTATTCTATCTATCTATCTATCTATCTATCTATCTATCTATCTATCTATCTATCTATCTATCTATCTATCTATCTATCTATCTATCTATCTATCTATCTATCTATCATCTACTTACCTGCCTACCTATCTCCCACCTTTATTATTTTTATAAGTAACTCAAGGCGATGAACGTATCAAATCAATTTTCCCCACAACAACAACCCTATAAGGTGAGTTGGGCTGAGAGAGGGTGACTGGACCAAAATCACTCAGCTGGCTTTCATAAGACAGGACTTAAACTCATGGTCTCACACTTTCTAGGGCGGTGCCTTAGAACAACTAGAACAAACTGGCTCTTAGCTTCTTCTATCACTTTTAACTTGAGGTCCTAGCATGTGGACTAAAGGTAATGAAAACCTGATCCAACCTCAGATCTTAGAATTAGAAATGGAGGAGGAGACTTATACAACAGTTTACAGACTAACAATGGAGATAAAAATATGATAAAAGATTCTTGCTGCTACTAATTTTGGTTCTGTTGGTTAATGTAAAAAAGGCATAGAAGCACCTGGATCCTTCATTCATATTCATATTAATTTATATTAATTCATTGGTGTCTGTCTAAAGTAGCTGGAAACCTGAAACAATCTAGTTTAAGCCTCAGTAACATCTAGGCTGAATATGGAACAATTGCATTTTTCTTCCACTTTTAAGCTATCAAACAAATAAGCATGAAGTGGAATAGGGTGAGAGGTTGTCAAGATACATTTGGTAGCAGCAGATCACAGTTAGTTATCCATGTTTATCACATGAACACCTGCATTTGATTTGATGACACTAGTGAAGATGGATTCAAAGCCTCCACAAGACTCTAATGAATATGAAGAAATGCCTCGTTAATTAAATGATTAAAGATATCACTAGGGAATGCCAGATTTTATTGTGGTCCTGCAGAATGCTGAGCTATGAAAACCATGTACAGATTTTTTTAAAAGCCCTTAGAGATGTAATCATTTGTCCACAATGCATCTTCTTTTTAATTAGGCAAAGTCAGCAGTTATGGGTGTAAACATACAAAGAACTCTATATAAACTTTATCAAGACCATGATCTTACCTTCTATATATCTGACATTGCAATGGACAGACCACTTAGCAAAGTTAAAACCTTCAAATATTATGAGGTAGTTTTCCAAGCTGAATAACTCACCTGATTTATGTATTTTAAAATGCAGACAAATTAGTCTCAGTCATCCAAGCTTTTTATTTTGCTTGAGCTACAGTACACAGTTTTTATGTTATGAAATTCACCTGTTCTTTGCAGTTAAAGTTTGAACATAGCTGTTAAACAGGACTTATTCTAGAACTATGAACAGGTCTAGAAAAAGACCAAGCCATGTTTCTGACATTGATTGATTTAGCAAATTTATTATAGCCACTGTTGCATCCAGGCTACCCTTCAGTCCGCAACTGACGTGGATGCTGCTGAGCCCTGATTGGCTGGGGCGAATCCGGCGCGAGTATATAAAGCGCTGTCAGTGGTGCTGACAGCCGCCGCTCCTGTTAGCCGAGCAAGCCGTGCTAGCTGTCAGACTGGCGCTTAATGTTAGCTGTTACTGTTAGCGAAAATAAACCTGTTAGCCATTAACAAACGTCTCACCTCAGTCTGTAAGCCTTCCAGGACTTAACAGCTGGCGACGTGGGATACTCATCCCGACCTGAGGCGTAGACAAGAGAGCTGATGAAAACCAGTCACGGAGCTGAGCTGTCACTACAAAGAGCTGAAACCACTGTCAAAGAATCAACTGAATCCCCTTTCTGTGGAGAATGGCAGTCTTACCCATTTTTGCCACTTTTAATCCCACAGCCAAATCCTGGGATACCTACCTAGAAAAAATTGAATTCTTTCTAATGGCTAACGAATTCACTAGCATTTCAAATGATAGGAAAAAAGCCCTTTTCTTATCTAACTGTGGAAACGAGGTATTCAAAACAGCTAAGAATCTACTGGCTCCTCAGAAAATGCATACTGTGCCTTGGGATGTAATTTCTGAGTGTTTGAGGAACCATTATTCCCCTGTTCCTTCAGTGGTAGACAAAAGGCATGCCTTTTATCACAGGAATCAAAAAGAGGGGGAAACTATAAATCAGTACATTTCTTCCCTCAGGGCAGCTGCCCTTTATTGTGAATTCGAACACCTCGACAATGCACTGAGAGACCGGCTTGTGTGTGGCACCAGAGACTTAAGATTACAACACCACCTACTGACTAAAACTGTACTTCCCCTACAATTGGCATTGGATGAAGCTAGAGCAGCTGAGCTATCTAATAGATCTTCCTCAGAAATACAATAAACCAATACTTCAAATTTTCCCACCAAAACGGAGGCTGTCCATTCAGAAACAGCAGACAAAATGGGAGACAGAGCTGAAGAAGGTTAAGAAGAGGTCCACCGCCTCAAACTACCCGACAACAGGAAAGACAACAAAGAGAAGCAGACAACCCTGACTGCATGCCTAAGCTGTGGGGGACAACACCTGAGAGCTTCTTGGAAGTTCCGAAATACAGAGTGCTTAAGATGTGGATGGAAAGGCCATCTGGCAAGGGTGTGTAGAGCCCCACAGCCAAATTCAAGGACCATAGCTAAACCCACAAATTTTAGAAAGCCCTCCTTCAATTTTGCAAACAGGGGAGAGGACTGCTATACAATTAACAATGATAGCTACCCCCCTGAAATGATAATTGGCAACGCAATTAGTGATAAGAAGAAGAAAACTTTTGTTATTATCCTATTAGAAGGGTCTCAATGTAAAATGGAGGTGGACACTGGTTCCTCCATGTCCCTAATGTCCTGGCAGGCAATAAAGAGATTGGTTCCACAAATTTCAAAAAACAAAATTAAACCAGCCCTTACTAAATTAAGGGATTACCAAGGCAGGCTCATTCCCATTCTGGGGACCTGCCCCTTCCATATTCAGTATGGAAACTTATCTGGACATCTTCCACTCATTATCATGGAAGACCCACTCCCTAGCCTTTTAGGCCTTGAATGGTTCCACTCCCTGGGCCTCTCCATCTCAGGAATCCACCATGTCCAAGAGCCCCTCCTGTCTGACCTCATCAAAGAGTTCAACACTGTCTTCACCTCAGGCCTGGGTAAGTACACTGGAAAACCCCTTTCCTTTAACTTAGATCCCCAGATAGCACCCATTCGCATTAAGCCCAGGCGAGTTCCTTTTGCCCTTAGAAAGAAGGTAGATGCTGCTTTAGATAAATTAATAGCACAGGGCAGTTGACCACTCCAAGTGGGAAACAGCAATAGTCACCCCCATTAAGCCTGATGGATCAGTGAGGATATGTGCAGACTATAAATGCACGCTCAATAAAGCCCTTCAAAATTCTGCCTACCCTGTACCGGTAGTGCAGCATCTACTTCACTCCCTGGGAGAAGGCAAAATTTTTGCAAAGTTAGACCTTACCCAGGCCTATCAGCAAATCCCAGTAGACGCTGCCACAGCAGAGGCACAAACTATAGTCACCCACTATATGCCCGCCCATTTAGATGCCATAGACTCCAATTTGGAGTAACTGTGGCCCCTGGGATATTCCAATGTTTAATGGAGAGGTTACTCCAGGATATTCCTGGGGTAGTACCCTACTTCAATGACATCTTAGTGTCTGCTGAAAACCTCTCACAATTAATTGAATGTTTACGAGCAGTATTACAGAAGTTTAAAAATGCAGGCTCACTTTAAAACAAGATAAATGTAAACTTGGTGTTAAGGAAGTGGAATTCTTTGGCTACAGGGTTGAAGCCTCAGGCCTGCACCCAACCAATGCTAAAGTTAAGGCCATTCAGGAGGCCCCAGCTCCAAGAAATAAAACAGAGCTGCAGGCATTTTTAGGCCTCACCAATTTTTATAATATATTTTTGCCCCACAAGGCATCATTAGCAGAGCCCTTACATAGGCTTCTAGATTAAAAAAAAAAAACCCTTGGCTGTGGGGATCTCACAAAGCTGCTGCCTTTAAAGCAGTTAAACAGTTGCTCACATCAGACAGCCGTCTCCTACAGTACAATGACCAAATGCCTCTAGTATTAACATGAGATGCCTCACCTTATGGCATAGGAGCAGTCCTAAGCCATAAGTTGCCAACAGGATTAGAGGCACCTATAGCTTACTTCTCACAAACCATGTCCCAAGCGGAACGGAATTATGGGCAAATCGATAAGGAAGCATTGGCTCTAGTTACAGGGGTTAAAAGATTCCACGAATACTTGTATGGACGCCATTTCACCCTGGTCACTGACCACAAACCTTTGCTAGGCATTTTAGCAGGGGATAGGCAAACACCACAAATACTATACCCAAGAATGACAAGATGGACGGTATTTCTGGCCACATATAATTACACCTTAGAACATCGGCCAGGGTGACACCTTGCACATGCAGATGCTCTGAGCAGATGCCCACTACCAGTTCCAGTAGAAGACCCTGCACCTGCAAAACACTGTGTTACTGATAGAGGAATTGCCAAGCCTCTTAACAGCAGCAGACGTGGCCAAACATACTACCAAAGACAAGGACATCTCCAGGGTTTTAGACTGGGTTAAGAGAGGCTGGCCTGCAGATTCCTTGGGAGCAGAGTTTAAACAATACAAAGCAAGGCAAAATGAACTGTCAACGATGAAAGGCTGTTTGCTCTGGGGACATAGGGTAATCATCCCTAGAACATTACAAAAACACATCTTGACAACTTTGCATGACAGCCACCCAGGAATCGTACGTATGAAAGCTCTGGCCAGGAGTTATGTATGGTGGCCAAATTTAGACCAAGAAATTGGTGACTGGGTCTCTGGGTGTCAGCGATGTCAGGAATCAAGGGCAAATCCTCCTAAGGCTCCCCCCACAGAATGGGACAAACCAAGAGGTCCCTGGTCTCGCCTCCACATAGACTCTGCAGGCCCTGTTCAGGGACAAATGTTTTTAATAGGGGTGGATGCCTATTCAAAATGGGTAGAGGTCAAGCTGATGCTCTCCACTACTCCAGAAGCAGTAATAAAAGCACTCCAAGCCTTGTTCACCACTCATGGCATACCAGACACTTGGGTTTCCAATAATGGACCTCAGCTAACCTCGGGCCCCTTTGAGTTATACCTGGCAGGATTGGGCATAAGGCACATCCTCACAGCCCCTTTTTATCCAGCGACAAATGGCGGGTGGAAAGAGCTGTATGCTCTGTAAAGGAGGCCCTGGCCAGATTAGGCCCAGGGGACTGGAGCTCTAAAATTTCAAAATATATTTTACTGCAGCATGCCACTCCATGCCCAGAAACAAATCAGAGTCCTGCTGAACTATTAATGGGGTGGAGAATAAAAACAAACCTGGACAAACTACATCCTAGTTATTCTCCAGACCTGCCAAGGGACTCCACATCAAAAATCCATACATTCCAACCAGGGGACTCTGTATATGCCAGAAATTATTCAGGCCAACCCCTCTGGCTGGCTGAGAACTTATAGGCCCCAGGTCATTCACTCTAGAGTTGGAAGATGGAAGAATGTGGCGGTGCCACATTGACCAATCAAGGGGTCGTTGGAGCCCTATGGCAAAATCAGACACAGCAGAAAATAACCCATACCATCCAGATAAAAGTTTACTTGCAGATGGGCCTATCGTAAATAATCCGGGAGAAGAGGCGGCAGGCAAGGACCGAAGCAGGAACGACTTACCCGGCACTGAGGACTTTGTTCCAGCATTGCAGGCGGTCAGAGATGCAGAAAAGCCTCCAGAAGTGATCACAGGAACATCTTCAGTGATTCCACCTAGTCCAGCTTCGGCAGAGAGCCTTCGCAGGTCCGGGAGAGCCAGGAGAAGACCAGCCTACCTGCAAGACTATGAATGCGCCATCTAGTGACGGAGGAGTGTTGCGTCCAGGCTACCCTTTGGTCCACAACCGACGCAGACGCTGCTGAGCCCTGATTGGCTAAGGCGAATCCAGCGCGAGTATATAAAGCGCTGTCAGAGGTGCTGACAGCTGCCGCTCCTGTTAGCCGAGCGAGCCGTGCTAGCTGTCAGACTAGCGCTTAATGTTAGCTGTTACTGTTAGCGAAAATAAACCTGTTAGCCATTAACAAATGTCTCGCCTCAGTCTGTAAGCCTTCCAGGACTTAACAGCCACCTATCTCACTAAAGATGACTCTTGGTGGTACACAACAATAAGTAAAAAATATAAAAACAGCAACTGCAAATATAAAGAACCCATTGTAATAAATATCCTTTAAAAAATAAAATACTTTTAAAGTAGAGGGAGAATAAAGAATGGCCCCCTCAATCATGGAGCCATGTAGCCAGGTCTCCAGGCCTGGCCACATACGCAGGTTTTAAGGGCCTTACAAAATGTCAACAGGGTTGGGACCAATTCAGGTCGAAGGATGTTTCATAAGTTGGGCACCACAACAGAGAATTCACCTCTGAGGCCCATTAAAAGTAGATCCCTGGTCGATGGTACCAGCAACATACCTTCTGTGCAAGATCTGATGGGGTAGGTAGGTTGATGTAAATGGGGAAAGGTAGACCCTCAGAAAAGCTCATTCCTACACCATGAAGGACTTCAAAGGTTAAAAACAACACCTTGAATTGGATTCAGAAGCAAACTAGCAACTAGTGCAGCTCATGGAGCCAGTGTTATAACATACACTGTTCTAGGAATGCACATACTGTAACTGCCTTGAGGCCACCCAAAACTGAAGCCACTCAGTTTTGTCAAGGCTCAGCTGAAGCCTGTTGTTCCATATCCAGCCACTCAAAGCGTTCAGGTATCAGGATAGGATGGTCATGGAATCACTTAATAGGCCAGGGATAGAGGCATACAATTGGGTATCATCAGCATAATGAGGTAGGTTTCAGGATTCCTTTTTTCCTTCCACATTTAGATTTCTCTCTCCTTTCTTGATTTTGGTCCAGAAAGTTGTTACCAGGAAAAAAAATGTCAGTGACCTTACAGTAAGTAATTTTGCATTTGTTTGCCAACCAGCACAAAGTACCCTTAAGTGATAGAATTTACACCTATCCCATCACTGTGGAAAATGTGTATTTACAGGCATGGTCTTTATGAATCTGATAATGGCAATGGCTATAAATCTGTGAATTTCTTTAGTGTGAAGTCCTTCCTCCCCTAGTGCCAGAGACTGCCAAAGACGAATGTGCACGCACACACACACGCGCACACGCACACGCACACACACACAGAGGGAGGAGAGAGAGAGAGAGAGAGAGAGAGAGAGAGAGAGAGAGAGAGAGAGAGAGAGAGAGATCAGGAAAAAAGTGTACAATATAAATTGAACATAAAAAGGATCTAAATAGTTTCTATAATCTAGCAAAACAAACTGGAAACGTGTACCTCTTAACATTTTAAAAAATGCATTTGGGAGAATCTGAATAAAGAAATATAAATGTCAGTGGAATTATTTCTTGAATAAAAAAAAGTCTCCAAAGAAAGATCTAAACAACTCTGTTTGAAATATGAAATGTGTCAGAGTAACTGCAGCAAAATAGTGGGGCCACTTTTAATTAAATTGCTTTGAGCAAGGCTTTCTTTCATTTGAGTTATGGTGGATTGGAAATGGGATGTCAAAGGCAGCATAAAATAAAAACTATTATGAATATGGTTATTATTTATATAGCCCTTTCATTCAAAGGGTGATTGTGAACATGTTTTCCAATCTTTCTTATAACAGGTAGAAAATATCACTTTAAATATTTATTCTACATTGAAGGACTGAGAGAGAAAATGGTTTCTCTGCCAGAAAATACATGTTCAGATTCAGATTTCTATTAGAGTTTGGGAGGAAAAAAGAGTTAAAATTTGACCTAACCAGAAGTTGAGAAGCTGCTATTGTAGAAATCAAGGGATACAAGACCCTCCAGGGGTGGGTTCCTACCGGTTCTATCCAGTTCTTTAGAACCATTAGTAAACTGGCGATGACGTCATGGAGGCGGTTCTGTCGGTGTCTCCGTAGGCGCCGCCATCTTGGATTTTGCTTCTGCACATGCGCAAAAGCTATTTGTTGATTGCTGCAGGGTTGAGCGCGCGCACGCAAAGCGCACGCACGTGCCT
This sequence comes from Thermophis baileyi, assembly GCA_003457575.1. Lineage (NCBI taxonomy): Eukaryota > Metazoa > Chordata > Lepidosauria > Squamata > Dipsadidae > Thermophis > Thermophis baileyi. The sequence continues at coordinate 1,646,922 of QLTV01001703.1, forward strand.
GGCATGACCCTGAGTGAACCGGCAGCAAAAGGATCCAGAACCCACCCCTGAGGGGTGTCAAACTCACGTTGTCACAGTGGCATATTGGGACTATTTTCCATGACCAGTGCATGATACATCCGGCCCGCGGGCCAGGAGTTTGACTGCCCTGCTCCAGAGGGTGGAGGTAGCAGAATAAACAGGCTATAGGATAAGAAACAAGATGTTGCTACAGTCACAAAGAGGCAGAAAATTAACAATTAAGAAACCACAAATTTAGCCAGAGGTCAGAACAAAACAAAAGAAAAAGCTCAAGAAACCTCCATTATTGGATAGACTTTTTTCCAAGGAGTGAAATCCAGGCACAAAGTAAATTGAAACAGAAACTTAAGGAGAGGAAGTGGAAAAGAGGTGACTTATATGGTCATTCAGCAAGAAGCAGAGAAGCACAGGGGAGTATCTAGGGGCAACTTAGCAAGGCACCCTTGGCAAAGAAGAGATAAGGAAAAGAGGAAGCTCAGGAAAAACACTTTAAAGAAAAGACAAGGCTTAGCACAAGCAAGAAATATTGGAAAGAAAATTGTTTAAATGAGTATATTGGGAGTAAAGAAAGAGATGGAAAAAAGGAATAGGTTTTTTTCTTCTCAAGCAAGTTTACCTGGCAGGGTTTCTCCTGTCTATAAAATGGGGAGGAGAAAGACCTAGGAGGTCTAGGGAGCAAGGTTTTAGTTTGGGCCACTTTAGAAAAAACAGCTGAGGGCAAAAGTGCCTAAATAAAGGGTTTAAACTTTAAACTTTATTATGGTTGGTTGCACAATTAGTCAGATGTTTATATTAGATTGGAATTTTCATCTATTTATTGAGTCCTTGCTAAGGACCTGGGATAGGAAGATGTTACGGTTTGATGATGTTAAAGGTACAGTCACAGGATGCAAGCTGTTTCAAATAAGGCCGCCTTTTGCAATTGATTGATGGTGATTTTGTCAATATCAACAAAATCAAAATCAATATTCAGGTGATGCTCCAGATATTTTGGGATTGCACCCAAAGCACCTATTGCTGTTGATCCTTTATTTGTTTTCTTTGCTACAGTCATTTTATTATTATTTGCATCTTCTCTTCTCTTCTCTTCTCTTCTCTTCTCTTCTCTTCTCTTCTCTTCTCTCCTCTCCTCTCCTCTCCCCTCCCCTCTTCCCTTCTCTTCCCTTCCCTGCACATCCACCATCCCATTTTTTTTTCTTTTTTATCAACAATTGTTATAACTAGGGTGTTATGTGGCAGGTGATTGTCTATTTGAATTCTAAAGTCCCAGAGCACTTTAGCTTCTTCATTTTCTATTACTTTGTTTTGCCTTTTGCAGGCCTCCAGTAAGCCTTCAGTCTTTTGGTCTCTCCAGTAAGCCTTCAGTGTATTTTTTTTCACTGTCCTTCAGATATTCTCCCAGTGTCCCTTTTTTTTCTTCAACTTTCTGATGTACTTGCAACATTCCACACTCCCTATTTTTCTTGGTAAGTAGAGTCTTTAAATATTGCTGCAGTGATGAAGGACATAATTCATTATCATTATTTTTCTGGTCTTCCTATCTAGAGCTTTTAGTTCTGCTTGAGTCCAGTCCACTATTCCAGCTGTGTATTTAATGACTGGAATTACCTTGGTATTAATTGTCTTTATAGTATTTCTTCCAATGAGTTTAGACTTCAAAATCTTCTTCACTCTCATGGTATATTCACTTCTAATCTTTTTTACTTCAGTATGTTTGATGTTGTCAGCTTGAAGGATACCCAGGCATTTGTAGTGAGCATCTTCATCTTTATCATTGTCCTTTGGGTCAATCCTGATTCATTTTTTAAAAAAAGATGGAATTTGAATCCTCAATGTTACCAATAACAGAAAAGCATCCTGTAATGTCTATGTACTGATGCAGATACAATAGATATATTTATTGATCCCAAGTTAATGTGTGTGTGTATGATATGTAGAAGTAGAGTTGAGACAAACCTACTGAGTTTTTGGTCTTCTTTGTTTAATACTCTTGAAATCCAAGCCTTATTGGAAAAGTGTGTGCGTGTTTGTACACAGGCTTCTCTGACAAGTATAGGATTTCAGTGATATTGAAATTGTATTAGGATGAATGTGTGACATGGAAAAATTCAGCATCTTCAAAGCTTCTGGTGATGTATTCTATCTGAATATAGGATTCAACTATGCAACGGTTGGGTAATTAAGCTATAATAGTCAAGATAACTCTTCTCAGAACATCTAAATGTGCCATTTATATAACAATGACCATTTTTGCTTCTACAAAAAGTGGTGAAGGCTATGACATTGGTCTAAATAGGATCATTTTGAACAAAATTAATAAGATTAAAGTATCTTTTCAGAGTTGTTTTAAAAGAACTATCTTTCATTTAAAAAGATATTTTGCTAATAATTCAATTCTTAAAAGTTTACTTTTTTTTTGTAATATTACAAAGTAAAAACCAGGGAAGAAGAAATACTTGTACTTCAGAAGAAATAAATTGAATCCATATATTGCATAAATAGAAACGTCTGGGTGAATATACTAAAGGCAAAACTTAGTATTGATTAAGCTGTTGTTTTTAGTAGGGGAAACCCAGTTCTATCTAGTGGTTAAGGCACCAGGCTAGAAACCAGGAAACTATTAATCTGGGCGACTTTGGGCCAGTCACTTTTTCTGAGCCCACAACATTAGGTTTGGGATGTAAATTGGTCAGTCAATTCCTGTTACAACCAATAGATCAAGACTCAGTTGTTCTGAAAATAGTAGTCCCAGCATATACAGGAAAAATGTTAAGAAGAGAAAAAGACATCCTTGTTTTTAATAAGTAAGAATGCTGATCTGAAGTTGCTCAGGAATTCGTATTTTCCACTCCTTCTTAAATACCAACCCCTTCCCGTACATTTAATTACTGTATATTCAAATTGGATCATTTTCTTTCTCTTGCTGGATGGAACAGAGGTAGAAATATGGAAAATAGCTACTTTGTCATAAATAGGCTTTCACCATGTTTCACATGGGCAGAGATCACATTAAAAGGATATGTCCTAGGTTCTGATTTTTTTTTTAAAGAAAAACGAATTCCTTTAACACAGAGCAGCATTGCTGTTGAAGCCTTGATCAATTTTTAGAATGGGAAATGGGTAATGGTCTATGCAGGTATAAATCCTCCCTGTGGATATATTAGCTTTCTATTGGTTTAAAGGGCTAGTAGCAATGAAAAGACAGAAGTCACAGTTAATTGAAAAGTCATGATCAGTATGACTGAACACAGTTTAAAATCAATATTGAAGTATAGGTTTTGGTGGTGATGGCATCAAAGCTACATTTTTTTTTCACCACTGTTGTATCTATTCAGAGCTGTATAATGGAACAGGTGTTTACAGGCCTTTTATAATTTGGTTCATAAGGTATGGGAGAAACTGCTCAGTAGCCTATAGCCAATTTGTGTGTCATTTTCCAGACAAAGACTGTTCATTTCTGTTCTAGCCCAGAGAAATACCAATACATGTACCATTAGCATCTGCTTGTCCAATTAAATTGAATGTGTTTCATTTGATACAACCAGTGGAAGTTATCAGGATGCTTAAAGAAAAGAAATCAACTTCATTTCTACTCAGCTTTTGCCTGTCCTGGCTGATAAGGATGAAGAGAAGTAATGTGACCAAGTAGAATGATCAATGGAGTCACTCTGGAGTAGCTATTATCTTGATTGTGTTAGAAAACCTTACCTAAAGGTGAGACACCCAGAGGACAAACAGATATTGATGACTTTACAGAAATATGCTTCTGTTTCAACACCTATGGGGAAAAAAATGAAGGGAACATCTGTTAAAACTCGAACAACACATAGAAGACTCTTGAAATATGAGTACATCAAACATAAATCTGTTTTTATCCAAAGTGATATATCCCAGCATCACAGCAAATTTAAGGTCCCTTTTCACTATTTTTTTTTTTTGTCAATGATGCTGCTATTTGAGAGCTATATGCAATTTGAAAATCTTTTTAAAGGATCTATTAGATCCTTAAAAAATCTGTATTGTAGGTCAAGACCTACCAAGTCTATGTGTTATTTTCACCTTCCTCCCTACAGTTAAACTAGTGCACCAGTAATAAGCAAGAATTCTCAACCTTAAAGCAACATCATTCATATTCTTTTACATCCGTAGCAAAACAGTTGGATTAAGTCACTCGGGGGTTAGATATCAATTTGCACATTCTCCAAGAAAAGTTTTCACTTGGCCAAACATGTACCTTGGCTATGCAGAATGTGCCTTTGATATTTCATGATAAAAATATATTTGATAAATGTGTAATTTGGAACCTCATTGTTTCCTTCTCTCCTTCACTTGTCCCATAAAGTGATGTCAACAAAAATTCAGTACATCAAGCTCTGAATCCTTCTTAAGTGCTTATCCAGAGAAAAAGGGGAAAGATCTAAGATGGAGATATGATTAGTAATAGTTGCTATGGTAAACTACAAGCAGTTTGTTACCTTGCTTGCTTGCTTGCTTGCTCATTCTTGCTGACAAAATGTGAATTCTCTATTTCTTCAGTTTCATCAGTAATATATGGAAAACTTATAGCATCCTTTTTTGCCCCCAAATCAGCACATTGATCCTTATTGTGCAGCATCCCACAGGACTATCAGGAGTAGAAAAAAATGTCACAAATATATAACTGATGATCTAGGGCCGTGATTGCGAACCTATGGCACGTGTGCCGGAAGTGGCACGAAGAGCCATCTCTCTGGGCACGCGGAGCCGTCGCCTGTTGCTCTTCCGGTTTCTGGCGCACTGGCCAGCTGGTCTTCAGCACGCAGGAGCACCAGAAATCAAAAGAGCAGCCGCTCGGTGCGCATGCGCATGCCGGGAAGATGATATTCCGGTTTCTGGCCACCTGGTCTTCCGGTTTCTGGCATGCATGTGCGCGAGAAGATCAGGTGGCCAGCACGCTGGAACCCAAAAGAGCAAGGGAAGCGGAGCTGCCAGCCAGGACAGGCGGGCCAGGGCTTCCCTCCCTCCCTGCCCGAGCGGGCTTCTTGCGTGGCCCCAGCCCTCCAGCCTGCAGCACTGACGCATGTCCATGGTCCGGAGTGCCAGGCCAGCTCGGGCGCACAGGGCAGCAGGGCAGGGTTAGCTGGCTGCCCTGCTTGCTGCTCCTGCCACTGCAAGGGGGCAGCGGCGGTTCTCACGCTGCCGCTCCTGGCCGGGATGCTGGAGCAGCCAGGAGGAAAAGGAGGAGCCGCCATCGGGGAGGCGAGCTGCCCCAGGAAGGCCGGAGGAGAGCGCAGCATGAAGATGCTGCCGAGGAGTAAGAGGCACGCTGGCCGGGAAGCGACCGGGAAGGGGGGGCTGCGCTGACTTATTTTCAGTGGCAGGCTGGGGGGAGGTGCTTCATCCCAGCCAGAGTTGGGGCAAAGCTCTTCCACCTGTTGGACCCCCAACCCCAGCCCCGGGAACGCTGACGCCCCTTACCTCTGAGTCTGGGAAGGGGCTCTGGCTTTCCAGCAGAGGGAGGCGGCATTTCTCTCCCTGTCCGGGACTGTGGAACTGGGTCATCAGTGGGGATATCCTGCCACCCCGACAGGGATCAGGGGGGCAGGCAGGGGGGGGCAGGGAGGCACGAGGACCCCTGAAAGGCCAGGCAGAGCCGGCGCATGCGTACCGGACAGCTGGTCTTCACGTGCGCATGCATGCGCCGGAAACCAGAAGATCATCTGCTTTTCCAGTTTCCAGCATGCGCGCGCTCCCTTTTTGGCACTCAGTGCTGAAAATGTTTGCCAACACTGATCTGGGGCAATACACTAAGGCATTGGCAAGGAGTAGGATAGCAGCAATTACTCCTTCATTGCCTCCCACTGCTCACATAAGCTGTCTGCCATCCATCTACCTTAAAGAATGAGTTAAAGGACATGGGTGTTAATATTGGCATGAAATAAAATAATTCTATTAAGGTGAAACGTAAGATTCATACTAAAAGAATGTTATGAAATGTTCATTATTATTTTAAATCCATAACAAGAGCAATAAGGTTGAAATATTACAAATGCAATAAAGACCAAAGGCCACTCTATGAAACATTACATAAATCAATTTGGGCTAATATTGTCTCTGCAGTTGGCAGTAGTAGGTCTTTTTCAGTAGGAGAAGATGGGAATAAAATGAATAAAAATTAAATTAAATTCCAGAATGCTGGGGGGGAAACTTCAGACCAGAGATATCTGAAATTCAGTCAGAAATGTCTCCTTTTAAACTACCTTCAAAATAATTGGGGGAAGAAAGGTTGTGTGTGGGGGCTGGGGTTGTTTGTTTGTTTCTTGATGTGGAGGTAAACATAATATTGAATAGACTTCTATAATATGTCAAACCACTGATTTATTTTAGCCACATTCTGCACAATAGTCTGGTTCACACATAAAGTTAAGACATGCAATCATTGTGGCTGGGATTAATCATCAACATTAAACTGCTCCCCAAATTTCTGTATTATAGTCAGTGTGTTGTAGTGGTTACCTGGACTAGAAGGAGTGAGAGAGCCAGGTCCAACTCTACCCTTGGCCAGGGAAAATCAATAACTTGGACCAGTCACTCTCCCTCAGACCACTTTGTGTGTGTGTGTGTGTGTGTGTGTGTGTGTGTGTGTGAGTTCCTTCAAGGCAGTGTTGATTCCTGCTGATTGCCTGGACTAGTTCCTGAAGTTTTCTTGACAAGATTTCAGAAGTGGTTTGCCATTGCCTGCTTCCTAGAGATGAGAGAGAGTGACTGGCCCAAGGTGGCCCAGCTGGCTTTGTATCTAAGGCAGAATTATAATTATTTATTTATTTATTTATTTATTTATTTATTTATTTATTTGTCAAACATGTACAAGATAGCAGGTATAGGTATAATCATAAACATAATCAAAGTGAATACAGATAGATGAAGACAATAGGACAGTAGGACAGGGACGGTAGGCACGCTGGTGCGCTTATGCACGCCCCTTACAGACCTCTTAGGAATGGGGTGAGGTCGACAGTAGACAGTCTAAGGTTAAAGTTTTTTGGGTTTGGGGAAGAAACCACAGAGTCAGGTAGTGAATTCCAGGCATTGATCACTCTGTTGCTGAAGTAGTATTTTCTGCAGTCGAGTTTGGAGCGGTTTACATTACATACACTACATATACACATTACATACAATACCTTTAAAA
>QLTV01001703.1:1655583-1674112 GCA_003457575.1 Thermophis baileyi
ATAAATTGAGTGTAGACTGTTGCAGAAGATGAGATCGAGGCAATTGTTGAGTCTAGTGTTGTTTGTTACTAGTTGATCTAGTCCTAGATTAGTAATAGCATTGTATAGGGTTGAATGTATGTGTTCAGTTGTACAATCATTTAGTGTCCAGTTAATATGTGGTAGGTTGAGATCACCAAGAAAAATAAGAGGGTGTGGGTAGGAGGCTGCCCACGTTAGTAGTGAGGTTAACTTGTTCGCATGTGTGATGTCGTAATCGGGGGCTCTGTAACATAGTAGAAAGCGAAGTGTGGTATTTAAGGACAGTTCGCAGACTATGGTTTCTGGTAGAGCGAGATCATGTTTAACTTGAATATTTTTTAGGTTTAGTGATTTTTTATAGAAGATGGCAACTCCACCTCCTCTGCGGGTTTCGCGATCGGACCGGTAAACATGATAGTCTCTTACTTTGATTAATTAATTAATCATTTAATTAATCATTTTTTGGTTTCTAGCTTGGTGCCTTAACTTCTATTCCAAACTAGCTCTAATCAAACCATTTTACATCATAGGATTTTTGTTGTGGAGAGTACTACATAGTTGAATTTCTGAAGAAAAAGTGGGATTTAAATCTATTATACATTAAATTACAGGTTAGCACAATATATCCCCAATATTGTAATTCTTTTCATAATTTTATGAAGATTATATTATACCAATAAAATAAATAAATAAAATAGATGATAGATAGATAGACAGACTATTATAAGCTATACTTACTAAACCCAGCTTGAATTCTTCCTTTTATTTTCCTTTAAACATATCCCTCCCCATTTCTTCTTTTCTAATAAACAAAATCTTTAAAACATTGGCATCCCATCCCAATCAACAGACCATTAGGCATTACTCATTCATTTTAACTTTGATCAAATAAACCAATTTGATATTCTTTCTCACAACAATCTTTAGATCTCTCAAAGATCTAATATCTGCCTTCTCATACACTTTTTGTCTTTTCTCTCAAAATCCTTGGCATCTTTATCAAGGCCTTTTTAAAAATTTCAGTAGAAAGAAGTTATCCATATCAGTGTTCATATTCTCATTGTCTTTTCTCAGAAAACCTATAGCAGTTTCAACAAGTCCCTTTTATAAATTCTGTATGGAGAAAATATCCACATCACTCTTCTGGTTTAATATTTATATGTCTTTTTAAATTATTACATCATTATCTCATTTGATTTGTAAACCCATTATTTCCTTCTCTTTCCTATAGGCTATCATTTTTGAATCCACTTTCAAATTTCTGTTCTATTCAGTGTGGCTTGTTCCTTTCCAGTAACATATTTTTGGTACTAGTAAATAACTGTAAAACTTCATGAACACATTCATTGTAGATATCCCTTAAAATAGCCATTGATGCATTTATTTCCTTCCAGCGCTCTCTAGTGTCCAATCTTCAAAGTCATTCATGTTTTCAATATAAACTTAGACATTTTCCCACAGAAAAAATTATTTCAATTAACATCAAAGTCTTAAATCAAATCTAGCTCAGCCTTTAATCCATTAAAATTTTCTAAAGCCAACATTAATGATCCTTCTGCTGTATGTTATTTTTTAAATAAATCTTTACACTTGTAGTTAAAACTTCTTTTTAAAAGGACTGAAGAAAACTCACCCAACCCAAACGTTAATCCTGTTGTTGTTCATTTCCCTTGTTTTATTGAGCTCCATTTGTGCTTTGGCTTTTCTGAGTTTCATTCTGCCAAATTAGCTACTTGCTGCCATTCTCATCTTCCATTTCCTAGTCCATTCTAACACATTAGTCAGAAACTCCTTTTACCTCCACAATGGTTTTCTATGTTGTCTCCCTTTTTAATACAACATAGATATTGACAAGCAAGTATATTCAGTACTTCTATAGAGAAGTAGAGCTGTCTATCATGGCTTGCTAACTATCATGGCTTAAGTACTTCATTTTTCTTATTTGCCATTAGAGCAATGTGTAGAAACTTTGCCTGCTTTTATCTGCAAAGCTATCTATGTGATATTATTCCTAAGTGTTGGGAATCATATAACGCAGATTAATTAAAGTTCTGTTTCAAAAAGAAATTATCCCTCACATCCTTGAGTGCACAAAAGTCAGTGGTCAACTGGTCTTTGTCCATCCACTCCCAGAGCAAGGCAATCTGAATATTCTGTAATAAGGGTAAGTGTCATGACTGTACTACTTTACTTTATTTTTGCTGCTTTTTTATACTTAAAACTGTCAAGAACCAAATCTTCTTTGCCTTATTTGAAAGTACATCAAGCTTTTTACTTCAGTTCTCCAGATTTTCCACACTGAATCTAGCTATTTACTGGTTGCCAAGCAACCTGCTGTACTTGCTTTTAAACAACAAACTCATCGCCTTGCTGCCTCAGTACTTATTTTCAACACACTGTAATAAACTTTCCAAAATAATAGCCATCATAATCAGCATCAGCATCTCACAGACAAGAATGTAAAAACTATTATCTGTGACAGCTGAATGACACTTCCCTGGTTAGAGGCAGGACTCTTACTACAGATGTAGGAAGGCCACTGCATTCAGGGTCCTGTTTCTGTGTTCCAGAACAAATTTTGCATTCTGTTGACAAAAATATAACTCATGATCTGAGGGTTATTTTAGTCTCTTCTAGCTGGATTGTCTTGGGTATTTTGATTTCTGATGATGAATTCTCCTGTCATATGGACATTTTATGTGCCAATATGTGAGTCTAAGGAATCATGCCTGAATTGTCTTTGCCTTTTGACTTCTAATCTAACAACCATCTCATTTTCAAGGTAGCATCAGAATCTCCTCATATTCCACAAGCAAAATATCTAAGATCTAAGATCTTTTATTTGTCCAAAAAATGACATCAAGACCCTCCTAAGTCCTCAGGAGAACAAAAGATGAATTTGGTTTCTGTGCCTGAAGGTGCAACATATTCACTATGTTCTCTGCCTGCCAACAATTTGTATCTTTACTATAGAAGCTGTTGCTAGAAAAAAAGGTGTCTTCCGCTACTAGGAAGAAAATGTTTATCACATGATCCTCCCATGTTAGGAAAATCATTCCATCCCAAAAGGCTGGAGTCACATTTCATATTAAACCATAAGATCACTTTGTTTGCTGATGGCTTACTGCAGTGTATGAATTCAGTCATTCATTACATGTTAACTATGTGTGAATACAGATCAAGAAAGAAAGAAAAAAGAGAAATATACATAAACAGGAAAGCACAACCTACAGGCTTGAGAATGACTGAGTTAAAGAACTGTTGATCACTTGTCATAAACTAATTTTATACTGGTCTTTATTAGAGTTGTATCCTATTTTCCCCCTCTACGTGGCATATATTAAAGGTCACTCCTTTAATAATTTATCCACAATTTTGTATGGTAGGTTGGGTGAAATAGTTGCTCTTTAGGGCTGTGTGGACCACAGGAATGCAGAGATGATGAAAAACTCATTTTACTTTCTGACAAAGGCCAGGACATGACAGGCCAATGAGGGGGCCTCTAGCCTATGATTTCCGGAAAGAACTTCATGGTAAAGAAGATCAACTTGACCGAGATCAACCCTATTGGCCAAAGAAGAGGTTGCTGTTTCAATCCTTGCTTACCACATTTCTTTTATTTAGTGTCATTTCTAATATACTGTGAACTTGCAGACAACATTTAAATGTAATTTTAAAATGTTGGTAAATACTTAAGAGCTTGCAGGTGCTTTGTAAATATTTGTCAACAGTATTTTCAATATCATTAATACAAAGACAATTGTTTTGAAAAAGATACCTATACTGATCTTGCATGACTTATTAGTCAATGCAGCCAAAATTACATCAGCTTACAGAATGCATCCTAAAATGGTTGATTCCAACTTTACCTTCTTCTAAATTTCACAAATGTATATTTTTATGTATAATGATCCAAGGAGAATTCTTTCACCAGTCAGTAATAGCATCCATCCTATCTTGCTTAATAATGTCCTGGCCATTGTACTGATGTTGTATCACTATCCTTTTCATTTGGTTTTGGCAGAAAAGAGATACTGGGGTTCAGTTGTCAGATTAGGTGGCAAGAAAGCTTACTGTATAGTTGAAACAAGAAAAACTTTCTTTTACAAGGGTAAGTTTATTTTCCCATATCTGCTCGCTTGTGATATTGCAACCATCTGGCATAATGAATTTACCTCAGGACATACAATAGTGTTAGCAACCATCAAGACTTAGTCATTTTCCTGTTTCCAAGGAGTGGGCATTGATTGCATAAATGAAGCCTACTGATACATAGCTTGTTTATAGTCCTTGGTTTGCCCTTAACTGTTCTTTGTGCAATAAAGACCCTCCTAACCCATAGCTTTCATCTTTATCTCCACCCACCCAACCATCTGTGGTACATATTATCCAAGCATATTAGTATCCTTACTCCCACTCTGTGCAATCAGCTGCAGAGGCTCTATTTCCCCCATGTTTTCCTTTTGTGAAGGCAGAAAATATGGGGTTTCAGAAAGTCATTTTCAGTAATAACATCAGGACTGTGACACCAGGATTCTAGAGTTAATGGACAAAGACAGGCTGAGCAGGTGACTCTGGTATACAGACTAAGATCTCCTTCAATTTATACTTGACGTTTCAGTAGAATATACCATTTTTAACGGTTTTGTAGAGTTTCCTTTTTGCTCTATAGGATCCTGTTCTTTAACCTATTATTTTGCTTGATTCCTACTGCATCTTGGCTACATTTAAGGTAGAAAGGTATTTTCCACATTTGAATGAGCAGCCTAACCCTTTTTAATGCCTAATTATAATCCTGTTATAAAATCTTCTAATTCTGTTTTATCACTGCATTATTGTAAATAGCCTCACAGTGTATAAATCCTGTGTGTAAAACATGAATTATGAAAATCAGTCCCATTTTGTTCTGCCAAGAATTCAACACACCTTCACTGAACAGAAACCAGAATAATTTTTCCCATCTCTTATTCCTGTGACCTTAATTTTGCACAGAAATTTGCTAGTGGAATCCTCTTACAGTTTATCAGAAAGCTGAAGCTTGGCTAGGGTTTCCAAAATATTCAATCTGCTAATTTGTTTCCAAAGCTAAAAGTAAAATTTATGAAATGTCCCTCAAATCTGCCAGATCTAAAATTAAATCCATACAGAGGCAAAGAATGGATATGAACAGAATAAGGCTCTATTTCAAGATATGCACAATGCAAAATAATTATTATGTTAAAATATAGGTCTAGTCAGGTCCTTTCAACAGAGACCTGAAAGCAGAATATCCTTTTGATATGTAGCCTGGTTTTCTTCTCATCATATTTTTTGCCTCCACTATTCTTACCTGCAGTGAAGTCAGTATGTAGGGTAATCCAGAACAAGGCAATAATTATTGAAATCACACTTTAACTTATTTGTTGTATTGTCTTTATGTAAATTATTGTTTTAGCCAATCATTTCAAATGCTGAGCCATACTTTGAATAGATTTCACCTCTATGTGTGAACTCTATGAAAACTGCCTGCTTTGCATACTCCCATCTCTTAAAAAAGAGGATTTGAGTCTAGTTCATTCTAATACACAGAGATTTAGATTTAGATATACAAGTTTAAAGGATGTTTGAAATTACAGTGATCTTGCAAAATATGTAGCAGGAAACAGACTATCCAGAGATCACACTTCACTTTCATCTTTTGGCTCTCAGTTGAATCTTATAAAAACATATCAAAATAAATGTTAGTAATTATTTGTATTTATTTGTAACCCATATCATTTCTCTCACCAATACTTAGAAATCTAGAGATCTGTACATATTATAATGAGAATTGCCATCAGAATTCACGAGGGTGCGATTCTGGAGAAAAATTCAATACTGATGGCTTTTGTGGAAATAATTTGAAGAAGCAAGATATAATTAAAATTCATCTATTTTTTTCAACAGGGCGGCATCTGTCTTTACTGGCATCCAGTTCAGGAAAACATCAATGTAGTTTGCAATTTCACATATGAAATCACCAGCATCTTCTGCTTCTAAGCTTATATAGAAGAAGTTAAGGTACTCTCCATTGAAATGACAACCTATTACTGGAGTTTGACTTTCATTTCTTCCTATTGAAAACTCCCGTTCCCATCAGTATTCTTTTTTATGCTTATATGCTCCCAGTTAACAGAAAAGCAGGAAGAATTGCTGTAAACTGAAATCTCAAATGATTTAAGGTGTAGGCATGTTTTGATTAATTTCATTATCATCAGATCAAAGAACAATCTGTTTTCATTTGAATGTCAATAATAAATCCTGTTGAATTCACTGAGGATTTAGTCCCATATAAAAGTGAAAAAGGGAATGTATCTTCTGGGATGTTTTGGCATGAAAATACATGAGTGTTAAATGATGGTTATGGGGAATCCAGATGGCTCCCTCATGAAAATGCTTCTCGTGCAGCAATTTTCTAAATACCGTGCTATAAAAGCTGGCTTCCAGTTGGGAGTACCTACAAGTTCACAGAATACCACAGCACTATCAGACTTTAGATTACTATCAGTAATTACAGTTAATGTTGTACAGATAATAGTTTAAAACAATTGTGTACTTCCAGGAAAACATTGTGTTTGGAAAGTCTGAAGCCATAGGAAATTATTGTGGATGGTCAACTAAGAGGTTTGGACATAATCAAATATAAAACCATCAGGAAATCCTGGGCCTATGGATACGACTGGGTAATTAAAGAAAAATATCCTGAAATTAGTAAATCACCATCCATATGGTTGCCAAGAAAACTATGTTACATTGGAAGAAGTTGTTTGCAGTATAGCAGCTGTTTAGATCTGACAGTGTAGGCATCAGCACTCTGATGTCCTTGAGAACTGCTGAGATTGCAACTTCCAAAATTCATGCAATCTGGTAATCTCACAAATGTTAAAAATTTCTCTGAATTGTTAAAACTGTGAATTGTCTATGAGAACATTCATTACATTTCTGTGTGGAATATTGTAAAAGTCATGCTATTGCTCCTAACTCAACATGCATGAATACTACACCTATGAAGGGATAAATCTGAACATAACCCATAGCTAATCTTATACTAACTTATTTTGTTAAAACTCCTGCAATTTTTTTTTTTGAAATTCCTACAAATGGCCCAAGTATTGTATTATCCCCTGATATGAACAGAAATGGGAGATGTATCTACAAGACACATGGAAAATATGATTTCAAAATACTATTGTCATTATCATAACATAAATTACTATGTGTTTGACAATGGTCTCAAGAATTACTGATTTGAGATCAAACAGGTAAGATGCAGGTTTGAATCATGCAAAATAATGTATTTCCCATTTGATAGCAGAGTGTTGCAGAAACTGTCCTTCCATTTCTTTATCTTAATTAGGAGTTTTGTGGGGGGCTAGCATCTACAAAATTCTAAAATATTTTGTGAATTATGAAAACATCTGTTCATTTTCAAGCTAAACAGACGGCATTTTCATATTGTACCAGTGCACATCAGGTTTACACTGATTCATGGAACCGATCTTCCACATTATTCAAATGTTGGTCTTATTTAAATTGTTAATTCAAATTAAATCAACATTAATTGTTAATTCAAATTTAAATGGATGAATCAAGTTTATTCACTTCAAAAGGCCAATACAATTTGGACAAAATATCCTCCAGCATACAGAAAAACTGAAATGTTAGATCCTTTTGACAAATCAAATATAATTGTTGATTCAAATAATTGAAACATAAATATCCAGCTAGGCTTTCTTCTATTGGATAAAAGCTTGGAACTTTCTGAAACAGTTAAATCAGGGGAAAAAGGGAGGGCACATTACCCTTTACTCTTTTCCAAGGGTTTGCATTGATAAATATACAGTTATGCCACCAACATTTGTTAGCAAACCAGCCAATTTTCTTTTTGCAAACATGGGTAAAAATGGATGTGATTAGCTCTGCAAATGAAAACTCATTTACTTGACTTATATCCAGCCTTTTATCTCACTTGGGAGCTCAAGGCAGCATACATCACCTTTCTTCTCTTATTTTACTTCATAACAACAACTCTGAGTAGTCCAATGTCATCCATAAGCTTTCATGGGTAAGCTTAGACTAGAACGTGGTCTACAGTAATCCAATATTCAACTCCTATACAATGTTATATCACACCCTTAATCAAAAATTACACAGACATGTTTATCTTTGCCTCTAGAGATGTCTCTTATGCTATTCAGAGGCCCAAACATTGTTTTTTTAAGTGTGACTTTCCGGTCAAGCTCCTGGTAGTATAGTTAAATTCATTATTTTAGGAAAATACATTCCTATACAAAAGGCAGCAGGGTAGAACATTGACATTTTTATGAATAGCACTGCTTTACTCTAAAATCACTGGGTGACTTAAAGTCAGTCAGTCAATACCTCTCAGACTAATCTACCTCACAAAATTGTTGAAATGACACAACATAAACACAATTTTTATGCAGTTTGCATGGATGGCTTTGGGTTTTTTTTTAGTGATTTTTTTCTCTTAGATAATTTTCATCTGGTGACTTAGATGTGTTTTGTAAAAAGGAATATAAAAAGGGGGAAAAAACCTGATAAATTATGCTATCCAAAATGTAGGTAAACTGAACACTGAAGATGTAGCTATAAGATGTAAATTGTTTGAAGCAAAAGTTTATTCAATGAAATTGTAGTGGAGAGATTTGTGAGTTGGATTGCAATAACAGCTGGAGTGGTACATATGAGAGGAAACTGAGGGAAATAAAGAGAGAACCTCAGATTAGTAACCACTTCAAGGGAATTCATCTGAATCCATTTTAGCTTTTTTTATAGCAAACCAAAATAACTTGAGAAGGTTCATTCCCATGCATGAAATTTATTTGACCCAGTAAATGTCAGATAGTTCAAAGATCCATAGAAATTATTTTTGAAACATTGTAATTAGGTAATAAAATACTTTTTTATTTTCCATTTTTCTATTTTTTATAGAGTTATAGAAGTTATTCAGATATTCTTTAATAAATTTTAAAATTAAAATAAAAGATTGTGATATACTTAACTAAAAGGCACCTATTTCATGCACAGGGAGGTCCTTTAAAGGTAATTTAGCACTTGCCTATATAAAGCATTACAAGTAACCCTTGCTTAATGACCCTAATTGGGACTGAAATATCTGTTGCTAAGGGATGTGGTTGCTAGGTGAAACATCAGAAACACCACTTAGCCAGAGCAGTGATTGCAGTCCTGGTGCAGTTGTTAGGCTACGATCTCACCCTAACCCTAACCCTGCCCCACTATACTTGTCTCTGATTCAATTCCCTCCACCTGCCTATCTTTCCCCCCCATCTCTGTTCTTCTGGCTGCCTGCACTCTGCCCTGCTTCCCACTACCCTAAAATCCACTGTCCCTGCCACAGTTGTTTGTGGCCACAAGCTGCCTGGTGAAGGGTCAGTCTAGCCACATATCAGCAGCAATAGGAGGAATAGGATGTCAAAAGTCAGCTCGGGACAACCAGGGTTGTGCATTGCAGAGTAGCAAGGCAGCAAGGTAGAGTAAAATGGTTGGGATATAGCTAGGTGGGGGGAATCAAAGCATACGCTACAATCATAAATGAGGATTGACTGCCAAGTCCTCAAGTTCTGATCATGATGAATATGGGGTTACTGCAGCGGCCATAACGTTGAGGACCAGGTGTAAGTATCATTCATCCAGCACTGTCATTACTTTGAACAGTCACTGAGTGGTCATTAAGTGGGTGCCACCTGTATAATTTTTTTTTTCACTTTAGTGCAGAATTCTGAAGGTTAAAAAAAAAGATGGTGACCATGGAAGAGATTTGAGTAAACTAAGGAAGACTGACTTGATTTTTATGCAGGGCAGTTTGTCGCTGAGGGAATTGACAAAGCTCTGTGTGCAAAATAAAACAAGCAAGCCTGTAGACCAGAAAAGTGTGTCTATGCGTATTTGTGCCAACTGAACAAATCTGGGTTTCTTTTTTGTCTCTTTGTTTGCTCTCTATTCTTCAAAGCTTGAGAAACAGTAGGAAGGAAGGAGCCTGCTATTTCAAGCAATAGTCCAATGGTGCAGATGTTAAAGATGATGGATGGAGTCATGGAGAGGATGAAGAATCTTTGCACCATGTTATATATACACACAACACACCTTTCTACAGCAGTTTTAAATTATTGTAAAGAACTGTTTTTCACCAGGGGACTAGCTGCTACTGCTGACTACACTTTTGCTTTGTTAAGGCTGCAGCAAAGGCCAAGCATTTTCTAAAAAATGCCACCATTCAACCCAAAGCAGAAAAGCTGAATTGCGGGGGGGGGGGGGGGGGGAAGGGAGGGGGAGAAAAATAAACGGAAAGTTGTTTGTAGTAAGGTATTGAGCCAGGATTGTTTTGATCCCTGAAAGACTCCGATAAAGGTACATTGCAGAAAACTAGTGAATAATCCTCGAGTTGCCTACCTCATATTATCTTCTAGTACTGAATGAGAAAAGTCCCTTGTAAAAATGATTTTATCTGGAGCTATTGTCAATTTTATTGCCATTTTTAATTGATTTCTTTGTTGAAACGTATACTAAAACACTCTCCCTTGTACTCTTAATCTCAAGTAATTTTGATACCACCATAACATTGTTTCATAAAAGTATCTTCCACATTTTTTCTTAGGCAAATTCACTTACAGCAGAATGCTCTATTTATTTAATAATGAGGGGAGAGAATCACCAAGAAACAGTAGATATAAAAGGACTTTGCTTAGTTTCCCATACTTTCCTAAAGTGCCATTATTATTATTATTTATTAAATTTGTATGCCGCCCAACTCCCATTATTGTTATCATTATTATATTGGGTCACACAATCAGCTAGATGTTCAGACTGGAGTTGGCATTTTTGGCAACCAATCAAGTTTTTTCGAAGACACTGGGATAGGCAGTTGTTTGATGGCATTAAAGGTATTGTCGCAGGATGTAAGCTGTTCCAAGTAAAGCTGCATTTTGAAATTGACTGATGGTCAATTGTTCACCAGTTCTTTAGCTGGTATTGGCCTCCATATGCATTGAGTTCTTCCGAAGAACCTAGGTTGTTGTAATGTTTAACCATTATATATGTTTAGATCCAAGCAATGTGGACTTTTGTAATAGACAGAGGGATATTTTGTCATTTTGCATATTTCCTATGTGCAGCCCAAAATAATATTCTTGCTCACTATTTAAATAAAGAACATAAATCTTCATATTGTTCACTGACATCTCTGAACGGAAGGAAAAAAAATCTAAAATATTTAGAGGTTGTCCCAAAAGAAAAAATAATAAATACCAAAATATGTTATTTATAAAATATTACTGTAAATTGCAGGCACCGTGGGTTTATCATGAGGGTGATCTTAGATGTTTTTCCAACCTGTAGTACAATTGGTTTTCTACCCCAGTCCAATAATTTGCTTCCATTATACTTTCAGTCCATAGACCTTATGCAATCAATTCCTACTCATATTACATTATTCTGTTATGCAGAGCTTAAGTCTAAAAATAAGATATATTATTTCAAATCAGAAGAGTTACTACGATGAAGTCAGAGCTGAAGTAGGTGGATGATGTAATCCTCAAGCCGCTAATCTCAAGGTTGGACTTCTTTTCTTTCTCTTTCTTCTCTAGAGATCCTTTAAAAAATAGTTATTGAAATTTGGTAACAAGTTACTGATCTCTGGTAGATTTTTTTAAAAATTTGTTTTGCTTTTGCTAATTCCAAAGTATGATCTATGTATCCAGTATAAGTAACATATATATTTTAAATAAAAAGACCAAATGAAGAATAGAAAAAAGACTTCTCAAAAGCCAACTTAATATTTTATGTGACTTATAAACAATATGCAAAACCCCACTTATCTATAAAATACTGTACAAATTATTCTTGAAATGTTTGCATGCATACGCATGCACGCACGCGCGCGCGCACACACACACACACACACAAACAGAGACTTACAGAAACACAGACTGGTAATTTATCGATGATTGGCAAACATGAGAGTTTTCACAAATCCTATACATTCAGTTCAAAATTCAGCAATATAGAATAATATGGAATCCTTAATGCATCACACTGGAGATAAATCTGTGTCACTCAGAATTTCAAAGGCAGCAATTACAAGGATAATTTGGAATTGCCATATTTGTATTATTTCAGATTTCAACTGTGATCCTATCTTTCAGGTTCTCCATCTTTAGTCACAATAAAAAAATGGCTTGTACAGCTGGCTGGCTGGAACCTTTTTCTGATCCCAAGTTTGGAAGAAAGACAGAGGAAGATGAACTCATAAGAAACTACACTATTTTCTATATTTAAAAATCTATAAGAAAAGCTAAGAAAATTTCTCATGAGGTTTCATACTTCTAGAAATGGTAGTTGGAGCCATGGGAATTTCAGGGACATATCCAGTTTTCTTGGCAATAATGCAAAAGCAGGTTACTGTTGTCTTTTTTTGGGGGGGGGGATTATGGCAACGATTATTTCCTTCTTAGTTTAGCCTACAGTTTCTAGTATTTCATAGTACAAGACTTACATTCATAGCATTCATACAACACTATAAACCATGCTTGTATAGCCATTCTAACAGCTTTATTGAGAGCGAACAGGAAATTATATCTCTTTAGTCTATTGAAAACCCTACATAAACTGACGAGCATTTGAAAGCATGTACCATAATCCTTATCCATGGAAAAATTCAAGCTGTATGGCTTTAATATATAGCTTATAATTAGGCATGTGATTAAATATCTACATTTCTAATTGGAGCTAGAAGATATGTTTAAACAAGCTGCATGCGCCAAACTAAATAAAAACAAGTTACTCCTAAAATAAATTTCAGGTCTTTTTCATTTAAATGTAAGTCATGCTCAGTTGTTGGTGAGCTTTATTGAGTCTTTGAGTTAACTATATTTTCTATGCTTTCCTCCACAGTTTTCCATTAAAAGCCCAGCCATGTTTGTTATTTATTTATTTGAGAACAACCAAGTTCAACTGGGTACTGCCCTCTAGCTGGGCAAGGAGAAAAAAGATTTTCATACACATGCTATAGCTCTTCTATTTCCTGAACTTTTTAGTTGCTTCTAGCCTATCTGAAAAATGCAAAGAATAAAAAAACATGCAGAGCTGTTGCTAAGTAACAACTGTTGAGTCTACTGCAAGAATTCATCCAGCTGGCTTGAAGAAGATGTTAAGAAAAAAGAGAGAATGGGAAGGAATTGCAATATGGGTGGGGAGGAAGCCATGCCATCCTCAGAGACTATTTTCAAATATGCACACATGAGCTAATTAATGCCATTATTGCTCACCATCCAGATGCTGGATGCATTTGGCTAGCTCTTCACTTCCTTTATTATCAGTTTTTTCTCAAAAACATCTTTCGAAATTCTTTAGGCAATATACAAGTAACATTCTGTAATAACATTATTGGCATGATAGCCAATAATATTTGGAACCAAGTGCTAACTTCCAAGATTTAGAGCACACTGCCCCAAAAAATTTGAAGTACTGTATACTTCTACTGAAGTCAGTAAATACGTTTAATTATCTTCTGCTGTGGTGGAATGTGTACCTAGAGAATCAGAGAAGATAGATTTGGCAACATAGAGCTTCCCATGGAGGAGGCAGTAAATGTCATCAGAGAGATTAAGAGCAGTCCCAAACTGCACTGGTTGCTGGGTTCAATTCAAGGTGTTGGTTATCACCTTTAAAGCCCTTTATGGAGTCCAGGCTACCTAAGCAACCATCTCAACCCAATGGGATTGGCCTATACCACTTGTTCTGGCAGAAAGGGCATGCTGTAGACCCATTTGGCTAAGGAATTTTAGCTGGTGGAGTCCAGGAGAAAAACCTTTTCTGCCATGGCTCCCACCCTTTGGAATATCATGCCCTTTGCAGTGAGTTCTGCTCCCACCCTCTTGGCCTTCCAAAAAAAGCCTGAAAAGCTGGTTCTGCCAAATGGCTTGGAGACCAGATTGGGGCATCCATTATAATTACCTTGCCATCCATTTCAATCACCAGATATTGACCCCATTAATTGCAGCACCGTCACCAAAGATCCAAAACTTCTATTAAGAATAAGCATCTAAGGCACACCTGATTTTTCCCCCCACTTCAGATCTCCACACCAGAACCAACTTAACCAGTTTAAGAAGTCTTAACCCCCCCAAAAAATATGAAAGCTGAATAAGAACAAGATTGCTTATATAAAAGTCTACCACCCAATGAAGAAAGACATTTTTATGTAATTCAAATCTCAAACTGTAGTTGCTGAATGTTCATGTATGAACATAAATTGCTGCACATATGCACACACATATGTTACTACAGAGGAAATTGAGACAATTTTATTTTTAAAACAACTTGCTCAAAGTAATCTCCTTTTCCTTATTGATAGGGACATAGTGCAATAAAACTACTAAAAGACCTCAAAGTGCAGAAGTAATATAAGGCATTTAAAGAATCGGGATACTATTCATTTTTACAAACCTCCATGAAATGTGTGACTTCTGGAGGGGCATGATATAATAGCCATTTTTCAGATATTTAAACTTGTTTTTATCAGAGCATCTAATTTCTGTGTTGTTCTACTATTTAAATACTGTAACTGCAGATTAGTATTGTTAAATGCAAGCAGGGTTTTTTTAATGGAACCCTCGGAGAGGTGATTTATCATTTTTTAATGTAGTAAACTTACTTCTCTGTTAACTCTAAAACAAATTTGGTGGCAAATTCACTACACTATATACTGAAATAATTTATGGTAATATGTCAAATGTTATTCAATCTTGCTTCTTTTTAATGTATGTCCAAAGTAATTTGGACAAAATACTTAGGGCTTAGACAAAACTAAATATGAAGTAATTGAGAAGCGATGTTTCCCAGATACAAATGGCACTAATTACAGGGTAAAACAAATATCTTTATTTCCGTAACAATTTGTCTACAGCTTAGAACCTGACAAGAAGATTACCTACAGTAGCTATAAACTCTATGAGAGTTTAAGCTGTCTCTTGGAGATAGGACTAACTGAATTTGCAAGACTTTATATGGAAATTGTCAAGCACACAAAAGTGTCTTCTCAAGCAACATATTGGATCATTCTTTACATTCTTTGCTTTAAAGCAGAGATGGGAAATTTGTAGTTCCAGAGGCCTTTTTTACTCTCTAAGAGAAGAAACAAAGTCTATCAAAAACCAATGACTTCTTGCTGTGCTGAAAAGGGCAAAATTAATCTGCGACAACTTCAACAGAGGTTTCTGGATATGTGAGTGTGCCTTCAAATCAGTATTGACTCCTATTAACTGCCTGGAGAAGTCCTTGCAGTTTTCTTGGCAAGATTTTGGTAGTGGTTTGCTCTTGCTTTTTTCCAAGGGTTGAGTGTAGAGGTGGGTTCTACTTACTTTCCCCACTGGTTCGCATCATGACAGAAGTGCCCGTTTTGCACGCGTGGGCTCGCTCCGCTCGCACGCACGCGCGCGTCCCCTCATGCAATTTTGCTTCAGCGCATGCTCAGTAGTTGAAAATCAGCCTGAAACACAGCTGAGGAGCTGATCAGCTGGGCTTTGGAAGAAGGAATAAAGGTCAGTATAAACCCAGGGGTGGGAGGGAGGACCCACTTTCAAGCAGAAGAACAGGAAAAAACTTCCAAAAAGTAAACAATTCACAAAAAAATTTTTTTAAAAAAAAAGATGGTGGCGCCCATGGACCGGCATCGACTGATCTGGTTCAGTGACTTCATCAGCGGGTCTCTACTGGTTCACCTCTGGTTGAGTGAATGGGTAGCCCAAGGTTGCCCAGCTGGCTTTGTGCCGAAGGTGGCACTAGAAGTCACAGTCTCCCAGTTTCTAGCATGATGCCTTAATCACTATACCAAACTGGACTTCTTAATCAAGTTTTTAATCTTTGTAAGCATGATTATTTGGTAGAACTCTAAAATGATCAAGATATGAATGGAAATTAGGGGGGAAATGCAATTGAAATAAATATAGCCAACAAAAAAAACAGGTTTGAAATACAGGCATTCTGATCTCATTTTATGTATGAGAATCTACATTTATTTATTTATTTATTTATTTATTATTTATTTATTTATTTATTTATTTATTTATTATAATTTGTCAAACAGAAACAAAAACAGGAATAATATAAAATATGACAGGGACGATAGGCACATTAGTGCGCTTATGCACACCCCCTCTACAGACCTCTTAAGTATGAAGTGAGGTCCAATTTGTGACTAAAACTGTGAAAATTTGTAGCTGAGACAACTGAATCAGGTAGAGCATTCCAGACTTTGAAAACTCTATTACAAAAATCGTATTTTTTACAGTCAAGTTTAGAACGATTTACATTGAGTTTAAAGCGGTTGTTCTCGCGTGTTATTGTGATTAAAACAGAAAAAATCATTTACAGGTAAAACATTACTACGTACAATTTTGTATGCAATACCTAAGTCTGACCGCAAGCGACGCAGTTCCAAGTTATCCAAGAATTTCGAGCCTAGTAGCATAGGGAATTGTATTATGTACAGAAGAGTGCAAAACTTTTCTCGTAAAATACTTCTGAACCTGCTCGATTGTACTAATGATTGGTCTAGCGTAAGTTTTATAAGCTGTAGTTAGCAATACAATCAGAGATGGGTTCCTTCCGGTTCAGACCGGTTCTATAGAACCGGTAGTAACTTGGCGGCCTGGGTTGCTAGAACTGGCAGTGACCCAGGCCTGCCATGCCCCCGAACCGGTTCTTTCGGCACTGCCATAGGCGCCGCCATCTTGTTTTTTGCTTCTGCGCATGCGCAGAAGCTTTTTTTAAGTACTGCACATGCACAAAGCGCGCGCCCATACGGCACTGAGCGAACCGGCAGTGAAGAAAAGAAGAACCCACCCCTGAATACAATGTTTCCAGAAAAGAAGCTTCATAGAATTAAGTTTACAATTTAAAAATAATATTTATATTTTATTGCTCACATGAGAAGAAACAGTACAAAGTTAAGATGGAGTGGTAATCTGCGCCTTCAAATAATCAGTTATTTGTAACTTGCCTTAAATTTAAGAGATATTGTAAGCTTCTATCATTTTTCCCATTTCTAATGGCTATGTATTAAAATATCAGAAGTACTAATAGAAAATCAGAATTAAACTGAGTCTGCAGCCAGATCTTTCTCTTTTTATCATGAAGATGTAGGTAATAAAACAAAATCTTAAGCAAGAAAATTTTTGTAAGGGTCTCCAGGAAACTTATCAATGGAGGGATTTTTCCTTGGCCCCACACACAGAGGAGATGGCTCTATATTTAAAATTATTAATATTTTTCATGTCTGGCAGCAAAATGGGTCAGTTTAGAAATTAATTTCTGACCTCACATTGAAAAGGCAGTTATCTGTGAAAATATTGGAAAATCAAATTAAAAAAGGATAGCAATAGCACTCAGACTTATATACTGCTTCATAATGCTTTACAGCACTCTCTGAGTGGTTTAGAGAGTCAGCATATTGCCTTCAACAATCTGGCTCCTCATTTTACTGACCGTGGAAGAAGAAAGGCTGAGTCAACCTTGAGCCCGTCAAACTCCTGGCATTGAGCAGTGAATTAGTCTGCAATACTGCATTCTAACCACTGTGTCACCACGGATCATGAAACCATTTCTTCCTTCAGTGTGTATCTTTGCCAAGAGTATCAATAAATAAACCAATCCTATTTTATTATCTACTAAGGACAAAATATGATGTTTAAAGAAATATATTCCTAGATACAACTATACAGCTATATAACATATATTATAAATGCAATGTGATAAACTTTTGTTGGTTGTATATAGCCAACAAAAAACAAGTTTGAAATTGAATAATACATGTGAAAGTACCATGTTTACTACCTACATCTAATATAATAATATGAGGACTTAATGAAAAATAATATTTCCACCTCCATATTTTTAGTTTAAAAGGGATATTTTAACAAATAACTGGAACAGGAAAATTCTAGAAATCAGCATTTTTGTTACCTGAATTTACTTTTCCATATAATCATCACCATTCATTACAAAATTCTGTCGGCAATGAACAAACTTCTATTTTCTTAAAGCCTTCACAGGAGAACTCTATACTTGTTGGTTGGTTACTAGTTGATCCAGTCCCAGATTAGTTACAGCGTTGTACAGGGTTATTTTGTCAAGCATGTATATGATTACAGGTAAAGTATAAATATTAATATGAGTATATAATAAGTACAAACATAGTTTTGAGTACATATTTTTCGAGTACATATTTTTCAAATACATGGGGACTTTAGGACAGGGACGGTAGGCATGCTGGTGCGCTTATGCATGCCCCTTACAGACCTCTTAGGAATGGGGTGAGGTCAATGGTAGTCAGTTTAAGGTTAAAGATTTGGGGGTTTGGGGAAGAAACTACAGAGTCGGGTAATGTATTCCAGGCATTGAGCACTGTGTTGCTGAAGTCGAATTTTTTGCAATAAAGTTTTGAGCATTT
>QLTV01001703.1:1676853-1687017 GCA_003457575.1 Thermophis baileyi
GCCTTGTGGCGCAACTGGAACAATCTTGAACTAAACACACTCAAAACAGTAGAAATGGTGGTAGATTTTAGGAGAAACCCTCCTATACTACCACATCTTACAATACTAGACAGCACAGTATCAACAGTAGAGACCTTCAAGTTTCTAGGTTCTATCATATCTCAAGACTTAAAATGGACACCTAACATCAAAAACATCATCAAAAAAGCACAACAAAGAATGTTCTTTCTGTGCCAACTCAGAAAGCTCAAACTGCCCAAGGAGCTGCTGATTCAGTTCTACAGATGAATTATTGAGTCTGTCATCTGCACCTCTATAACTGTCAAGTTTGGCTCTGCAGCCAAACAAGACAGACACAGACTTCAACGGATAATTAGAATTGCAGAAAAAACAATTGCTACCAACCTGCCTTCCATTGAGGACCTGTATACTGCACGAGTCAAAAAGAGGGATGTGAAAATATCTACAACCAGTGGTGGGTTTCAAAATTTTTACTACTGGTTCTGTGGGCGTGGCTTGGTGGGCGTGGTGTGACTTGGTGGGCATGGCTTGGTAGGCATGGCAGGGGAAGGATACTGTAAAATCTCCATTCCCACCTCACTCCAGGGGAAAGTGACTGCAAAATCTCCATTCCCTCCCCACTCCAGGGGAAGGTGATTACAAAATCCCCATTTCCTGATCATCTGGGACTCGGGAGACAGAGAATAGATGGGGGCAGGGCCAGTTAGAGGTGGTATTTACCGGTTCTCCAAACTACTCAATATTTCCGCTACCGGTTCTCCAGAACTAGTCAGAACATGCTGAAACCCACTTCTGCTACAGACCCCTCACATCCTAGACATAAATTGTTTCAACTTCTACCCTCAAAATGACGCTATAGGGCACTGCACACTAGAACAACTAGACACAAGGACAGTTTTTTCCCGAATGCCATCACTCTGCTAAACAACTAATTCCCACAACACTGTCAAATTTTTTACTAAGACTGTATTACTATTATTCTTCTCATCCTTCCTATTACCGATCTCCTCCCACTTATGACTATAACCTTGTTGCTTGTATCTCTATGATTTATATTGTTTTATTTGTTTCCTAGTATGATTTGATTGTTTATTAGTAACCTATGACTATCACTAAGTGTTGTATCTTATGATTCTTGATGAATGTATTTTTTTAATGTACACTGAGAGCATATGCACCAAAGACAAATTCCTTGTGTGTCCAATCACACTTGGCCAATAAAGAATTCTATTCTATTCAACAAAGAAATAAAAATGCTCTATGGATTTCACCATAGTTGTGATCTTTTTTCTTTTCTTTTTCCAGCACACCTGCTGGGAACAAATCACAGAGGATTCTGCCAAATGTAGATTAACAGCAGAAAGAAGCTTGCCAGCAATAATGGCAATGTGGAGAGCCAAATATGGCTGTCAGTTCCACCAGACTAGCTAATCCATCTCATCTACTTACCTAAATCCCTGAAATATCAACTTCTAGAAAAGTGGAATAAGTTACTTATGCAAGAAAATTTGAAGCAGCCTTATATACCCCTAAACCATATAAATCTACTTTACTTGTACAGGGCAGATATACACATTAGAAATCTATTTCCATATTCAGAGAGAATTCTTTGGGGGGTGGGAAATAACTAGGGAAATTTAAGGGGATGATTGGGGAGAAGAAAAAAATGCTTCCTCTGTGACTGAGTTTTTTTTATTATTGCCAGAAGATAGGCTGCTAACAGCTTGGTACAGCTTTCCTAGCAACTAGTACATTTACTAAGAACATAACATGAGTAACATTAGGAACTTTGATCTGACTGTTGAAGCATCCTTGTAGAATTTCCCGCAGAGAAGACAGAATTGAGATCACAATGTTTTGGTAAACTAAGAAGATAAGAAAGTTGAATTAAGTTGGGTTATATAGGAAAAAGACGGAGAAATAGAGAAGATGAATGAAATTGGAGACTGAAATTGTTAGGCTGACCAAGAATAGAAGAAGTGAGGGATAGCAAGTCAACTGTCAGGTGTAGCAAGTGGCAGAGAGTTTTTTTAATAGTTTGCACAGACACAAATAAAGAGAAACACAAACACTACTTTATTCTGAGGGCACATCCAAACCAGCTGAAAATGGTTCCATGCCTCTGTTTCACAATATCAGACAATTCCATACCATACAATTTCTACTCCTAATTCCTTGCTAAGCACTTTGAAGCAGATCTGCAATCACTTCATTTCCATCATCCTCAAAATGCTGACAATATGCAGGAAAGTTCAGAAGCCAATCAAGACTCACTTCTGAGTAGTAGGAAAGTTGTTTGATCTGAGCCATGTTCCTGCCTTATCCTAATCTATTGCAGATCCTGCAGAAACAAAACCTCCTTATTCCCAACCAAGCAAAATGGTAGTTAATTAATTAGCAGCATTCAACCTATGGTGTGCATGTGGATCTATCTGCTCATTTGAAAAAGGTGAGGGGGAAGTGATTGGTATGAAGGAAACACATCACCTGTAAAAAATTCATCGCTCTGTTCTATTTAAAAACCTCTTGTAAATCGAAAGAGAGAAATTACAGTGTGCAATATTTTTGCAATCAGTTGCTTTCCCCAATACCTTTAACCACAGCTGAATGCTGATACAGCAGTTGGCATGGAGAAACCAACAGAAAGGCATCCATTGAAAGGCTGTAGAAAGAAGGTTTTAACCATAGTTACATGCTGGTACAGCAGCTGCCATGGAGAAAGAAGAGAAACCTATTATTTGGAACACTGTAGAAGGAAGTTCTGTGAAGTGAAGAGAGGAGAGAATGAGTGCTACTAGGTTCATGTCCTGTAATTCCTCATTAGAGGAAAAGTCACATGAGGAGCTTTCTGTGTCATATCTTGAAGACCCAGAATGCTACATAGAATTTGCGGAAACCAGAATTTCTACTGTTACCAACCTTGTAGCTCATGTCTACAATCTTGTTGAAATTAATACTTTCCAATCACTGTAGTATCATACATGCAAAATCAGGATCATTTCATGATCACTAATATTGGATAGGAACTGGAAGGCACTGATTCTAAAGAAGTATGTCCCATAACTTTTTATTGTGAAAGTGAATCTTGTAAATTATTTTCTATTTCTACAACCAGGGATCATCTAAATACCACCCCGCTACATGTTCAAATTTACCACTGATCCATTTTCACCACCCATCTGACTAGGTGTTGAGGTGACAAGCAGCCTATTATAACAGATACTTGGAAATGGATGCAGAGAAGTGAGAAGTAAGATGGCAAGCAATGGGTCACATAACTGGTGGTGAAGGAATGGATGCCTGCAGGATGAGATGCAAGCAGGGTCTGTCTGAAGAATTTTGGAAGTGTTGAAAGAAATGTCGATCTGGGTTCAGTTGCAAGTGGGGAGAAAGACACTGGAAACATGGGGGCTGCTTGGAAGGATGGTTTAATGGTGAACAGGACCACATGGGTTTAAGTCCTGGGTAGCTGACCACATGGAGTGGAGAGTGAGTGTTAATTATACCCTCTCTTGGGCTTTGACTTTGAGCTTCCTGTTCCTGTGGCAAGGGCATGTATCCTATTGGTTGCAGACTCCCATGTGGAGTCATGTTTCTCTGAATTAAGGTTGGTTGAACCTTGGGCTGATGTAAATATCCCCAGGTGCCATGTGGTGAGTTCTGTTGCTAGATGGGTAGAGGGCTAATCCTATTATATCCTGAGGGTCATGTCTTAATCCTATCAGCCTGGAGCTAAGGTCTTTTGTTTTGTAGATAGGCTGGCCCAGTCCTCATTGGGCACCAAATATCTGCTGGGGGCAGGGAGGTGCAGGGAGCTGCTTTGTCTTTAAAAACATGTTTCTCCTTTTCTCATCCAGGGAAATATAATATTCTGCCTTTTTAATATTTCCTAGAATATTTCATTCTTCTAGGAGGGGTGGGTGCTAACTTTCTTCAGAAGGTTGCATGCAGAGGAACCTTATAGACATCTGTGAACTAACAATGTTTTATGAACACAATTTGAGAAACAATGTCCTAGTCGAGCAATCTATCATCCTGCAAATACTGCTGAACTACTTCTTTGAGCATACTTCATGACTGATCTGCTGAGAATTGTAGCTAGAGATACAGTATCTGGAAACCTAAAGCCCCTTGCTGTTGTTTTGCAACATAGCTAAACAAATTAATGTGCATTGCTTAGCCTTTTTAAAATTAAACATTTTAAAATATAAACCACGAAAGATAAAATACACCCTTATAAAGGAGCAAAATGCAATTGTAGTCATAGGTGAAGGAGGGCTGACAAATGTGGAGCTGGCAGAAAGGGAATTTTTAATACATCTGGAAGTTTTGCGGGGAGAAACTGGAAGTGGAGGTAATGGTTGTCAGTAAAATGACAACATGGACTTCAAGAGTTTCAATGACTATTAAACAGGGGTTGATGATTTTATTCCAGATATTGGGTCGCTAGTGATCCTAAAACGAATTGAACAGTGTTTGTACAACTGAAGGCGCATTAATTTGTGAGTAGCCCCAAATCTACAAAGCATTCAAGAGTGTGACCCAGCAGAATACTTACCAAAGAGGAAACATTGTGGGATTATGACTAGCACAGATGGCATGGTGGGAATGTGTTAGAAGATAGAAGTAAGAAAACCAAAGATTTACTGTCAGAGTGTCACTATCTGGATGAAAGCGAACTGTCAAGATTGTCTGATTGAGAAAGATAAAAAATTGCCAGTAAGTTTTATAGGTCCTTTTCTTAACTCTAGATTGGAGTAGGTGTAGTATTTAGCAACATAGTGATGCATAAATGCTAGAAACACACATGTGATAAGTTAATACGGTATAACTTGCTGAAATACATATTCTTAAAATGACTTTAAGCTAAAACACACACTGAGAGAGAGACACTTATTTCCTGTACTTTTACAATAGGTTTCTGGGCTGGGAAGGAGGGAAACTACTGTGGAATGTAAAGAGATTAGGATGGTGTAAATCATTCACCCAGCAGGAAACTGAAAACCCGCAACTCCTTCTTACTATGCTTTAAATTAAATTAAATGGGAGGAAAAGCTGGAATAACTTGTGGCACTTCGTCTATTAGTTAAATTCCTCTTGAACCCATTGATGTACCTCGGATGACAGCCCTGATAACTTCCTGAAGTTCTAAATTAATAACTTAACCAGTGTCAACATTGTTTGGCTTCCATAATTTTAAATAGATACTCATCTGTTTTCAGACTGATACTATTTGATTTCATACCTAGCTCGGTTAATTTTGGAAGGTACAATAACTGAATAAGAGAATAGTAGAGTTGGAAGGGACTTTGAAGGTCTTCTACTCCAACCTCCATTGCTTCTTGTCCTGCCTTCAGGTGCTTTGGAGAATAGGTTGACTCCCTCTCCTTTGTGGCAGCTCCTTAGATATTGGAACACTGCTATTGTCACCCCTAGTCCTTCTTTTTATTAAACTAGACATACCCAATTCCAGCAACTGTTCTTTATATGTTTTAGCCTCCAGTCCCTTAATCATCTTTGTGGCTCTTCTCTACACTCTTTCAAGAGTCTCAACATCTTTTTTATATTGTGGCAACCAAAACTGGATGCAACGTTCCAAGTGTGGTCTTATCATGATATTATAAAGTGGTATTAACACTTCACATAATCTTGATTCTGTTCCTTTATTAATGCAGCCTAGGATGGCATTGGGGTTTTTTGGCAGCTGCAGCACACTGCTGGCTCACATTACAACTGTCATAAATTCTTCAATGGGTCCACATTCATCACAGTGGTGAAATCCAATTTTTTTTACTACCGGTTCTGTGGGCGTGGCTTGGTGGGCGTGGTGTGGCTTGGTGGGTGTGGCTTGGTGGGTGTGGCAGGGGAAGGATACTGCAAAATCTCCATTCCCACCCCACTCCAGGGGAAGGATACTGCAAAATCTCCATTCCCACCCCTCTCCAGGGGAAGGATACTGCAAAATCCCCATTCCCTCCCCACTCCTGGTGCCAGCCAGAGGTAGTATTTGCTGGTTCTCTGAACTACTCAAAATTTCTGCTACCAGTTCTCCGAACTACTCAAAATTTCCACTATCGGTTCTCTAGAACCTGTCAGAACCTGCTGGGTTTCACCCCTGATTCATCATATATATAAATCATAAAACAACAAACATGCTGCAGGTTTCTCTTACATTAATTATGTGTTATTTCCCCATCTTGGAAGATGGATTCAATAAAAGAAACAAAGAATAATACATCCATTCAAGTGCATTTTCAGTTATTTTACAAATGTGTAGTGACCCAATAATTTAAAAAAAGAATAATAAAAGTAATTGAAAACCGTATGTCTCCCTTTCCAGTGGCTACTTTTTTTTTAATAGCACAATGAGGAAACTGTGTGTGAAATTGCTTTTGGTATTTCTTCTTTCAATACCTAATTTGAAATAATTCTGCTTCCCAAGTGAGTGAGGGGAAAATACATCATGGAAATGCCTAATGGATGGATTGACAATATCAGAAAGTGTTTCTCCACTGAAAAATATAATCCTTAATTTTAAAAACAATATATTTTTAAAGCTCAGCTTTAAAAAGCAATGTAAAAACAAAAACAAAAAATGAACAAGTATAAAAGGAAATGATAAATGAAAATTATCTTTTGAGTATTGAAAATAGATGAAAAAAATATGGACAAAGAACAGATAAAAGAATGAATACTATAGATATTCTCAGTCTATATAACTACAACCTTTAATCCAATTTGTTTCAATAGCTAAAGTGAGGTACAGATACATTTGTATTAGTACAGTAGTTCTCAATGTACAACAGTCCATTTAGTGACTTTTCGAAGTTACAACGGCACTGGAAAAAGTGACTTACGATCGTTTTTCACACTTACAACCATTGCAGCATCCCCATGCTCACGTGATCAAAATTCAGACACTTGGCTACTGACTCATATTTATGACGATTGCTGTATCCTGAGGTCAAGTGATCACCTTTTGCAAACTTCTGGCAAGTAAAGTCAATGGGGAATCCAGATTCACTTAAGAACCATGTTACTAACTTAACAACTGCAGTGAGTCACTTAACAACTGTGGCAAGAAAGGTTGGGACAAAACTCATTTAACAACTGTCTTGCTTAGCAACAAAAATTATGGGCTCAGTTGTGGTCGTAAGTCAAGGACTACCTGTATCTGATTTTCCATTCCTTCTACAAATCAAAAATAGTAAATGCCAAAAAAGACAGAGTACCACATCTATTTGAGATTATTGTTGATATCTCATGGTGGATGCAATGAAGATTTCCTCATGTGCAACCTTGGAGAAATTTATAACAGTGCAAGGAAAAAATGTGCAAAGCTGAAAAATAATCTGGAATAAAGATCAAAATCAAGTTTATAAAGGGCAAGTTTTATTTGCCCTTGTAATGTCAATTTTATATAGCTCTTTCCTCAAATGTATGGATCTCAGAAGAAAAGAACAGCAATTTTATACTGTAACTCTTTTTAATGCACAAAGCATTTTGATATCCTTCCGTCTTTGCAGAGCTTGACACTGTCATCTGGACCAAATGCATAAGAAAAACTCACCTAGGAGTTCCACCTTCTACATAGCAAATACTTTTCTTTCTATCCCTTGCCCAACAAACTGGTGTGATATTGCATTCTATGTCCAAAAAACCCCCCACACAGTATATTCCTATCTGGATTGGTCTTTTTTTTTTCACTAACTGCATTTGGGAAGGATGCATAGGGATCATCTCTTTTCACATTTTACTTCGCTTTATTTCTCCATTTCTTCTTAAGATTTTGAACACAATATTAGAGTTACCTTGTAATCTATCATATAGGAAATGATTTATTAGCCATGCAAGTTGATATCAATACAATAGAAACCAATCTATCTCGAGCTACTCCGAAACAATCTATTAATTAATGTAAATTATCCAATACTTACAGGGCAGATGAGATACTGTACACTCTACAATTCTCTTGGAA
This sequence comes from Thermophis baileyi, assembly GCA_003457575.1. Classification (NCBI taxonomy): domain Eukaryota; kingdom Metazoa; phylum Chordata; class Lepidosauria; order Squamata; family Dipsadidae; genus Thermophis; species Thermophis baileyi. The sequence goes on from QLTV01001703.1 coordinate 1,684,853, forward strand.
TAACATTGTATTACAACATGGCATAATTCCAATGACTCTCTGACAGCCAAAGAAGTCTGTAGCTTGGCCTCCTTACCACTTAACTAATCTGTGTGGTCTGCCGGGTTGCGCTACATATAAAATAATAGTATGATTTGCTTCTTTGTCTTGGCTTTGCTCGCTTTCAGCACTGCAGCTCCAGTTTCTCACTCAAAGGCTGGACTGCAGCGATTGGTTTGAAAATTGTTTTGCTGCATTGATCTAGGGGCAAAGATCCCAGCCTCCTGTTTAGATGTGAAAACAAACCTGCAGTGTCCCCACTTAGATTTGGCAATTAAGAAACAAACCCCACTAGTGACTCATAGCTTCTTCTAGAATTATCCAGCCATCACTGTGCCAAAGCATCAGTCCTCAAGATAGATTATTAAATTGCCTCAGGAAGGGCGAGACAGTGGTATAATTTGCTATTGAGCATACTGTGAAGAAATGATGGTTTCGTATGGAGGTTCAGCACCTCAGAAACCATGCTAACACATCCTGGCAGAGTTTGCAGTCCAACCCTGATGTGTTCCAAAATCTACCTCTGATCCATTTTCCTCCCACTACCTGCCCCCTCCCCCAAAGGAAGGAAAAATGGAAGGAGCAAAAAGTAGCTCTTTTTCTACTCTCTCTTATTCTGTGGCTTCAACTGGAATGTACAAGCAGATGTGCAGGGAGGAGATTAGCACCTTGCCTAATCAAGAGAGAGGCAGGAGTAGAACTGTATCAATAACTGCATTTGCATCAATCACACAACAATTAAACTCTTTGCAGGTATTCACATTATCAGGTTGCCCTGCTGCTAGTATAAGCCAATCAATAGTTTTGGAGGGTAGAGATGGATAATGTTGGCCTGTATTCACCCACCTGTCTACTGCAACTACAACATCTGGAGACAATTTCCTGTCCCACTGACAGACAAATGTTTATGTGCTTTGGGGGATTCAAAGAGTGTCGTCCATTTGGCTGCTTCACTTTACTATTTTTTCCCCTAGGTTAAGCCATGATTTTTGTTTGGCTACTTGACAGAGGCAGGAAAATCCCCTGATAACATTTTCCATTCTTTTCATCTATAACAGCCATAACAGATTCTATTACAGTTGGTCTTCCTTAACAAATACAATGGTTCTAAAGCTTTCCTTATGTGAAAATCCCTGCTTTGCATGAGAGATTGTAGAAAAGCGAGGATGAGGCATTCTGAAATCTTCTTTTTCCCTACATCTTCCTCAACTGAGCATCATTGGGGAGGGGGGAATTCACCATTAGCTCACTGTAACTGAAATGGGAACTTTACAGTTTTCAAGATTAGCAATAGCAATAGCATTTAGACTTATATACTGCTTCACTGCTTTACAGCCCTGTCTAAGTGGTTTACAGAGTCAGTATATTGCCCCCAACAATCTGGGTCCTCCTTTTACCAACCTCAGAAGGATGGAAGGCTGAGTCAACCTTGAGCCTGGTGAGATTTGAACTGCCAAATTGCAGGCAGCCAGCAGTCAGCAGAAGTAGCCTGCAATACTGCACTCTAACCACTGCATCACCTAGATTCCACATTTACCATAGCTATCATTAGAAACATATTCCTGAAGTCTGTGACATTCTTGCTACCTTGATAGCAACATGAGAATTGACAGTCTGACACCCAGCAGGATATTATTATGACTATTGTTGCTGCTGCTGTGTTATTGTTAATAAAATCAACCCACAGGAAGGAAAGCGATTGGCCATTGATTACCTGGAATGGCATAGTAGCAGGTACAATTCTTCCCATTGGCACAGAATTGTCCAATGGAAAGAAATAGGAGCATGGTCTATGGGCTGAATGCTTTGTAAAATATTGCCGAAGCATCTCAGCCTGGACATGACCAGCTTACAGTCTACAAAATAGTGGCATGTTAATTGTGCAGCAGCAACATACTTTTAGAAAGTAGATTTCTGTATGCTTTGGATTCTGCATCAAGATTCTACTTTTCCTGTTTGGCCAAGAATTAGTTTTCTTCTTCTTCTTCTTCTTCTTCTTCTTCTTCTTCTTCTTCTTCTTCTTCTTCTTCTTCTTCTTCTTCTTCTTCTTCTTCTTCTTCTTCTTCTTCTTCTTCTTCTTCTTCTTCTTCTTCTTCTTCTTCTTCTTCTTCTTCTTCTTCTTCTTC
>QLTV01001703.1:1688583-1698980 GCA_003457575.1 Thermophis baileyi
TTCTTCTTCTTCTTCTTCTTCTTCTTCTTCTTCTTCTTCTTCTTCTTCTTCTTCTTCTTCTTCTTCTTCTTCTTCTTCTTCTTCTTCTTCTTCTTCTTCTTCTTCTTCTTCTTCTTTTTTTTTTTCTTTTTCTTTTTTTTTTTTTTTTTCTCCTCCTCTCCCTCCTCCTCCTCCTCCTCCTCCTCCTCCTCCCCCTCTTCTTCTTCCTCCTCCTCCTCCTCCTCCTCCTCCCCCCCCTCCTCCTCTTCCTCTCCTTCTTCTTCTTCTTCTTCTTCTTCTTCTTCTTCTCATCTTCATTTTCATTTTCATTTTCTATTCCATAATTTTCAGAGTTACAGTATTTACATTTAATTGTTATATAGATTAATAATATCATCCAACCAACACACAAATAAGGGTAGCTGCAATGAATAAAAGAACCCAAAAAACTATTGAAAACAAAAGAACATTTACATGGAGCAAAACCCAAATCATCAACACGCACACACCCATCGCCCAAAGCCTGAGGTAAGAGCCAGATCTTTAATGTTTTACAAAAGGCCAGCAAGGGCAGGGCTATACAATTATTGGAGAATATTCTGTTTCTCATAGCAGGTGCCATGAAAGAGAACACTCACCTCCTGTATCCCATTAGAAAACATTGCTTGAAGGAAGGGGCCCAGGGCATACGGTCCCTACCAAAATTATGGGAAGAGAAGGAAAAAACAAATGAACAGGGATAGGTTGTCCTGCAAGTAACCCACCTCTATGCCCTGAATCACACCATGAATTACTCCTGGAAGTTCATCTGGGAGAAATTGTAGAATTGTAGCAGTGTTACATGGATAAAGCAAAGCACATGCATAATATCTTGTATAGCTGCATTCTGGACCAGCAATCAGGTGGACAGAAAACAGATATCTTGAATTAGAGCCGAAAACAGATAGCTTGAATTAGAGCCAAGGTGGCGCAGTGGTTAGAGTGCAGCACTGCAGGCTACTTCAGCTGACTGCTAGCTGCAGTTCGGCGGTTCAAATCTCACCGGCTCAAGGTTGACTCAGCCTTCCATCCTTTCAAGGTGGGTAAAATGAGGACCCAGATTGTTGGGGGCAATATGCTGACTCTGTGAACCGCTTAGAGAGGGCTGTAAAGCACTGTAAAGCAGTATATAAGTCTAAGTGCTAAGTGCTATTGCTATTGCTAATTATAGCTTGTGTAATTGGATGGCTGCTTCAGTGAGCACCAGAACAAGATAGAGTCTCTAGGTGCCAGGACTGAACAAGGAAAAAGGTGAGAAGGACTCGGATGTGATGTTGTGAGGGTTCATGGATTGTTTGATATTTGATGGATTGTTTGATATTTCTATATCAGCTAAATGGTATCCATCTCTTTATTTTTGCAGATAAGGCTTGCAAACAATTCCAGTGCTTGAATATGATAATAAGGTAGGAGTTTTGTGGGGAGGGAGGAGGAAAAAAATCAATTATTCTGTGACAATTATTAAATCTCCATTACATTTTCCTTACAGATTTTGCTTTTTCCCCTAGGAATGATCTACAATCTGCCAATTAACTGCATCTCCAACACAAGTACTTTCTGAAGAGCTTGCAAAAATCTGGTTCAAATATATTCATGTTTTTATAATGGTAGGCCTGTTCTGGAAACGTAACTGCAGTGTTCAGGAGGGTCAAAAGCATCATCAAAAATGAAATACACATTTCCAAATATGCTTAAACTGGAGAAATGCTCTTATTTCATCCAACAAACCTTTCATCTGCAAAGGGTTTATCCACAGCATTATAATCAGGTTTAAAATATGGGAGTCTAAACGCTATAGTAATTCATAGTTTCATTGGTGCCACAATATTAAACTAGCTAAACACCTGAGCAAGGGCAAATATAAGATTCAATTTGACAGGGAGCCAAGGTAATATGTTTAGTAATCTGCTGATATAGCTGAGTTTTAGTAAGCAGCCCATGTGGTAAATCTGATACTGCCTAAGTTAGAAAACAAACATCTGGAAAGGAATGAAAGACAGAAATTATAGTATTCCAACCTTGATGCTATAAGGCATATATCAAAATGTTCTGGGTCTTGCTGAAACAGCACCTTCTATAACCTGATTTGATTTCTGACACTGACAAAAGAAATCTCAGTGGAATGCATTTTTGAAAATGAAACCCTTGGGAGTCTCTCACACGAGTGAAAACACCATAGTAATAAAAATGGCACTCAAAACATGAAAGAGGTTTTGAGTGTAAGTGAGCAAAGCAGCTCTAACTACATGAAACTAAGCAGGCTTTAAATTGTGTTATCTTAAATAAAACTCGGTGCAAAATGAAAACTTCTTTGGGGATCAACCATCTGAAAAAAATCTAGGAAAGGCAAAGTAATTTAGTAAGATAAATTACATTTCAAATTGTTACATTGTCATTGAATTTTGCCTAAAGTGAATTCTCAAAGGTTTGGGATGTTCATTGTTCGATTATATCAATGTTCTTGAGAAATGCTGAAAGCCAAAAATGGATTTTCACTCTCCCAACCCCACATGCTCACACTTTCCCAATAAAAGTTTATGTGAGTTTCTTGTTTATGTGGATTGCATATTAATCTGCCAATATGATTAGTTATATGTTAATATCTGTATCTCATTAAACTGAAGATACACACTGAACCTGCAATCCTAAAAGGACACAAGGTGAGGACAATTGAACATGATATGATAGCTAGATGATAGATAGATAGATAGATGATAGATAGCTAGAAGAGAGAGAGAGAGAGAGAGAGAGAGAGAGAGAGAGAGAGAGAGAGAGAGAGAGAGAGAGAGAGAGAGAGAGAGAGAGGGTGGGGACAAGAGCGAGAGAGAGAGATTAGGTAGACAGTCAGATTTTGAGTCAGCATGAAATGACAGCTAATTACAAGAAAGCATGTACAGATTGCAATCCTAATGAAGCAACAGAAGCTATAGTCCCATGATGGCGAACCTATGGCATGCGTGCCAGAGGTGGCACACAGAACCCTCTCTGCCGGCATGCGCACCATTGTCCCAAGTCAGATCTTCGTGGAGTTTCTTTTGTGAGCTTCTGTTTCCCTGCAAACGACAAAACAGAAGCTCACGAAAGAAAAAGATCTTACCTCTTGCCGCGCTGCCAGTGTTGGGATGCCCCACCTCACGCCGGCCAGCTGGTCTTTGGGTCTCTGCTGCGCATGCATGCATGTTCGCGCATGCGCATGTTTTTGCATGTCCATACATGCACATGTTCGTGCATGTCCGTGCATGCACTCATTTGCACGCACACATGCCTTTCAGCTTGGGCATGCATGTACGCAGTTTGGGCACTCGGTGCCTAAAAGGTTCACCATCACTGCTATAGTCTAAAGAAGTAAAACAGATTTTAAAAAAAAAGAACAAATTATGGACCTGCAGCCATTCTCAATGGATATACTCATTATGAGGAAATCTCTTGGCATTAGAATCTGATTGGCTAAAAGTATATATGAGATAGGTTAAACTAGGTCAGAAAGGTGATAGGTCTTGCCAAGGTCGGTGGTGCTCTTCTCAGATAAGCATCTGATGATCTCCAAACTGCTCCAATGCATCAATATATACATTGCTGATAAAGTTTAGGGATATTAACCTAACAATTTGATTTATAATTGTGTTCCCTAAGGCACAAATACTTGGTGCGGGGAATCAGAAAATACAAATCCTATTATCAAAACACTATTTGACTGTTTTAATCAAGCAGGGATTCGATATTCACATCAACATTTTTGTTGAAAGGAACTAAGGTATACAGTAGTTGTTTGATTCGCTGAACAAGGCACAGGGAAGAGGCGAGGCAGGTCACAGTTAACAACGCTTTATTTCTAACAAAAGGCTAACAGTTAGTTCTAACAGTGACTCGCTCCATTCACTAACAGTCTGGAAGAATGAGCGAGCTTCTGAGGCACTGACAGCTTTTTTATACTCAGCTGTCAGTGGCTGGACCAATCAGGGAGTGTTATGTGCCGGCTGTGTTTGTCAGTTGCGGCCAATAGAAATGCTTCTCCAGGCCCCCGTGCTTGCCATGAAGACACAACACCCCTTTCTTCCCAGATGGCATATGCATACACCTCCAGGTAAGCTGGGCATCTCCGGCTCCGCCCTGATCTGCGCAGTCCAATGGCCTCAGTTGGAGTAGGAGGACCTTGTCTTGCCGCTTCTGGAACTCCCAGAGACTGCTCATCCATGGTGATAGGGGGCTCGTCCATAGGTTCTGGCTCCGGAGTCGAAGGTAAGTCTGCAGCCTGCTTACATTCGGTTTGAGAGTCACGTATTATTGTGCCATGGGCTGCTGCGTTGGCAAAAGCCTCCGGCGGTGTCACCTCCAGGGCGTCTCTTGTAACAGGGCCTAGTAGAGGTATGTGGCAGCACCACAGTTATCTCCTCTAAGTGCGGCTGTTGTCCAACAGGACCTTGTATGAGCGGGGTCCTGTCACTTCAACTACTTAGCCTGACAACCATCACAGATCCCCCATAATTTTGGGCGTACACCCAATCTCCTTCTTGGAAGGAGTGGGCCCCACCTACAGAGTCCAGGGGCTTTTCTGGGAAGTAGTCTGGTGTAGATGGTCCAGGGTTGTTCTCAGCCGCCAGCCCATTAACAACTCGGCCAGGCTGCAGTTTGTCGCTGGACAGGGGGTCGTGTGTTGGGTTAATAGGTACTTATCTAGCTTGGCCTGCCAGTCCCCGGGTCCCAGCTTGGTGAGAGCTTCCTTGGCTGATCTTACAGTTCGTTCAACCAGGCCATTACTAGCCAGATGAAAAGGGGCCACCAATACTTGCCGGATGCCCAGCTTGGCCAAAAACAACTGGAATGAGGCCGACGTTAGTTGGGGCCCATTATCTGACACTAACATATTGGGCAGGCCGTGGGTCGTGAATAATTTTCGCAGAGCCCAAACCACGGCGTCAGTTGTGGTTGAGGTCATTGAGACCACCTCAACCCACTTTGAGTAAGCATCTACGACAACCATAAAAGTGTGTCCCTGGAATGGCCCCGCAAAATCCACGTGTATGCGGGACCAGGGGGCCCTTGGCACCTCCCATTCTTTGACCGGTGCTGCAGCAGGAGCTGAGCTGGTTATCTGGCACATCTGGCACTCAGAGACCCAGGCTGCTATGTCTTCATCTAGCTTGGGCCACCACAGATAGCTACGGCCTAAAGCTTTCATTAGGGCAATGCCTGGATGGCCATCATGTAAAGATTCTAAAACTTGGCGCCGTAGTTCTAATGGAATTATCACTCTCGTACCCCACAACAGACAACCCCTCAAAGTGGATATTTTCTGCTGCCTGACCTTAAAGAGTTGGAATTCTACAGCTACCTGGCCCATGGGCCACCCCCTTCTCACCCAGTCCAGAACTTGGTGAAGGACTACGTCCTCAGCGGTGTACCTGGTGACATCTAAGGCTAATACTGTGCTGTGATGGTCATTGATGTGGAGGATCAATGCAGCCGGAGCAGGGTCTTCCACTGGTGTAGGCAGGGGACACCGACTTAGCACGTCGGCATGCCCTAAGGCTTTGCCCGGCTGATGGGTGAGCTTGTAATTGTAGGCAGACAGGAACACGGTCCATCGTGTCATCCTAGGTGACAGGATTTGTGGTGTCTGCCGGTCGCCAGCCAGGATCCCCAACAGAGGCTTGTGATCTGTGAAAATGTCAAAGAAACAGCCATATAAGTAATCATGAAAACGCCTAACACCGGCGACAATTGCCAACACCTCCTTGTTGATGTGCCCATAATTCTGCTCAGTGGCAGACAAAGTTCTCGAGAAGAAGGCGATGGGAGCCTCAGTCCCATTCAGGAAACGATGACTCAGGACAGCTCCCACCCCATAAGGCGACGCGTCACAGGCAAGAGTAAGGGGAAGGTCGCTGTCATATTGAACCAGAACGCTGTCCGATGTCAGCAACGTTTTGACAGCCCGGAAAGCATTGGCTTCTTTTCGCCCCCATATCCAAGGAGATTGACTGTCCAGGAGGCAGTGGAGAGGCTCAGTGATCATGGCCTTGTGAGGCAAAAACATGTTATAAAAATTTAAAAGTCCCAGGCAAGCTTGTAGTTCGGTCCTGTTCGTAAGAGCTGGTGCGTTCTGGATGGCGGTTATTTTTGAAGGGGTTGGGTGCAGTCCTGTGGCATCAACAAGGTAGCCCAAAAATTCTACCTGTGGCACCCCTATTTGGCACTTGTCAGGTTTGAGCTTAAGCCCAGCTCGCTGAAAACGGTTGAGAACAGCTCGGAGGCGACTTGCAAGTTCAGCCTCATGTGTGGCTGAGATGAAAATGTCATCAAAATAGGGGATGACCCCTGGCAAGTCTTGTAGCAATCGCTCCATGAGGCATTGAAAAATGCCAGGGGCCACACATACCCCAAATTGCAATCTGCGACAATGAAAAGCACCACGGTGGGTGACGATTGTCTGTGCCTCAGCCATTGCATTGTCGACTTCGAGCTGCTGATAGGCTTGAGCCATGTCCAGTTTCACAAAAATGCCTCATCCTAAAGAATGCAACAGGTGTTGCACCACTGACACAGGATAGGGGTTAGCCTGTAATGCTTTGTTAAGGGTCGCCTTATAATCCGTGCAGATGCGGATGGACCCATCAGATTTTAACGGAATTACAATTGGTGTCTCCCAGCAGGCATAGTCCACCAGTTCTAAAATGCCCTGAGCCACTAGCCTGTCAATTTCTTTGTCTACCTTCGGCCGAAGTGCAAAAGGCACTCTCCTTGGTTTCAGCCTAATTGGTGCAATCTTGGGATCCAAATTAAAGGCAATAGGTGTGCTGGTATACTTGCCAAGTCCTTCAGTAAAAACATCAAAAAATTCCTGAACCAGATCTGATAAAATTCCAGGACTAGTAGCATGAATCCCAGTCACAGCTAACCCTAAAGCCTCAAACCATTCTAACCCTAGTAAACTGGGCAGTGAGCCTTCAACCACAATTACCTTTAGGTGACCACTGAAGTTTTTGTACTGTACCTGAAACTTTCCACATCCTAGAACAGGAATGTGACTACCCTGGTAATCTCTAAGGTGAAACTGACACGAGGCCAAACGTCGTTTAGCCATAGATGGTATTAGATTTTTAAGGGTGCTCCACGAGATTATGGACACGGAGGACCCTGTGTCAATTTCCATTTTACATGGCTTTCTCTCAAGGAGAACTGTGAGGAATTTTTTTTTGCTTAGACTGGGGCTGGTCTGATCTATGACTGTCTCGGGATGGTAGGCACCGTTATAAATCATAAAACAGTCTTCACCTCTCCTCTCTTGTCTATTTCGGGGGTGATAGTCAGGGGTGGGTTTTGCTGAATTATTTTCTGCTGGCCTATTGGCTCTGCAGACCCTTGCGAGATGGCCCCTTCTTCCACATCTCCTACAATCAACGTTCTTAAATCTACATTCAGAACTATGATGCTGTCCCCCACAACCTGTGCAAGGTGCCTGTGTCTTTCTCCCTTCCAAACTCCAACCTTTCCTTTGGGTTGTTTTGAGGTGACTCACGTCTTCCTCATTATCTTCAGCTGGGTGCTCTGGGACAATTTCCTCTTGGTTGACAGAAATTTCTGGGTATCTTGTTGACTGTGTGGTTTACGATTCCTGATCTCAGAGGCTGACTGAAAAGATAATTCTGAGGCTCGAGCCTCATCTAACGCAGTTTGCAATGTGACATCCGTCTTAGCTAATAAGCGGCGTTGCAACTGAAAGTCCCTAACTCCACAGATTAGTTGATCTAAGAGAAGATCATCAAGATCTCTAAATTCACAATATAAGGCAGCGGCTCTTAAAGCTGCCATAAATTGACTTATGGTTTCCCCTTCTTGCTGGAAATGGAGGCGAAATGCATAACGCCTGGCAACTCTAGATGGCAAGGGTGCGTAATGGCCCTTCAAAACAGCTAATACTGTCTCCCAAGGGGCCTCCTGCACCTTCTGAGGTGCCATTAGTGCTCAAGCTGTCTCGAACATATCATGTCCGCAGACGCTGAGGAAAACAGCCAACTTTCTCTCCCCCGGTAGGCTTTTGTAGTTGTTTGCAGCAGTCAAAGCGATTTAAAAAAGAATCCCAGGTTTCTATAGCCTGGTTGAAAGGAGCGAACATGGAGAGAGTAGACATGGTTCCGTGAAAAAAAACACGCCTGTCTCGTAGTCTTGCAATGTCTCATCGCCGTGGCTCAGCTCAGTGACAGCTCTTTGAGTGGCTTCGCTCAACCTGCCTCCTCAGAATCCCATCCTTCATCGCCAGTGTTCGATTCGCTGAACAAGGCACAGGGAAGAGGCGAGGCAGGTCACAGTTAACAATGCTTTATTTCTAACAAAAGGCTAACAGTTCGTTCTAACAGTGACTTGTTCCGTTCGCTAACAGTCTGGAAGAGCGAGCGAGCTTCTGAGGCACTGACAGCTCTTTTATACTCAGCTGTCAGTGGCTGGACCAATCAGGGAGCATTATTCTCCCGCCGGCTGTGTTTGTCAGCTGCGGCCAATAGAAATGCTTCTCCAGGCCCCCATGCTCGCCGTGCAGGCGCAACAGTAGTAATCAGGGAAGGGTGGATCAAAATTATTACTCCTTGCCATTTTGATATATCTTTGTCCCCAAATCATCCCATTCATTTTCAGTCACATGTACATACCCCATCCCACCAAACATTTGTTTTACGTTTACCCTAAAACAAACTTTTTAATAGACATTCTTTTGTAAAATATGAGTTTTTATAGATTTGTATACTGAAAATTTAGAAAACTGTAGATCCCCAAAATAATTGGGTTCCAATTCACTTTTCAAACCAGAAGTGCAAATTCTATTGACACTTATTGGCATCTATTCTATTAGCAGCAATTCATCAGGAAAATAATTTCAGATAACACCTTTGGTGCCATATCTTTTGATTGAATATACATAGTGTAGATAGTACAGCTAGCGAAGACTTGATCGTTTCCAACTGAACATAAAAATTCCACACACAGGCAGTCACCAATATTTTATTGTGCGTTTGAGTCATTGTTGAGTCTTGGTGACTGCCTGGACTAATCCCTGCAGGTTTTTTGTAAGATTTTAGAAGTAGTTTATTATTGGTTGGGAAGGAAGGAAGGAAGGAAGGAAGGAAGGAAGGAAGGAAGGAAGGAAGGAAGGGAGGGAGGAAGGAAGGAAGGAAGGAAGGGTCAGATACTGTGTTGAAACATTGGAAATGAGACCAATATAAATATAAATATTGCTTTAAGGTTATTACATTTTTCTGTAGCTCAGATTAATATTCACAAATAGTGGGGTGTTTTTTTTCCCAGAAATGCCCACTGAAAAGTTTCAGTGTGAATGGTCTAGTCAACACTCAGAAGGCTTTCAGTCAAATCATAAATGCTCTTTTTTTGGCTATGCACACACATTCACACACACGTACACATACATAATGCATACCCATTTGAGCAACAAAATCTTAATTCTTCGGAGGAAACCATTCTGAGTAAACAACCCTTAAATGTCAAATGATAGTTTAAATGGGAAGATCTTCAGAAACTTATTAAAAGTCCTTTGGGAAATGGATTATTTATTTATTTATTTATTTTTACAAATAACTCAAGCCGGCAAACATATCCAACACATCTTCCTCTTCCTATTTTCCCCACAACAACAACCCTGTGAGGTGGGTTGGACCAGTGATATAAAAAACCCTTAAGACATTGCCTGTCAGATCCCAAAGAGTGATCTTGCCATTCAGTTGAGAGAAGGGGGGACCTTGGGTTTGATTTATTAGCATTGCCTGTGTCAATGGACGATTTACAATCCATGCCCAGGCGCCAAACATCCTGAGATCTCTTCACTTTTGGAGAAGGTTTATGAGGGGCAATGTGGGATGTTTCACTTCAATGGATAACAGAAGATGGTCAGAGAAATGTATGTTTATCCGGTTCGCAGAGCAGTTGATAAAGAAAACATTTTCACACTGGTGTATTGGCTAGAATCTGCATGCTGGCTAATGGGGGGGGTCGCNAATCCATGCCCAGGCGCCAAACATCCTGAGATCTCTTCACTTTTGGAGAAGGTTTATGAGGGGCAATGTGGGATGTTTCACTTCAATGGATAACAGAAGATGGTCAGAGAAATGTATGTTTATCCGGTTCCCAGAGCAGTTGATAAAGAAAACATTTTCACACTTGTGTATTGGCTAGAATCTGCATTCTGGCTAATGGGAGGGGTCTCTACTGCTTTAACTCTACCTGCTTTGCCTAAGGGTATTCAGACGTTGCTTTGAATGGAATGCTTTCACGTCTGCTTAATAAAAGATCCTTTTGAACTACATGGGCTCAGAAGTTCTCGCTTTCTTAAGTTAGACGGAGAGGCGTTCCTTACAGAGAGAGAGAGAGTAAAA
>QLTV01001703.1:1716485-1727699 GCA_003457575.1 Thermophis baileyi
CTTCTCTAATTCCAGAGAAATCCCTGTTAACTCTAATTCTTTGTTAGCCTGAGTCAGTTGTTCATTCATTTCATCTACTCTCTTTTCTTCCTTTTCCATTTTAACTTCCATGTCTAGCAATTTCTGTTCATTCTTCAATATCTGTTGTTGAAAAGTTTCAAACTTCCCATCCATCGATTTCATCTTTTCTTTTAGTTCTCCAGTATCATTTCTGACTTCCCCAATTTCCTTTCTTAAATCATCATGATTTTTACACATTATCTCCTGCATAGATTGCAACATAAGTTGTAAGTCTCTGAACGAGCCCGCTTTTTCTCTCTGTGTTACTTCTTCTAGAGACCTTTGTCTAGCAGGACTTGGCTCCATAGTTATAGTTTGCGTTGTCTGTTTTCTCCCTGTCCCAACTCTTGTGAGGTTAGGAATGCTAGTCATTTTTTTTAATTCCCCAAACCAATCGTTCCACCTATTTACAAAATTTATATTTCTCTCCAGTATAACAATTACAATATCGCAAATCTCTCTCTGTCTGGCTTATATATTACTTATCACAATATTCCCTTTTCTATTTACTATATCCAATATAAGCATCCTTGTCTGTTTTCTCCCTCTCCCAACTCTTGTGATGTTAGGAATGCTAGTCATTTTTTTTAATTCCCCAAACCAATCGTTCCACCTATTTACAAAATTTATATTTCTCTCCAGTATAACAATTACAATACCGCAAATCTCTGTCTGGCTTATATATTACTTATCACCATATTCCCTTTTCTATTTACTATATCCAATATAAGCATCAAAAATTCTACAATATAAAAAACAGTATAATATAGTATATAGTCTAATATAATATGTATCAAATGTCAATAATATAATATAATCAATAGTATGAAATTTAAAGCCAAAAGATAATCAAAAGTAGGGATAGTTAATATAAGTAATGATTAGTCAACATTAATCAACATTTATAGATTCCACTCTAGATAGTTCCAATATGTTCAACAGATATATATAATTACCCCTTTAAAGCAGACTCAGTTGCAACATATAACTTCCATATAGTCCTTTCCGTTCTGTAGTCTCAAATATTTATCTCTGTATCAAAAGTCTGATCAAAGTTATTTAGGTATTAAGATTTTAATGTTTGTATTTAGAGTCACCTCCTTTCTTTTTTTTCCCCTTGTCTGGGCTTCTTTTCTTCAATCCATATATCTCTCTCTTGCTTTTCTCGAACTTTTCTTTCTAATACACAATTAGTTATCTTGTTTCAAAATGTCCACTTTCTCTGCCCCGTCAGCACTTTCCCTTTATGGCTTCCAATGATCTAGTTCTCACGTTGAAATTGTTCAAGACAGGAAAGGAAAAGCAAACAAAAATACTCCCCGTGCTTTCAATCTTCAAGTTGTTATCATTTCCACAGCATGAACAATCCTTATTAGCCAAATGTTTTCCTTTCGCCACTATTTCAAAGGAGTGGAAAAGAAACAACACTCACTCCTTCTTTTACTTTGGGCCCCTTCTTCTTATTTCCTTACTTGAAAACCTCCGGTACGTTTTTTTTTTTTTACAGTGGGTCACTCTTCTCGGATCACCAGGAATGATTTTAGCCGAATTAGTTCCGTCACTGTACCGCTATTTCACCGCTCAGCTTCGGCCAGCTGTCAGCTGTCATTTCTTCTCGGTGGCCATTACGGCCCGTCTCCTTTCTCCGCTCGACTTCGCCAAGGTTTCCCTGAGTTCACTGGTCTCGACCGCCGTCGTAGATCGCTCCTCAGGACACCTCCTTTTTTCCAGTCCCCCTCCAAGGGACCTGGGATCCCAAAAGATCCGCCGAACGATCGAAAGTAAGGGGAGAACGAAACTCCTATCCGGAGAGCCGTTCCACACACCCGTTCTTCTTGACAGCTGGCCCCGCCCCCTCCCCTTGCATCTTTTTCTTAAAATAATTGTTTTATAGTCTAATTTATATGTAAACAGAGAGCCAGTCTGGTGTAATAGTTAAGGCACCAGGATAGAAATTGGGAGACTGGGAGTTCTAATCCCACCTTAGGCACAAAGCCAGCTGGATGACCTTGAGCTAGTTTTCTTCTCTTGGTCCTAGGAAGATGGAAATAGTAAACACTTCTGAAAAACCTTTCCAAGAAAACTTCAGGGACTTGTCCAAAGCAGTCTGCAAGAACTGGACATCACAGAAAAGGGGAAAAAATGTAAACATGACCATGTTTAGTTGGACATTATATTTGCAGCAGAACTAGTTTCATAAGGGCATGATAGGAAATATAATGCCTTAATTTATCCTAAAATTTTAAATAGATGAACAATTATTCATAATACTTATTCATTCCTTGATATAAGAGAAAAAGATCCATTAGGACGAACTGTTAGGGGATTCAATGAATGTTATAAATGGAGGACTTTATTAGTGCAATTAGTGTTAATAAGAGATTTGTTGTTTACTTGGCCTGCCTTTTGGCAGATTTTTATATATTCAAGAGCGGACAAGGAAAATCTCTAAGGTGAATTTCAGTTGCAGTTGGTTAGTCTAATTGATTAGTGGTAAAAATTAAGCAGCACGTCTCATTTTTGTTTGTGTATATGTGACTATCAGTATATCTTTCTGTCTGTGTAGGGACTGAACTAAAACCAAATTCATCTTATATATGTTTGTGTGTGTGTGTGTGTGTGTGTGTGTGTGTGTGTGTGTGTGTGTGTGTGTGAGTGCAATAAAGGGAGACTAGTATAGATCTATTTCAAGCTATTTAGCTCTCATCAGCTAGCCATACCCTTCTGGGATTCAAACTTGGGTTGTTTGCCTTGTCAGGCAGTTGCTTTACCTTCTAAGCCACAAGTTCTTTTCCCTGTTTCAGCTGAACCAGGATTGGTAATGTAAACAAGTGATGAGAAGGACCCAGGGAACAAGGAAGGCAAGAAAAAAACAAATAGAAGCCACTAGAAATTAATGGTTGCAATACTGCATGGTTTTCAATAGTATGAATCATGCTTTATCTGACCTTTCCTTCTCCAGCTCTATACCTGACTAGGTTAAATGTCTATCTATTTATCTATCTCACACACTTAACTAAGTCCTAAATAATGGAGCACATTTCTTGATTCAGAGAATTCCAGAATTGTGTCTCCTACCTTTTCCCAGCCCACCAGACTGATGTAAGATAAATTTCCTGAAATGCATGAATGGAATAATTAGACTGTGAGTTCTAGTCCTGCCTCAGATATGAAAGACGGCTGGGTGACTTTGGGCTGTATCACTGTAACTCAGCCTAACTCAATTCACAGGGTTGTTGTTGTGGAGAAAATAGGAGGAGGAAGTAATATTAGTTATGTATGCTGCAGGGGTGGGTTCTAACTTACCTTGCTGCCGGTTCGCTTCCTCCCGTGCTGCGTGGGCGCGCCTCGTGGCCGCGTGCATGCGCAGTGATGAAAAATCAGAAAAAAAATTTCCCCCCCCCCAAAAAAAGCCAAAAACAAGATGGCGACGCATGCGCAGTGCCAGAAACTTGGCTTCTGCGCATGCACAGAAGAAGAAAAACCCGGAAAAAAATTCAAAAAAAAAATGGTGGCGCCCACGGACCGGCACCGACCAAACCGGATCTGTGACATCACTGTGACATCAACAGCGGGTTGCTACTGGTTTGGGCGATCCGGTCCAAACCGGGAGGAACCCACCTCTGCTATGCTGCCTTGAATTATTTATAAAAATAATAAAGGCAAGATAAAAATAAGTAAATAAAATCATCCAAACAATGTCTGTGTGCAATGTTGTATCTTTCTCAATGTCCCATATTCAGGGCTGCACCCTGGAGACATTTATTTCTTTTAGCTGCAGGAGTTGGAAACTTATCACACTACTTTAATGTTGTAAGTGACTTATTTAACTGAGATACTTTGCTTTGACTTTGAGCCTATTTAATAAAGCTAATTCACTTAACGGAATTGCCATTAACATTGCAAAAGTGGATGAGAGTTATTCCAAAGGCATTAGGCCTAAACTGAAGAAGTGAGTGCAAATAAATAGAGATAATTGTGTGACAAGCCTACACGCTCTTTTTTTATAAAATGAGGCAAATCCTAGGTATTTCTACTAAATTAATTACAAAGGAAAAGAGGAATAGAAATTACAATGTCTAGTATGGTACAGAATAATGATTAAACAAATCTAATTGTTCCCCTCAAGCTTTTTTAGTTTTACAACACTGATTTGAAGAACATAAGACTCTTTCTGCTATATAGCCACAGATGCATAAATGCTTACTTTTATTTGGGATTGGGGATTGGGGTGGGGATTTTAGGGGATTTTATGTTTTTATGTTGTAATATTTAATGTAATAAGTCACCCAGAGTCACCTGTGTGTGAGTTGAGTGGTCATATAAGTTTGTCTAATACATATATAAAATATAACTATAGAATTTAAATGCAATGTGTGTATGGTATACACACACACACACACACACACATTCATACATGATGTATATTGTACTTTCTGGCTCTAAGGATATACAGGTAGTCCTTGGTTAACAATGTTAATTGGTATCTGAAGGGTTATAGTCATAAAGCATGAGATCACAAGACTGTGTTGCTTAGCAACAGTGATCCCTGTAGTCCATGTGCCATCATTAAGCAAGGATTGCAGGTCATTAAGCAAGGACCTCCTCACAACTTTCTGCCAGCTTTAAACAAGCAAAATCTATAGGGAATCTGACAGGAATTTTCAAGTCCTCATTGGTTTTCAAGAAGGGCAGAAAGGGAGGAGGGTGTGTGATGGCATATGGGTGGTTGGCAAGGTGTGTTGGGGCTGGGGGTAACTACTGCTTGATGGGAGAGGGTGCACAAGGGTGCAAGCAATCCAGGGGTGGGTTCCACGTACCTTCCCTACCGGTTCGCATTGCGACGGAAGTGCACGTTTTGCGCGCGTGCCTACATCACGTCGCGGAAATGACCCTCTGCGCATGCACAGAATTGGTTCTTGCGGTTCTTTGCCAGCTGCGGCAACTGGAGAACCGGTTCGGGGGCGTGGACAGCTGGCCATCGCTGCCAGTTCGACGAGTGGGTGCAAATTTCCACCACCGGTACAGGAGAACCGGTCCGAACCAGCAGCAACCCACCACTGAAGCAATCCCATAGCTGTAGTGCAGCAAGAAGTCCCAAAGCCATAGGTGTCTCCCTTTGCATGGCCACAGTGGTAAGCCTGGGGAGGAAGGTGAAGATGATGAGAAGTGTACATGGACCCTGCTAGTTACCGTACATAAATCAAAGTTAGATTGATTTGGACCAAATTCCAAATTGACTATGTTTCTGTGTAAGAGATAACCCAATTGACTGATTTCCTTAAGATGAACAAGGTTTCAGGGTGTTGATTGTATTCTCCCTAAAATAATTAAAATGAATTCCAGCTGTTGGATGCCAATGCTAGCATCCCTATTTATATTCATAGATCAGAATCTGGTTGTGTTTCAAACAATTGAGGTGGGGTGGGGTGGGAATAATAGTCCCAAATTATAAAAGGGCAGTAAGAACAATCCATGCATTTGCAGGCCTGTCGGCCTTTTAACGGTTGTTTGAAAATCATGTGCTAAATGTTGAAATCACAACTGGGTAAATACAAAAGGCACAATGCAAGATGAGCCGACAGGATTCAGAGTAGGGAGATCAACAGCAGATTTCATTCTGGTGCTCAACCAACTTGCAAACAAAAAATATATATACTCATAGAAAGAGAAAACATCTCTTTTTGTAGCCCTTTAGAGACTTAAAGAGGCTTCTGATTCCGTTTCCAGGAATGCCTTTGAACATTAAAAAAAAATTGTCAGAACCTCCTCTTTTCAATAGAGAAATTATACTGCAACACGACCACTTTAAGACCGAGATGTCATTTCCCAAGGGTCTTTCACTGGAGGGAGACAGGGATGTGTTCTTGTCCTTACAAATTCTTTTCAATGTGTATGTCAGTTGGTGAACATTTTTCATAATTCAGGTTTCCACACACCTAAACTAGCAGGTTGCAAAATCCTTGTATTCCTCTAGCCTGAGAATGCCGCTCTAATTTCACAAACCCCTGAAAAGAGCCATAGCAGCACTATTTTGGTGCTGCAAACAAAATCACATCATTCTTAATTTTGAAAAAAATAAATAAATCTAAAATTCTGGTGTCTCAAAGATGATTTTTCAAAAGGCAACTGGACTGTTGTTTCCTTTGAGGAAGAAGAAGTCTCACTTCTCATCCAAGAAGCTTCATTGGTTCTGGCAGGATAGTGAGGGCGATGAAAGGATTAGTTCTGACAGGATGGAGGGGAGTGTTGGAAGTATCATATTTCTTTGCAGTCATCAGGTTGTTAGCACTCTTTCTGAGGGCTTTCTTGAGGTCATTTGGGAGTTTAACTGTGCCCCTCAGGGTCACCTGTATCAGAGTGCAAATGGAGGTGGAACTTTCTTGGAACTGCTGAAAGGACTGCATTGTAGACAGGAGATAGACCAGTGGTGTCTTATCCCTCCCCCTCTGTTGAGAGAGGGCTGCTTAATGTTAACCTAAATGGCCTCTTTTACCCCTCTTTCAAACCAATAGTCCTCTCTATTCAGAATGTGACTTTGCTGTTTTCGAAAGAGTGACCTTTGTCTTTCAAATGCAGATAGACTGCTGAATCTAGTCCTGATGGGTTTGCTCTCCTATGTTGTGCCATGTGCTTGTGAAGTGGTTGTTTTGTTTCACCAATGTACATATCTGCACATGTATCATTACATTGCATTGCATATATCACATTGCTCAGTTTATGTCTGGGTGTTTTATCTTTGGAGTGGACAAGCTTCTGCCTTAGTGTATTCTTGGGTTTAAAGTGTGCATGTATGTTGTGTTGCCAGAAAATCCTCCTGAGCTTTTCAGATATTCCTGAAATGTATGGAATGACGACGTTGTTTTGTTTGCTGTTCTCTTCTTTGTCTGTTATGGAGGAACTCCTGCTGGGTGATTTTCTGGATTTGATGAAGGCCCAGTTGGGATAGTCAAAAGTCTTGCCATCTGCACTGCTGATATTCCAAAACCACAAGGGTACCAAGGAGACTGAAATCATTTCTCATATAGTACTTTATTGTAAACACTGAAGGGATACCAGATCTCCTTATATTCTGGCCCTCATATGTAAATTTCCAGGAAAACCAGACAATTTCTGTGTGAACTATCTTCTAGAAGATTTGAAACCATTTATCACCTGTGCAGTAGCCAATTTTATGTTGCTCTCAATGAAAATAAGGCATCACTTATGTTTTATTTATCACTTTAGATTTAACACATACTACCCAACTTGTTTTTAGATGATATATATTTTACTTCACAGTCTGTAATATTTTAGATTTACTTGCAAAGGCAATTAATGCAGCATTATAGCAGTGTATGTCACATTTTATGTGTTAGTTTATCTTTGTTAAGCTATATTTTATCTCATCCATTTGATTTCATTTTGATGGATTTTTTAAATTTTTTGCTAGTTATTGACTGAATCACCTGATATTTATTTATTTATTTGAAGTTACAGAAGCACTGAAAAAAGTGACATGACTATTTTTCACACTTAGACTTAACTTAGACTTGCAGCATTTTCATGGTTACGTGATCAAAATTTAGACACTTGGCAGCTGACTCATATATATGACAGTTACAGACTCCCAGGGTCAACCTTCTGGAAAGCAAAGTCAGTGGGGAATCCATATTCACTTAGCAACCATGTTACTAACTTAACAACTGCAGTGATTCACTTAACAACTGTGGCAAGAAAGGTTGTAAAATGGAGCAAAACTCACTGAACTGTCTTGCTTAGCACTGGAAATTTTGGACTCAGTTCTGGTCAGGGCCACCGAGAGGATTATTAAGTGCTGGAACAAGACTAATATGGGCACCCTCACCTACACATGGACACATAAATCAATAATGTCACACATGTCCCGGGTCTCGACACATGTGTGTATGCCTTGGTGCTCAGGATGGCCGTTGGCCAGTCAGCCACAAAGCTTCCACTGGGCCCTCAATTATCCCCCCCTCGGTTTCCCCTGAAGCGAGCAAAAGCCAGCGCCAAGGAGCGAATGAAAGCGGGCACAGCCAATCACCTAACAGCCGCGTGGCTTGGGGACAAGTATTTAAAGCATCTGCTGCGAGAGGAGTGGGAGGCGGAGGCAAAGCCCAAGCAGGGAGGGATCTGGCCCAACGAGGGCGGAGCAGCATTAAGGTGCTGCTTCTAGAGCTGACGGATGCTGGCCCGGCTTTGGCATGCTTTGAGGTTAGAGCTTGTCCGCTGCATTGCCGCCGGGAGCCTCAGCCTGGCTAAACACCTTTTGGAGAGGTGCGAGGCCGTGGTCCAGCGTGTCCCACTTTCCCCTGCACGGAGACCCAGCCAGCAGCGCCCTTACTCTTGTCATGTCAGGAAGGAGGGAAAGGAAGAAGGCATCCGCCCGGCGGGTTGCTTGCCTCCACCTCCTTTCGACGGAGAAGAGCTTTAAGGCAGATGGTGGGTTATAAAACTGACGCTCGGCTCGAAGCGGGATGGGCGGGCCTATGAAGCAAACTGCTCCTCCGTGGGTGGACGGCTAGCTGGATGGCTAGGAAAGTTCCCCGACTCTTCCTTCTGCTGTGGAGGAAGAAAAAAAAAACAAGCTTCAAGATCTCACAAGCAAGGCGCTCAGACGTGACTGAGGTTGCAAGAAGCCCCGGCAAGCTTTACATTGAGGTAGGCGGTTTATAGAAGGAAGGAGAGTTCTCCACATGCTCCGAGGGGATTTTAAAAATTTGGTTTTGTAAAAAAAATTTTAAAATTTCCCCTTCATGGGCCCCCTTTGAGTTTCATGGGCCCCGGAACAATGTACCGGCTGAACCCCCCTCTCCTCAGGCCTGGTTATGGTCATAAGGACTACCTCAGTGGCGCAGTGGTTAGAGTGAAGTACTGCAGGCTACTTCTGCTGATCACCGGCTGCCAGCAGTTTGGCAGATCGAATCTCACCAGGCTCAAGGTTGACTCAGCCTTCCATCCTTCCGAGGTCAGTAAAATGAGGACCCAGATTGTTGGGGGCAATATGCTGACTCTGTAAACCTGCTTAGAGAGGGCTATAAAGCGCTATGAAGCGGTATATAAGTCTAAGTGCTATTGCTAGTGCTATTGCTACCTGCATTATCCACAATGTGAAAACCATTTTCACTCTTAAGAAATGCTGACAATTTTCTTAAAACACTTTAAAAAAAAAAAGAACCACAGATTTCTTTACGTTCTGATAAACAGGGAGCTCATTATACAATAAGTCTTGATATCATACCTTAGTCAAATTTCAATGGCAAATCTGTTTAACAGATAAAGAATATCTGTAATAAATCATTGTGTTTTCCTTAATTTTTTCCTATAATTAATTTCTATATACTAAACAACAGTGCACATTTAGAATGCATCCTGAGAATCAGGCACGTTTCTAATATGTCTTTTTGATCTCATTCCATAAATGTCTTTCAACAGCTGGCTATATCTACATATAAATAGACATGTACATATAAACATCTTCATGTCCTTTTAGTTAATTTTCCAAGGTGAAAAATTGCACACATTTATATTTTAAAGACAAAAATCTGTGTAAATGTATTAATGATTAAGGCATTATTAAACTATTCATTTAAATGCACATTTGCATATTTTGCATTCATGTGTAGAATATACTTATGTAATATATTGGCCATCCTGCGAAACTTAAACATTTTTTAATTAAAACAAAAAAAAAGAATGAAAAGATAATCTTCACAACATAACGAAGAATATTATTAAAAGAAGATAGGACAGAAATATATTATCAAGGGTTGTTATTGTTGCAGTTAATTCTATAAGCATAGCTTTTTTTTTTTTGCAAGAGAACACTTACAGAAAATAAAAAGAGTAACAAAACTTTCTGAACACTACATTTATATCTACTGATATAAATTACATAGAAACATGTTAAATGTTGATAAAAATGTTAGGTTTTGTTGTTGCTATTTTTTAAAACAATGCTTATCTCTACCATTGGCATATAGCAAGACCACATTTGATTTATTTGGTTTGTCTTATTGATAATCTCTTTATTAAACAAAGATCCATTATTCAGGGTAATTAGCTAATGAGAATTATACTTCAAATCAACAAAGAGGCTCAGGTCGCTTAAATCTAAATTACACAATACACAAAGTAAAAATCGTGAAAATGTTTCCATTAACAGTATGTTCAAATGAAATGCAATTAACACTCCAATAAATGGAACAACAATGTAAATTTGATAAATAAATATGAATAAATAAACCACTAAAACAAATTGGTCATGATTTTAATTGAATGATTCAATGGGAACTAAATTCAACTAACTGGCAATAAATTCTATACAAACATATCTGTGAATAAGATTATCAAATTCTGTGCCTTAATTTGTAGATGATCATCTACAGGTTGCAATGTTATCCTAATCCCAACCCCATTAGTACAATTAATTTAAAATCACATTTTTATGTTTTTCCAATATGTTTTAAATTATTAATTTATTAAACCACCAAAGTTTTTATTGTAACTTGTACAATATGCTAATTTTAATCTACTTCTCTAAGGAAAGAAATGTTTTCAGTTGAAGGATAGACAGTGCTGGTATTCCTTTTTTTCAAGCAACCATAGGGTCCACAAGATAGATAGTAATTTTCTAAGAAATATTGTTGTTATCAGCTTCCTGGAAGTGTAAGCTTTCCAGTGGTTTTTGAGAAGGGGATTATATGTAGTCATTGATGCTTTGGGCTTGATATAACTGCATGTACATGGAGGGAAGTATGCAGTGGAGTACCCCAAGGCTCTGTTTTAGACCCAGTACTCTTCAACATCTTCATCAATGACTTGGACGAGGGGATAGATGGGGAACTCATCAAATTTGCAGATGACACCAAACTGGCAGGAATAGCCAACACTCCAGAAGATAGGCTCAAGATACAAAAGGATCTTGACAGACTTGAACATTGGGCGCTATCTAACAAAATGAAATTCAATGGTGAAAAAAGTAAGGTTCTACATTTAGGCAAGAAAAACAAAATGCACAGGTACAGTATATGTGGTACCTTGCTCAACAGTAGTAACTGTGAGAGGGATCTTGGAGTCCTAGTGGACAACCACTTAAATATGAGCCAGCAGTGTGCAGCAGCAGCCAAAAAAGCCAATGCAATCCTAAAT
>QLTV01001703.1:1738961-1750833 GCA_003457575.1 Thermophis baileyi
ACCATTAAAGGAAGCGATTGTAAGTTCCCTCCTCAAGAAACCTTCCCTGGATCCAGCAGAATTAAAGAACTGTTGTCCAGTCTCCAACCTACCCTCTGTAGGAAAGGTTGTAGAGAAAGTGGTGGCATGTCAGCTCCTACGGTCATTGGATGAAACAGATTATCTAGACCCTTTTCAGTCTGGCTTCAGGCCTGGCTACAGCACTGAAACTGCCTTGGTTGCGCTGATGGATTATCTCTGGCGAGCCCAAGATGGGGGTCATTCCTCTATCTTGGTGCTACTTGACCTCTCAGCAGCTTTCGATACCATTGACCATGGTATCCGTCTGGGACGACTAAGGGAGTTGGGAGTGGGAGGCACCGTGTTACGTTGGTTCTCCTCCTATCTCTCTGGTCGGTCACAGTCGGTGTTGGCAGGAGGANCCGAGATGGGGGTCATTCGTCTATCGTGGTGCTACTTGACCGCTCAGCAGCGTTCGATACGATTGACCATGGTATCCGTCTGGGACGACTAAGGGAGTTGGGAGTGGGAGGCACCGTGTTACGTTGGTTCTCCTCCTATCTCTCTGGTCGGTCACAGTCGGTGTTGGCAGGAGGACATAGGTCGACCCCTAGACCCCTCACTTGCGGGGTGCCTCAGGGCTCGGTCCTCTCTCCCCTCTTATTTAACATCTACATGAAACCGCTGGGTGAGATCATCTGACGATGCGGGGTGAGGTATCAGCAATATGCTGATGATACCCAGTTGTATATCTCCACCCCGCGTCAGTTCAGTGAAGCGGTGGACGTGATGTGCCAGTGCCTGGAGGCTGTGAGGGTCTGGATGAGAGTTAATAGGCTCAGACTTAACCCAGACAAGACCGAGTGGCTGTGAGTATTGCTTCCCAAAGACTATATCGACTGTCCATCCTTGGTTCTGGGGGGGGGAATTGTCCCCCTCAGAACGGGCTCACAATTTGGGTGTCCTCCTAGACTCACAGCTAAAATTAGAACAACATTTGGCAGCTGTAGCTAGGGGGACCTTTGCACAGGTTCGCCTGGTGCACCAATTGCGACCCTACTTGGATCAAGAGGCTCTCCTCACAGTCACTCATGCCCTTGTCACCTCACGGTTAGATTATTGCAACGCGCTCTACCTGGGGCTACCCTTGAAGAGTGTTCGGAGAGAATGCGGCCACGCGAGCTGTCATGGGTGTACCTAGGTACACTCATATTACACCAATTCTCCGCGAGCTGCACGGGCTCCCTATTGGTCTCTGGGCACAATTCAAGGTGTTGGTAATTACCTTTAAAGCCCTATATGGCTCAGGGCCAGGTTATCTTCGAGACCGCCTTCTACCACATAGCTCCCCCCACCCTGCTGGCCTTCCGGAAAGCCGTGAAGACCTGGCTGTTCCGGCAGGCTTGGGGCCGTTGATCTCGCCTCTGTAATTTGGCGAGATCCAGCCACGAAACGGTGTGTATGGGTTTTTAGTTGTTGTTGAATGTTTTTAATATGTTTCTTGTTAATAGTTTTTATATTTTTATAATGTTTTTATTGTTGTAAGCCTCCCAGAGTCCTCCGGGAGTTGGGCGGCATAGAAATAAAACTAACAGATAACAGATGGTAGGAAGAGAGCTGGGTTTTGGTGTTATAAAACAGGAGTCTGCTGGCATTTTTTCTGATTAATCAATTTTATTAAAAGACATAATCATTCATGAGCTGTAGCTCACTTCATCATACGCTCATCCTGATGCACAAAGTTTTGCACTATTCTTTTACACAAAGTTTGACCCATTTCTGTTTTTGTTTCAGGGTCTCATTCCCATGTTGGTAGAATTAATGAACACAAGTTTGACATCACAATT
The DNA here is from genome assembly GCA_003457575.1 of Thermophis baileyi. Classification (NCBI taxonomy): domain Eukaryota; kingdom Metazoa; phylum Chordata; class Lepidosauria; order Squamata; family Dipsadidae; genus Thermophis; species Thermophis baileyi. The sequence goes on from QLTV01001703.1 coordinate 1,740,809, forward strand.
AAAATTAAGGGAAAAATAAATATCAGAGCATTTCAATCTCCCAAGTCACTCTATAGAAATCCTAAAAGTGACTGGTTAAGAAAAGTAGGACTTTAATAGTAATATTGATCTCATGTATATCAGGCAATCTCAGAAGCTCTCAACAAACACAATTGGTTAATTGGTTAATACATAACTGTTAATTGATAAAATACTTGTAATTTGTCTTATATGCAGTATAAACTGCACATAAAACTGCAATTGCATAATCAACCAATTTTCTTCTGCCTTTCCCCCAATCTTTCCTCCTCACCTCATCAACTCCTGTCTCAGTTTAGCCTCTCTGCATCTGGTGAAGTGATCCCACAAAAGCCTTTCAATGGAACTGGTTAATAATAATAATAATAATAATAATAATAATAATAATAATAATAATAATAATAATAATAATAATAATAATAAGAAGAAGAAGAAGAAGAAGAAGAAGAAGAAGAAGAAGAAGAAGAAGAAGAAGGAGGAGTAGGAGAAGAAGGAGAAGAAGACAAAGAAGGAAAAAAGGAAAAGAAAGTCATGCTGTTTCAGAGAAGCTTCAATTAAGTTTGAGTTAGCTTAAGAGAGACTGAAACATGGGAATGATATTGGATTTGAAGAGATAGTTTCCTTTAAACAATGTCATTAATATGAGGCTGGTGAGCTAAGAGCCCACACTGGTATATCATCAAGTGAAGCAGGCAGCAGGGATAGATCCCATACTGAACATTTCATTGGATGGAAAGTTGATTCTCCATAGAGACAGAGGCTTAGTCCTCTGTCCGGTTCCAATTCCAGCCTTCCATAAATGTTTCTTTTCCACTGCAACCCATTTGAAGCTGAAGAGGGGATGGGAATGTTTATTTGGTTTCCTCTCCAACTGCTGTCATCATTTAAGTCAGTCTTATTTTTATTGTAACAAGAATCTTGAAAGTCTGAATTTGCTTCTCATCCCACACATGCATAAGCATATCTTCATGCAAACTTGGGAGGGGTTGGTCTGAGAAAAAATTTCAAGCTATTTTCTTGGCCTGGACTCAAGCCCCACATATCTGATTGCTGCATTGGTAGTGGTTCTTCCTACTGTCTTTTGAAGTCATTCCCTCAGCCCTTAACAGAACAGTTAACAGAACAGCTCTCTACATCTACCTAGAAGAGTCTTCTATATCTACCTAGGCTGGCCCAAGTTAGAAAAGCTTTGAAAATGTTGGGAAATATATCTTTCCTATCCATTTCTTCCCTCTCAAGCTCACACGCAAGCACATTCAGATTTAGTCTGGAGGCAAAACACTCACATTTAGTTTGGAGGCTAAACCATATGATGTATGACTAAGGGAACTAGGTACTAGGTATGTCTAGTCTAATGAAGATAAAGACTAGGGATGATACAATAGCTTTCTTCCATTACTTGAGGGGCTGTCAGAGAGAAGAAGGGGTCAACTATTCTCAAAAGCATCTGAGGACAGGACAAGAAGTAATGGGTGGAAGATCATTAAATAACCAACCCAAAACTAAAGAGAAATTTATTGACAGTGAGAACAATTAATCAGTGGAACAGCTTGCCTCTGGAAGTTATGAGTATTCCATCAATGGAGGCTTTTAGGAAGAGATTGAACAGCCATTTGTCCAGAATGGTATTGGTACAGGGTCTCCTATTTAAGCAGACTAGAAGACCTCCAAGTTCCCTCCCAACCCTATTATTCTATATTATTTATTATACCACTGTCTAATTCTTTAAAAAAACCAAAATGAATTCCAATTAATGATTTAAATGGCTTTTAAAAGGGACTTAGTAAAGTAATATAAAACTCAGATTTATCATTAGTAATTAGACTATAGCGAATGAATTAAACCTTCATGGATAGTGGTAGCATACCTTAGAATACTAGATGCAGCTCCTCTTCCCTGAGTTGGCATTATAAATGCAGATATAAATATAATTGAGGGAAAGGTTTTCTTTGGAAACCATAAGTGTAAAATGTCATTAGAAAAATTTGAAAGAGTTATGAAATAGGGAATGGAGGAATAGAAAATGTTCAGACTCAGCTTTCTCAAGAGCATGGATTATCCTTCATGTTTCTATAAGAACCTTGCTGATGTGGGGAAGATGCAAATGCAATTAATCAATTTCAGCATTAATGGCTGGAATGAAGACCTTAATTGTAAGACTATTTCAGTATCCATGTATAGTTGGAATTATAAATGAAACCATTAGGACTTTATGAGCTCATAAACTCTAGGAGGCCAATGTTGAATGAGTTGCTCCCCTGTCTAGTGCAGGTTAATAATGAAAACACACCCTTTTGTAGCCAGTTATTTTCTCCTCAGTGTGATGTTGCAAGCTTTTAAATGATCTTTCCATATTGCCACTCCTTAGATGCAGACCTTAAACAACCCAACTTGCATGCATTCATTATTTATTTATCAAATTCATAAGATTGTCTACCTTCATTACAACTCTGAACAGTATACAATATTAAAAGCAGTTTGAAACAATGTAACAGACAGGAAAAACAATAAATTCAGAGAAAGCCATACCACACACAACGTAAACATGAAACAGTCCCGTAACATGCCTACCTCATACCCCATCCCAAGGACTGGAGGGAACAGCCAGGTTTTTAGATCCTCTTTAAATAAATTAGGATACAGGATGTAAGAGTGTCTGGGAGATGCTGCTCCAGAGGGAAAGTGATAGAAAAAAATTCATTTCGTGGATTCCATCAGTTGACAGAGTTTAATCACTGGTACTTGAAGTATGCCAACTCTGTTCAATTGTATAGGTCAGGAAGAAACTGTAGGAGACGAATGGTCCATCAGATGGTGAGGCACTAGCCTATGATAATAACAGATTTAGATAATAGATAATAAACAGCACCTTGAATTGCACATGGAAGCCATGGAAACCAATGTACAGAAGCTCACATTGCAGATATATTACAAGAAAATACCATGACACACCCATCACTGGCTCTGCTACCACATGCTTAACTGGCTGAAACTTCCAAATGGTCTTCAAGGACAGCCCCATGTACAGCATATTGCAAAAGCAAGATGACCACAATATGAATGACTATAGGAAGCACATACTAATCCAGGAATAGGCACAACTGGTTAAAAAGTTAAGTCTGTGAACCAGGACATAGCTTCCACCTGCTTCAGCAGGAGGTGCTAATCCAGGAAAATCCTCAAATTGTGCACCAGTCCCAAATAGAGAAGCACAATCCTACTAGGTGTTTTTTTTTTTTTTTTAAATCAGGTGGTTCAAATAACTGCAGTCACTCAGTTTTGCTTGGCAGAGCCTGAATTTATTCCTTCCCATTCAGAGTTCATACTCCCCCCCACCACACACACACATAGACATCTACACACACTATTCAGGTACCTTGAGAGCAATACCTTCTATATAGTTTCACTTGCCCCCATAGCACTTTGGCAAAAGGAGAAACTTCATCAATGAATTGGCGATGCTCTTTATTGTCTTTGGCAATGGGTGAATAGCACACACATACATTTGTCACCACTGAAATGGCATTGCATTCCTGTACCCATTCCAAGATGATGGAGATAATGATGGATTTGCCTTTACTGGATATCTCCAAGCAGAGATTGGGTAAAATATAAGATGAGCATATTTGGATTTGATGGTCTGGCCTTTTACAATTCAATAGTTCTTTGATTTAGTAGGCTCAGTTAAGGAGAAATTTCTTTTCTCTCATCTTTTTTATACAGAACACTTTATTCTCTATCTCTGATGAGTGCTTCCTTTTTCCTCATAGTAGTCCCCCAACTAAGGTGAGAAAAAAAATATATGTTTTTTTTACTATCTGTCTTTTATTCTTATGCCTACAATATTCAAAGTTTCTGGCTATAACTGCTGTTTTATAGCAGAGCTGCCACTATGAGCTAAAGAGTTTGCATGTGTGTAATATACACATGCATAATTGCATATACTACTTTTGAAAAGTTACATTACAGATCAAAGTCAGGCTACAGCAATGATGAAGCAAAACTGCCTCTCCCGTCCTAGAATCTGATTTTCATTATAGCAGCCGTGATTATCTTGTTCTATTAGAAAAATATCCTTGCAGCAAGTTTTTCCCCCAGCTCTATTATAAATGAAAGCAATGGATCACATCTGCAACTTTTTTCCCCTTTTTAATATTATTTCATTAGAGTTCTTGGTGTCTCAGCTGAAAGGGAAAAACCGCTGTGAGGCAACATGATAGTACTTGGAAAGAAAAAAAAACAATTCTTATTACTTTGTCTTTTGAGCCAATAATGTTTTCCAATGCAATAGCATAGCTTCTGTCTTGGGTTGCTGTGCCATTTTGCCAGTTCCCCCCCCCCCCGGCTTATGGCAACTGGAGAACAGGCCAGGGATGCTTTGAGAGTTGACATACTGCTCTATAGGCTAATCCCAGAATATCTCAGTGAGGTAAGTGGAGCTTACATCTATGTAAAATCTGAAACCAAATCTTTGAAGAACGTGTATCCTGATTAAAATATTGTTACTTACAACCAATAATTCACCAAAGCTACACAGAGTGATAAGACATTAATACCCAGTCAACATAAGGAAATTTACTTCTACCCAGACACATATAGATTTGCAGTGTAAAAGTTTCAGAGGACTGCGTCTCTTAGTTCTAGCGATCAAATGCAGTATATGGTCAGTAGTACTGATCTGACTTACGTATTACTGGGATGAGGCATAAGGCATTCCTTAAACATTAAAAATTGTCTCTATGTAACTGTTAAGAGATTGATTCCTACTTCGGAAAATTCAGAACTATCTTTCTAGTAGCAATGAAACCAGGATTTGATAATGCAGTCTGATAAGTTTAACCATTAGCAGTCTTGCCTTGTCCTTTAGAATGATAACAACAGAGAGAGCTGAGAAGGGCATGGCAGGGAAGGTCAATAATGTCATTCCCAATCAACCATTTCTTGTACCAGAGAAACAGAACTGGAATGGTTGCTACAGTGGGCAGTCAGCAATCAGCTTTAAATGTTGCACCTAATGAACTAACATTGACTTTTACAATAATTGGTTCCCCCACTGGGTTTCTCTGTCATTCAGTGTAAGCTACATTTTAAAATAACTTTCCCCATTTGGTTCCTCCAACTATTCCATACACAGTGCGCTAACTGTGCTGAGCCATTTCCAAGTGTTGTGGGTATGTGTGTGTGTGTGGGGGGGGGCATTAAATTATAGGTTCCAAATTTACTGCAAGCCAGAGGCATGTTTATGGAGATTCTCAGACATCCAGGCAATGGTTGTCCCAAAGGTGCTTTTTTCAAGAGGCAACTGGACTTTGTTTTTCCTTGAAGACGTTTTGCTTTGCATCCAAGAAGCTTCTTAAGTTCATGAAGAAGCTTCTTGGATAAGAAGTGAAACATCTGCAAGGAAAAACAAAATCCAGTTGCCTTTTGAAAAAGCACCTTTGGGACAAGCCAGAGAGAGGCATCTGTGGAAAGAGATAGGTCAAAGAAAAAAATCAGGACAGTGGCTGTGATGCTACCAGTAAACCACCTCTTTTTTATATCCAGTGATGGATATTAAAAAAATGGAGCTTCAATGACATAGTCATGACTGCCCCATTGAATTTTTGACCCTACGCCTGCAGATGCTTCTACTATATCTCCCAACTAAATCAGTTGCGCAGAAACATCCAGTGAAAGAATTTCAGCTTCTAAATAGTGATATGATTGGGGGGGGGTGTAAACTGGAGATAGTAGCAATCAACCTGTATTTGTATCCAACATCTTCATAGCAGTAATTTATCTGAGCACTCAAACTTGGAATTTCAGGCTCAATACTTTTTAAATACCACCATCATCAAAAATTATCTGCCATGTATGAATGTGAAAATAAAATTAGGTGCTGGGCCAGGTGTGGATCATAATCATTTCACTCTTCATCTTAAACTGGATTGCTTTTCAACACAATGATGTTCTTGCAATTAGCAGTTACCCAGATGGCTTTTTAAAAGTAAAAAAAAAAGCAGGTGCAAGATAAGAATTGGAAGCAAAGTTACAAAACTTTTGGATCCCCAACTTTTGATGACACTATCTGCTCTTTGCACTTCTAAGGGGGTTCAACCAATGATATAACCATCAAGACTAGTAAAAAGCATTTGCTGGGATAAGGGGCGTGCATAAGCACACCAACGTGCCTACCGTCCCTGTCCTAATGTTCCCATGTACTCATAACCATCTCATATATACATGTTTACACTTTTACTGTAATCTTATATATGCTTGACAAAATAAATAAATAAATAAATAAATAAATAAAATACTGCAAGTTAAAACTGATTGTATCAGATATATAGTATTCTGTAAGACAGCTAGTTAATGCCTATAGTACCAGTTGCTTTCCTGTTCTTAGACAAAACAATAATTGAGAAAAAAATGAATTAGATACTTGACCTAATTATGCTACATCTATCTTTGCTATTACATTGTGAATTGGTATTCTTTTTAGCAATGCTCCATTGCATTGTTGATATCTTGCATTGGAGACATTCTAAGAAAGTATGATAACTTTGTTATGTGTTCATTTACAACAAAGGTATTTTCCATCATATTTATATAAATATAGATTTCTTCTTTTACAAACAAGTTGCTTAATATTGAAGATGGCTCCCTGTGTGTTAGAATTCCTGTGAAGATATTGCTGAAGGTGGATAAACTATTGTAAAGTCATCTGTCCATTTGTATGCAAATTACATGTTTATCATATCTAGAAACAGTTGCTGGATAGGAGAAGGGATGTAGAATCTGGGGACAGAGTGAAAAGGGGGATAAGACTGGAATCCTTACATGGTCACAAGAGAACTAAGTCCAAATTGCCTTGAGTGCCATTGACCCTTATCTAACTCTAAGCATTTGCTAACTTTTAGTTGAGAAGAATCCTGTGCATAGGCTTTTAGCAATAAATCAGTTTAATTGAACCTTCACATGTGGAGCTGGTCTTTCACGCCTATCAATTATATCTATTTCTCATAGTCCAATTGCATGATCTAGGAAGGAAAAGACTTCTCAGCTAAACAGGCTATTTTTGTATATCCTATTTAATTGAATAGGACAGGACAATAAATTCCAAACATCAATTGTTGACAAGTCAAAATGTGTTTTCCCCATCTCAGCCACCAGGAACACAGGAAAGGATGGATGAATTTGTCATTTATTCTTCCTGTGACAGTCATGTAATATAATTAAAAATGGACAATAAAGCAACTGGGCAATTTGTGAAGTTCTTTCAAGAACTAAACAAAAGACGAGTCTTGCTAATCAAATTATACCACATTCAGAGCTACCACAATTTTCATGACACAGATGCCCATGTGGTACCTTCCTACTATGCAGCTGTTCGCGATAAGAGTCTGAGCAGACAAAAAAGTGTCTATCTCCCAGAAAATAATTAAATATGAACTATTTCAAAAGTCCTATTCAGGCATTACATGATGTCTTAAATTCAACATGCAAGGTATCATAAATAGCCCCACTCATCCCCTAATTGTGCTAGGGATATACGTGAAGAGATGGCTTCTATGCATATATCATGATTGTCTGTAGGAAGAATCTTTGCATACCCATTTGCACACTTCCATAACTCTAGTTTACCACCACCACCACCACCCAAAAAAAGGAAAAGAAAAAGAAAAAGAAAAAGAAAACCACAGAGAGTTAGAAAAGTACTAAGCCAACCTTGGCTGACCTTGAATAGTTAAGTGGAGCTGGATCTGCTTAGATGGGGACCATTAGGAAATCTTAACTTTATGGGCTAGATAGGAAAATCTTAAATAAAGAAATACATCCTGGAAGAAGGAAATGCCAAATCACTCCTACACTGGTTCCTGTTGCCAAGGAAATTATATGGATGTATATCCATGAAAATACCAGAGGGAATTTCTGTTCAATGATCACTTTATTTTAAGCATCCTTGCATTCTCACAGAGTTGAAGTGGTTTAATATACAGTTCTTCCTGACCCATTTATAAATTTGCCAAATCTTGGCAATCAATCAAGGTCCTTCCCCAAAAATTGTTAAAAAAAATTAAATTGAAAATAATTTAAAATAGAATGCTGAGTCAAACTGGTTCTAAAGAGCCGAGGTGGCGCAGTGGTTAGAGTGCAGCACTGCAGGCTACTTCAGCTGACTGCTAGCTGCAGTTCAGCGGTTCAAATCTCACCGGCTCAAGGTTGACTCAGCCTTTCATCCTTCTGAGGTGGGTAAAATGAGGACTCAGATTGTTGGGGGCAATATGCTAATTCTGTAAACCGCTTAGAGAGGGCTGTAAACGACTATGAAGCAGTATATAAGTCTAAGTGCTATTGCTATTGCTATAAACTCATAAATTTTCTAGATAATAGCTGGATTTATCCTCTATCCTAACAGTATTTACAGGATCCTGTATCTACAGAAGAACATTTTTTCTCTCTCTCTGCTTCCATAGAAATCAATGGATGTCATGCAAGAAAAGGCTAAAATGTTCTACTTGAAAAGCATCATGAGAAAAGGGATGGATCCACTATGGCAAGATGTGGCCTCAACTGAGAGATGAATGCAGGAAAAGAGAATGCCTTGGGCATTCAGAAATGGGTTGTAGCAGTGGTTACAACCGGTTCGCTGAGTACGCGCTTTGCTGCGTGCTTCACTGCGCGTGCGTGCGCAGTTCAGAGGAAATAGAACTTCCGCGTTGCAAACTAGGCAAGGAGCATGGAAAACAGCTGTGGAGCGGCAATTCAATCTGCCGCCCCTGATCAGCTGGGCTTCGGAAGCAGAGATAAAGGTCAGTATAACCCAGGGGCGGACGGGTGGGCCCACTTTCACGGATACAGAGAACCGGTTCTCTCTCGGCTTGGAGTCAGAGCTACTCGTTCTAAAGAACCGGTCCGAACTGGCAGCAAGCCACCACTGGGTTGTAGAGTCCCAAAATCGGCTAAAATGTACAGAACCTTTCTCCATACTTTCTATAGCTGGAATCATTTTGCTAATACAAATAATACAACAAGCAACCAAATAGCTAAACCTCTACTTTAACCCTGTCAATTCATCACCTATTGGTGAACAGTTCGGATACCACTTAAGTCCATTGGTGCACATGACTGTCAATGATAACTGAAAGAATGAAAGACTGGCACCCAGTAATGTGAAAAATTCCCACAGAGAAAAACAAAAGCTTGATTAGTAACACAATGAGGCAAACAGAAATAATTGCCTGAACTGAGTAGTCTACCAGCAATTAGTTAAAGTTGAAGCAAAATGTCCACCCTGCAAGCAAAACACTTGAAAATATACTCTGACAGTGATTATTCATTTATTCTCCTGATAAACATTAATTGGTGCAAAGGACTGACACTCCTGCCTTGGTCACGGATTGCACAGACCACTGAAAAATAAGCCATATTAAAAAGAGATCAAATTTTGTACTATTTGAATATTGACAGAACTCAAAAGGATTTCAGGTCAGTTTAAGGAAACCCCAAAGAATTGACATATGCTTCCTTCTCTCCCTCCTGAGTAAATCTTTGATCAATCACAGCACCTCAATTCAGCACTGAGAAAAACGAACAGCCCAATTGAGCAATCAAGTTCCTCGACAAGTAAAGTAGTAATGTCATCCAGGTGGAGGTTTTATTGTTTTTGGGTAATGTATTGTATTGTATTTTATTTCATCAGGCATGTATTAGATAACAGATATAAGTATAAACATAATTATGAATACATGAAATGGATACAAATAAAAGGGAACATTAGGACAGGGATGGTAGGTATCAGAGCTTGTTGCAGAAAAATCAATTTCCAGAAGCACACACAGATAACTGATTCAGCTGGATTCATTAACTTCTTTATAAACATAATAACAGATGAATTTACAATACCATTAGAGTTCTTCTTCAATGTAGCAACAGTTACAAGCAAAATACAAGCAGCTTCTAGTTCAGAGTTCAGAGCAGACAAGAACAGAGTGGGCTGAGCCACGCCCATCCTTCTAGCTTCAGTT
>QLTV01001703.1:1751219-1761786 GCA_003457575.1 Thermophis baileyi
GTAAATCCCTTCCTCCACTCCTGCATTGAGGAATGCAGTGGGTATGTCAAAATGCCAAATTTTATGGCCATGCGCCACTGCCAACGCTAGTGCAAGCCTTATGCTTTCACTCTTTACAGTTGGCGCAAATACCTCATCATAGTGCACATTCTTCAGCTGTGAAAAACCTTGTGCCACTAACCTTGCTTTATATTGCACTTCATTATTGAGCAGTACTTTCTTTTTGTATACCCACTTGCATCCTACAGCTTTGCTATCCTGTGGCAAAGTCATAGATGTGAACACTTTATGTTCTCCCATGGATTTCATTTCCTTGTCCATGGCTTCTTTCCACTTTTCTTGTTCAACTTTAGGTAATGCCAACACTTCCTTATAGTTCCTTGGCTCATACCATACATTACACACTTTAACTTTACTAGCAGAATACCTGTCAGGTGGAATCCCCTTGTTCCATCGCTCTGACCTGCGTGGCATTGACTGCTCCTGTGTGTCAACCTTCTCTTTCTTCATATCTTTATCAGCTTCTCCTCCCTGAATGCTGACACTGCCACTAAGTGAGTTACCGTCACTAAATGAGTTACCATCACTAAGTGGATCACCGTCACTAAGTGAATCATTCCCAAAATTTGCATCAATTCTTTTCCAATTTTGCTCTGCAAAACTAGCAGACCTGGAAATCACTATTCTTTTGCTCCCATCACTAAAACAATAGCTTTTTGAGCCTGGCTCAACCTGAGCCTGAACCTGAGCTTTCTAGCCTTTGGTTGTCCCTTTCTTCTAACTGCCTTTGGAATATGCACCCATGCAATACTTCCAAAAACTCTTAAATGTGCCAGAGATGGCTTTCTCCCATACAGCACTGCATATGGAGTATCATTAATGGACGAACTCCACAGCCTATTAATTAAATAATTAGCAGTCAATATGGCTTCACCCCAGTATGACCTGCTCAGTCCAGAATCCTCCTGCAGTGAGTCTTTCATCGTGTGTAAGACTCCATTCCGCCTCTCGGCAACACAATTCTCAGCTGCTGTGTACGGATTAGTGCATCTGTGTTTTATTCCTAACTGTCTCAACCACTGTTGAAAACTTGTTGACATGAATTCTGAACCTCTGTCAGTTTGCAGCTGACATACCTGTTGCTTATACCTTCTTTCTACGAAGCTTACCCATTGCTTAAATTTCTGTAGCACCTCTGTTTTACTCTTTAGTAAATAGCAGAACCCAAACCTGCTGTAGTCATCTACAATGACCAGCACATACTTTGCTCCTCCCAAACTGACTTGCATCGGCCCAACCAAATCTGCATGAACCAGCTCTAGAGCTCTTGTTGTCTGCCTTGGGCTACTTTTGCTTACTGGGAATGCCTTGGACTTTGATGATTCACATACTGCACAGTCCAAGTATGCCTTACACCCTTTTAAGTTTAACCCTTCTCCAAACTGTTGCATCTTTTGCAAAACTCTGAAGCTGGCATGGCCAAGCTTTCTATGCAAGAGATGAACACATGAATCATGTTGTGCCACATTTCCAAATATTTGGGCACATTGAACCTTTTGTCCCTGCAACACATAAAGATCATCCTGTTTTATGCCCTGTGCACATACATTCCCATTTCTCTTTATGAGACACATCCCATTTATAAATGTAGTCTCAAAACCTTGCTTGTCTAAATTAGAGACACTCAGCAAATTATGCTCCATTTCAGGTACACATAATACATCATTAAACTACTTTTCCAGATATGGAATTTGCACACTGCCTCTTCCAATGACTTTAGCCTTCTGGCCATTTGCCAAGGCTACTGCATCTCGAGCAGTTGGATCCAAGCTGTAAAACAATTTAGAATTATTAACAATGGTTTGACTTGCCCCATTGTCTATTAACCATTTGTCTCTCCTATTGCAATAGCCAACTTTTGCAGCAGAAACCTATCCATCTTGCAAATAAATTTTCTTTTCTTGCAAACAGCTTTTTCTTTGCAAACAGTCCTTTAAATGTGTCCTTTCACCACAAATGAAGCAACGCCTCTGTTGCTGAGCTGTAATCTGATATCTTCTGCTACTTTTTTCTTTGCAGACACCTCATCTGTTGCTAGGGTCTCTACAGATAGCCAGTCTGTGGAATTTTCCACTGTTCTCTCTCTACTCCTTGGGCCCCCACCTCAGGAATTCCTCCTCATGGCTCTTTCTATAATGGCGTTTGTTCTCTTCAGAAATCAAACACACTTTCAGGGCTTCCAAACACAATTCCTGCTCTGGTTTGCATTCAAACACTGCAGAAACAATGTTCCACATTTCATCAAGGCTGTTTAACACTAACAGCACCTTTTGGGACTCAGGAATATTCATTCCACGCTGTTCTAACTCCAGAAATAAAGTTTGCATTTGCAACAAATGCTGCTCCACAGATTCTCCTGGCTGCAGACAGGCTCTGTATAATTTCCTTGATAACTAAACAATATTGCATGCTGACACACTCACATGCACATTTCTTAATTTCAGCCAGACCTCCTTTGCAGTCTTTAAATCAGCTACATTGATAAACTGTTCATCTTCTAAACTTAAGATGATATAAGACATTGCTTTATCATGCTGCTTCTGTTCTGCAGCTGTAAAAGCTCCCTGTGGTTCACTAATAACCATATTCCACAGCTCCTTATCCTTCAGGAAACATTCCATCTTTGCAGCCCAAATTATATAGTTCTTTTGCCGCAAACGAGTCACAGAGCTTTCCTTAAATTCAACAGCTACCATTCTGCAATCTTTTTCTCTGCCTTGTTCTCTTATTTAACACAGGCAGTCTCTCACAGCTTAATTACAATGCAGTCTTCTGTGTGCTCTGGGCCCATAACCTATCAGAGTTTGTTGCAGAAAAACCAATTTCCAGAAGCACACACAGATAACTGATTCAGCTGGATTCATTAACTTCTTTATAAACATAATAACAGATGAATTTACAATACCATTAGCAGAGTTCTTCTTCAATGTAGCAACAGTTACAAGCAAAATACAAGCAGCTTCTAGTTCAGAGTTCAGAGCAGACAGTAGTACAGAGTGGACTGAGAGTACAGAGTGGGCTGAGCCATGCCTAGCCTCAAGCTTAAGTTTCAATTTCGATTCTCTGCACAGACTCAGATGTGTTTAGCTCCCATTGGCTGACTTAGTTGCTATGCCTATTCATTGGCTGACCTTGTTAACATGGCTCTCCCAGTTCATGAATATCTTGACAGTAGGCACGCTGGTGCCCTTATGCACACCCCTTAAAGACCTCTTAGGAATCGGTTGAGGTTGACAGTAGACATCGAAGGGTAAAGTTTTGGGGGTTTGGGGAAAAAACCACAGAGTCAGGTAGTGCATTCCAGGCATTAACAACTCTGTTACTGAAGTCGGATTTTCTGCAATCAAGTTTGGCGCAGTTTACCATAAGTTTGTATCTATTATGTGCTCATGTATTGTTGTGGTTGAAGCTGAAGTAGTCATTGACAGGTAGGACATTGTAGCAGATAATTTTATGTACTATGCTTAGGTCGGACTGAAGACGGCGAAGTTCTAAGCTGTCTAATCCCAAAATTTCAAGTATGGTGGCATAAGGTATTCTGTTGCAAGCAGAGGACTCTTCTCGTGAAATATCTCTGGACTCGTTCAATTGTATAAATGTCCGATATGCAGTGCGGGTTCCAGACAGATGAGCTGTATTCAAGAATTGGTCTAGCAAAAGTTTTTTATGCCCTAGTTTGTAGTTCAATATTACTGGAGAAGAAGCTATGCATGATTAGGTTAACAACTTTTAATGCTTTTTTGGCAATGCTGTTACAGTGAGCTCTGGCACTTAGATCATTTGAGATGAGTACTCCAAGGTCCTTGACAGAGTGAGGGTCGTCTACGAGGTCGTATCTGCCCAGCTTGAAGTTTGTGTTGTGATTTTTTTTGCCAGTGTGTAAGACAGAGCATTTGTTGGTTGAGATTTGGAGTTGCCAATTGTTTGACCATTCTGAGAGATAGTCAAGGTCTTTTTGTAGGGTAGCAGCATTGTCAGTGGTGTTGAATAGTTTGACATCATCAGCAAAGACAATGCAATTGCTTATAATATGATCACAAAGGTCGTTTATGTAAAGTATAAAGAGTGTGGGTCCTAAAACGCTTCCTTGTGGGACACCACTGTTAACAGGTGCAGGGTTTGATAGGGCATTCCCTATTTTGACTACTTGTTGCCTGTTTGGTAGGAACGCAGCTATCCACTTATGGAGGGATCTGGAAATGCCATAAGATTTTAATTTTAGAAGTAGTTGTGTACTACTGAATCAAAGGCTTTACAGAAGTCTATATAAATTGCGTCTGTTGCTTTACCCTGGTCGAGCTGTGAAGTCCATATTTTTTGCAGTGTAAGAGTTGCAGATTGCAGGACAATTTTTTTCTAAAGCCAAACTGCTTGTTAGAGAGTAGGTTGTTTGTCTCTAAGTAGAGGGTAATGGATTGGTTTATGATTTATTCCATGACTTTGCATGTGACACAAGATAATGAGATTGGTCTGTAATTTTCAACTAGGCTGGGTCACCCTTTTTGAAGATAGGGATGACTGTGGCTAGTGACCATAAGTTAGGCAAGGAGGTGGTTCTGAAAGATATTTCATAAATTATGCTAAGAGGCTCTGCTATGGTGGTTGAGAGCTTTTTTTAAGAAGTAGGCACATAATCCATCAGGACCAATAGATATATATCTATTAATATAGATAGAGATATGGAGATGGTTTTAGGTTGCGTAATGCCTTTTCAATGGCATCTTCTGTGAAATCGACATGTAGTAGATTGTTTTGATTAGTTGTGGTACGATTGGGAAATGTGGGGCATGATCCGTTGCTGTTTACAAAGACTGAACTGAAGAATGTGTTGAAGAAGTTGGCCTTAACGGTTTCATCATTACAGTCTTTCCCATTTGGCCCTTTTAGAGGTGGGATGGATCTTGAGTCTTTAATTTTGTTGTTTACAAAATTATAGAAGGCCCAGGTGGATTTCTTCTTGTTTGCTGTGATAATTGGTGCATTCTGCCTTTATCTGTCGGCATAAGGTTTTGTAGCGATTTTTGAAGTTAGCTAGTTTGCCAATCAAGAGATGAGAGGTCGGCAGTTATGAGATCATAACTGGCTTTTCTAAAGTTATACTTTGGGATCCTGTCATTATGATCATCTTTGTAAGGACATAAATTGAGACAAAAGTCAATCATGCTGTGGTCGCTGTTTGAAAAGGGTTCATTTATTTGTAGACCATAGATTGAGTTAAAATTATTGCAGAAGATGAGATCTAGGCAGTTGTTTAGTCTAGTGTTGTTTGTTACAATGTTACTAATGCTTGTGAAACCTTTAAGAACTTTTTTTCCAGGCACTTTCTTCCTTTTCAAACAGAGGTGGCAGAGAAATTGGCTAGCATTGTTTTTCTTTAAACTGTCCTACAGGATTCCAAGATTCTGACATGCCATAACAATTCTTGGAGAAAGCTCTCCGCTCAAAACAATTTAATTAGACGATGAGCCTAAGGAAACTGGCCCATTAATAATATAATGGAAGAATGTGTTTCCTTATTTCCTTATTTCCTTATGATCTTCAAAGCCAGACAATGGTTCATCTTTCTTTATAATGAAGCCTCCAGAAAACTTTAAATGGGATTTATTTCTATGTTCTCCCAGTCTGAAGTTTCTATAACTTCATTGATTCATTAGGTGAGTATTTGGTACAGGCTCCTTTCACCCCACCCATGTTTGTAAATTACTCTTTAAAGTATATGGATTCATAAATCATAGCTTGCCATTTATAATGACATGGCTTCTTTGTGCAGGGTGTCACAAGATTACTATTTATAGCATTACTTGCAGCAGTGACTATCTTGGTTTTAATAAAAACTAAACCAAACAAATCATATTGGTTGGTAACCTTGTTTGATTCATCTATCTAGCTGTCAGCTATCAGGCGAGCCAGTGTAGTTGGATTAGGAGAATTTAGTTTTTAATTTGATGGTCGCTATGAGAAGAAAGGAGACAAATTGATTCATGGGTATCAGGGGCAGGTACATATAGAATTTTCAAAGAAAATGGATATTCTTACAAAATGTTTCTATGGTCAACTTTCTAAACTAACTATGGTTAGTTTACTAGAAAAGTAACTTAAAATTCTTAAGAAATAAACCTTTTAAAAATATCCAAATTTTATAGCTTCCTTGGATAAGAGCTTCTTCTTCTTGTCCTCTTGTGATATCAAAGGTATAATGTGCTACAGCAAGATGATTCTAGGTCTCATTAATTCCCATCTTAAAATATCCCATAGACACATACATATATATGAGCCTGTTTGGTGCAGTGGTTAAGGCATCAGGCTAGAAACCAGGTGAATATAAGTTCTAGTCCTGCCTAAGGCACAAACCCAGCTTGGTGTCCTTGGGCCAATCACTCTCTCTCAACCCTAGAAATAAGCAATGACAAACTACTTCTGAAAAATCTTGGCAAGAAAACTGCAGGGACTTGTCTAGGCAATCTCTGAAAATTGGGCACAATTAATGAAAGAAAGAAAAACACACACACACACACACACATTTAAATGATTCTATTTCATCAGCACTGGTGTGATCAATTATCTCTTCATCCCTCCACTCTGCATATTTGGTAATTTGAAGTGCAGAATCCAAACAATATAATGAAAACAAGTTGAAGGATATTTTAAGAGTAGAGAATAGATATAGCATAAGACTGAGTTTTTGATGTTTACTGACCTTGGATGTTTTCCTGCAGATGTTTCATTACCAGTCTAAATAACCACAAAACTATACTTTCCCTTTTTCTTTCACAATTCTTTATACTGAGAACTTAGAGGCATAAATATTGATCTGGAAGAATATAGTTCCCAAGTATAACATTGTAATCACTATATTGGAAACTAAAATCCAGATGCAAAAAGGAAAAAGTTACCGATCCCTGTTTTTACAGCCTCTTTCAGGAGCTGTCAAAATTCACAGGTAACCAAAGAAGAACCTTTCCCGATATACAGTAACTGCTTCTGGAGGGAGAAGGATTGGGAATTGAAGCTTCTTGAGACTAAGGAGTAGGTTAGACACAGTTTGCATAGATCCACCTGAATTTTAGATAACCTGAGGTAGACTTGATTTGAAAATCCTTTGAAGTGATTTGGAATCAAGGATTTTTTAAGTGTTGGGCATTTATGGATAATCATCATTAGTTTCTTTGGTTACACTACTTATAAAGCCAGCTGGGTGACCTTGGCCAGTCACTCTCTCTCAGCCCAACTCACACCAGAGGGTTGTTGTTGTGGGGAAACTAAGAGGAGGAAGGTGTGTTGGATATGTTTGCCACCTTGAATTATATGTAAAAATAATAAAGGTGAGATATTAACAAACACATAATAAATAAATAAAATATAACCCTTCTTTATATGCTCTGTGTTCAAAGAAATTTCCTACCAGCTCATAAATGATTAGGTAATAGTTAGAACTGGACTTTTTATCTGGCATATTGCAAATTTGCTATAAAAATGAGTTCAGTGATGTGCATGTGCTATGCCCACTGATTTGGGAATAAGATTAATTGAATTTAGCAGAATGTCCTTTGGAATAAATTTGTGCTTGATTTATGTCAGCCATATCAGATAGACCATATCCGAAAATCAACCCTACAAAACTAGAACTATACTTTATTGAGCTAAAATATAGAATTTAAAAAAAACTTATTGAGCTGACGTTCCCTAGTCATTGAGCTGAAAATATAGTTACTATTGTTGTAAGGAATATCCTTCTGGGTTCGGTTCCAAGTGGGGAAAAAGACACTAGATTCCTGGAAGTTGCTTGGAAAGAAGGTTTAATGGTGGACAGGAGCACATGGCATGAGTTCCTGAACAGAAAAGGTGGATCACAGGATTCCAGATGTTGGGTGAAGATAAAAAGGGCAGAGATGCTGAGAGTCCCTTGTTTTATGCCCTCTGTTGGGCCCCACATCAGAGTTTCCTGTTCCTGTACAGAAATGTATCCCATTGGCTGTCAGACTCCCAGGGGGCATGCAGGGGCAACTCTGTAGGCTTTTGTCTGTGTCCCAGGCTAGTTTGAGTGCTGGCTGATGCAATCTTCCCAGGTGCCATGAGGCAGAGGGCTAATCCTATCTTTGCTATGTAGAATAGACTGCCCACTGACAAAGGTGGGGGGGATGAGTGAGTTTGCTCTGGTCTTCATGGTCCATTGACAAAGGTGGGGGCTACTAGGCGTGAGTCTATTTTCTGCCTAAAAAGGAGAGGGGTGGGTGCTAACTTCCTACACTATGAAACTATACCAGTTTAAAGGGAAAAACTGAAATATATATGTTAAATGAATAGGCCTACTGTATATTATGTCTGTGGAAGATGTGACAATTGCTAGTAATTAGAATCTAATTTGTTTAAAGCATATGTGAACAGGAACAATTGTACTGTGTTAAATTATATATCCTTAATTGGATACCACAAAACAGTGAGATTTGAAAAAACGCTTGTCAGCTGCATTTTAATGACATTTTTAAGTTAATGTGTCTTCAACCTTGAGGACAAGAAATCACATTTAAAATCAGTTAAAAAAATAGAATATAAGAATATACTATAATAGATCTAATTTTGATTATCTAATGTGGTCTATAACTAGCTAGATTATTTTTGAACTACACTTTTTAAAGAAAAGGAAAATATGTCAATCAACTTCTGAGTTTCATTTCAAGGAGAAACATTTAAAGCTTTTTCTGAAGTCTATCAAACTTTATCATCAAATCCAAGAGCTTCTATAGACAAAAATCTGTCTATATTTAGAAACAAAATTCCCAAAACGTATTTTCTAACTTTTTTTTTCTGCCTTACTACCTAGATAGATACAAATCCACCACACAATTCCCTTTGAGAGAAAGCAACTTTGGTGAACAAAATAAAAAGATAAAAGGAAATCTAACTAAATTTAGGTTACATTGATACCATTCATTATACTTCTCCATACATTTCTTTTCCTACAAACCATTCTTGGTTCCACCACATCCCTACATCACTTTATGTTGCCTTTTGTTATTCACTCTCTTTTCTCAGTAAAACATGATAAATAAATCTAATGAACATTCCATAGGAGTTTACTAGTAGTGGCTCTGAAATTTTTGGCATAAATATATATTCCAAATCTGAAAACTTTTCCAAATGATGTGCTGCAGTTTGCAAATAAAAAAAGAATGAATAAAAGTCTGTTCAGAAATGTTCTACTTTAGGAATATATATTTGGACAATATGCATATTAGCAAACAGATATAAATATGAACTTTATGAGAATCACATGTGCACATACACACGCCTTATGAACATTTTTGAAATTATGAAAGAGGGAAAGTAATGTAACTGAATTTGAGCAGTCATCCATAAATCCTCAAAAAATTCGGCTGAATTCGGGTTGTCTCCCCCAACACTGATATCAGCAGATTCTAATATCAGTTATAAATATTTTCTTAGCATAATATGTAAGAATATACTGTATGAGTGGCATGGTGACCTAGTGGTGAAGATGCTCAGCTCCCAGTTGGAAGGTTGAGAGTTCAGTCCTAGGTAACGGCAGATGTTTCTCTCCTGGGGCACAAAGGAAAAATATCTGCTGCGAACGCTTCATGGCATCAGGAAGGGCATCTGGCTAGTAAACACTCACTCCATCCAGTCACCCTGACTCTACCCCAAATTAAGGGATTACAGGGTCATAAAAAGGCAGTTTTTAATATGTAAGAATAATGGTAAACAGTTAAACAATAATTAGTAATAGTTCGTATATGTATTTAAAGTTTAAACATTCTACATGCATAGGGGAAAAGAATCTATACTTTGGGATGACTATTTCTTTAAAAAAAAATCACTTCCGCTTTAGGGGGAAAATATTAAAATTGGAACTTCAAATTCAGGGCCTTTTTTTGACAAATTAAAAAGAGCACAAAATGTGATAGATATGGTAGAACACATTGCTACATCTTCCATCTGGCATGTTTATTACCAAGGCAAGCAAAAGGGCAACCCTCCTCTCCCCCCAACCTTAGCAATGTTATGAAATGTGAACATATGGTAGAATCATTCAATAGATCATCCTTATGTGGCTGAGTATTTTTTTTTAACTTCACTCTAAACAAATGTGACCAGCTTTTCAAAGTCAAGACCAATTCTTTAAGATCTTACATCCTGAACATGTAATGCTTTACATACATACATACATACATACATACATACATACATACATACATACATACATACCAGGGGTGGGTTCTGGCTTACCTCACTGCCGGTTCACTTCCTCACGTGCTGTGTGGGCGCGCCATGCACAGTGCTAAATACCCAGCTTCTGCGTGTACGCAGAAGCAAAAAACAAGATGGCGGCGCCTATGGTGCTGCTGAGAGAGCCGGTTCCAGGGCGTGTCCAGTCTAAAGAACCGGTCCGAATTGGCAGGAACCCACCTCTTATACACACACACACACACACACACACACACACACACACACACACTTATACATATGTATACAGATTAGATATAGATAG
>QLTV01001703.1:1768209-1788709 GCA_003457575.1 Thermophis baileyi
AAAGAGCAGTCTGACAGCTTGCCCTTTTATAGGGAGCTGTCAGACAGACCAGCCAATAGCGTTTGAGCTTTTTCCCGCTCAAACGCTGGACCTGGTTGGAACCATGTAACACAGTTTAAACAGTTGGAACATAACATTTGTAATCACATGTCTTGCCCCCCCCCTCAAACGCTGACCTGGTTTGAACCCATGAAACACATTTAAAACATTGGAAACAAAACTTTTGAAATCACATGTTTTCCCCCCCCCCAATTATCAGCAAAATCAGTATATTTATCAACAAGAAAGGAGATTCAGCCAGCATTGCGAGAGAGAGAAAAAGCATGGGACATCAGCGAATAGTGCTGTTGACACTTTCTGAGATGGAATCTCTCTTTCCTGGAAATTGAGTTTGCAACTAATTTATAGCCGAAACTATGGGGATATGTAAGGAAGCTGTGATATACAGTGGCAAAAATTCTGCCCGATCATTTATTTTCAGTTGCAGAGGAGTGATATAGCAATAGCAATAGTGCTTATACTTATATACCGCTTCATAGTGTTTTTACAGCTCTCTCTAAGCAGCCTATTGTCCCCAACTATCTGGGTCCTCATTTTACCAATCTTGGAAGGATGGAAAGCTGAGTCAACCTTGAGAATGTTGTAAAATAGGACCAGCTTGAAGCAATTGCTCATTGATTGTTTCAAACTAACAACGGTTTCTCTAATAACTATGTGAGCAATTCAGACTAATGTATTGTAATATCATCTACATTCATCATCGTCATCATTGTCATCATCATCATCATCACTGCAGCCTCCCAAAGTCATTGAGTTGGGCAGCATACAAGTTTAATAAATTTTCATCTTTTAAATTGGCTCTTCCATCAGAGTTTCAATGCCTTTGTCAGGGTTCCAAGTAACACCCCCAACCAATGAAGACTCCAAGGCCAGCAGTTCCATTTTATTAGAGATGTCATATTGGCACATCTGGGAAAACCCGATTCTGAAAGCTCCCTGGTTTTCCCCACCCAAAGGAAAGTCAGAGTCCCTTCCCCTGCACCCACATGCCCATCACATGGTCCAATCAATCCACCATCCCAAGTGGAGATGCCTCAAAGTCACGCCACTCCAGGTGCAGGCTGAATGTCCTTGACTCTCAGAGAAAAGAATGTTGTTATGGCTAAATACTTCTACCAACTCCATGCAACCCCCCTCCCAGTTTCCCACAGACTAAGTGTGGCAGTCCTGAAGATCCAAAAGAAAAGATGGCCTCCAGGGCTGACAGCCTGAGGGAATACAAAGTACAACAGGGGTCAATACATTTGCCTGTTACGAGCTGCTTGAGCTCTTCTTAATTGTCTAAAGATCCCTCCCCCTCTGACCTCTTGGAAGGAGAGTCTGTGAAGTTTCCCCATATTAAGTCTCCCCCCCCCCAGTTCCCCACAGACTAAGTGTGGCATCCCTGAAGATCCACAAGAAAAGATGGCCTCCAGGGCTGACAGCCTGAGGGAATACAAAGTACAACAGGGGTCAATACATTTGCCTGTTACGAGCTGCTTGAGCTCTTCTTAATTGTCTAAAGATCCCTCCCCCTCTGACCTCTTGGAAGGAGAGTCTGTGAAGTTTCCCCATATTAAGTCTTAGCAGTGATTTTGGAATTTATTCATGAGGTGGTCCACAGGTTACTGGTACCATTTTGGTTCTCCAAAGTGGATTCTGAGAAGGTTACAAGAAAGTGGGAGGCAGAAATGATAAAAGGTGGTAAAATCTCCTTTCTTATTATTTCCTTTATGCTTCAACTCCTTCAGTCACTTATTAATTCATAGGAAACACTGAAACAGTCTTTGCAAATTCCCTAGTTTGCCTTGCCTATTACAGCTAGTCCTCACTTAACAATGGCAATTGGGGTCATGAAGCCATGTGGTTGTAAAGCATGATGTCACATGGCTGTGCTGCTCAACATTGGTAGCTCTGGCAGTTCCCAGTTATCATCATTAAGAGAATCACCATGGGACATTAAGCTAGGACTCACATCACTACACTTTCTGAGGTTGTGGCAGCTTCCCCACTCACTCTGTGGACATTAGCAAAGAAGGTTGCAAGTCACAATCACATGACTGCAGGATGATGTCAATCCTCTCATGTAAAGTAGACAGGACAGTCACTTGTCTGAAATGGTATAGGGTCTCCTGCTGAGTAGGGGGCTGGACTAGAAGACCTCCAAGGTTCCTTCCAGTTCTATTCTGATTGATTAGGAAACAGGACTAGATTAACTAATTCTATTTTATTGTAAGGTTACATTACCAGAATCATGCTAGTCTGAAGGGACAGACTTCTCACTTCCATTCTTAACTGTGTGATCTTTGGTCTGATTTGTAAGAAATTCCACTGGCTGTACTGCCATAAACAATCCATGATAAGCTGTGAAGGTCAGGAATCAATGTTGAGCCCCCACTCCTTCTCCAGTAGACTTCCAGGAGAATGGAGTAATACTTATGGGACTTTCCCCGGCAGAGGTAAATCTTCATCGAATTGCTGTGTTAACTGTAACATGATGATGTGCAGGTTCATTATTTGTATAGCCACATCTGTTGATGGTCAAACAATGTTTCCACAGGTTGTTCTGAAGTCAGTGGAATGCCTCAGGGGGTCTGTAGGCATCCTCAAGGCCTATAAGCAAGATTTAATGCCACTCTGATTAAATAATAATAATAATAGGAAGGCTTTCAATGTCACTATTCAAGGACGGCCAGGTCAAGAAATAGGCAGAGCAGAGATACCAGGAGTGCTATTTATAAAAGGTAAGGTAAGGTAAGGTAAAATAACAAGCTCTTGAAAGCCTGTCCAAGTTTCTCTCTGTCACTTCCTATACTATTAAATAAAATCAAACTGGGGTTATTTTGAGGTTTTTTTTCATATTTCCCCTCTTTTTTGGTATTGTGTAATCTTTCCTGCAAGTGCCCTCTTAATGATTTGTTCATTTTTTCCCTATGCCTAGAGTCAACCCTACATTCGTTAACAAACAGAATTATAAAGATTCCATACATCCCTAGAAGTTTCCTACTTGCCATTTGCTTTATGGGCCATCCAATTTCCTCCTGAAGCCCTACTAGCTCATCCTGAAAAATCTTTTCTCTCAATTAAGATCTCATCTGAGTTTGTACAGCTTTCCTGTCTTTCCTTCCCAATTTTTTTTTATTTTTTTTACATTTTGTTCTATCATTAAATCCTTTTCATTCTATGTTACAACAAGCACAGAAAAGTAATTTTCTTCTGACACAAATGAAAGCATTGTTAAGGTTTTTGTTAGACACATTAAAGAAATACAGAACTAAAACAGGGGAAATCTTCTCATTTTTACAAGCTAAAGGCATTTCAGAAATAGATAAAGAACGCATCTCTTGAATTGGTTCAATGATTTCTGCAGTGTTTTATTTCCATTTATGTAGGATGAGTCTCTTAACTAAACTAAAGGCATAACTGATCCAGAGTTCCAAACTCTCAAGTGACATTCTTTTGGGGTACGATTCAGTATTATATGTCTACAGTGTTTTTTGCCAAGATTGTAATAACATATTATGTAATGACTTGAAATCAAAAGAAAGTTCAAACAGAAGTGGACCAGATCATGTCAGTCAAACAGCATTCAAATTTCTTACAGTACCAACACAAAAAAATATTCTGATATTTATCCTCTTTTTTCAACCTTCCTTGGAAAATCCATTAATTTCATCCTCAAGGAATAAGAAATATATTTCACATTTCTAAAAATTTGGACCATTAATCTTCCAACTCTGAATAGTCCAATTCCTAATTCCAAGATCATGTGTGTGTAGGAAGTCCCCCCCCCCGAATGAAATATTTTGGGGAATATTAAAAGAGGCAAAATATTATATTTCCCCAAAGGAAAAATGGAGAAACATGTTCTTAAAGGCAGAAAGCAGCCCCAGTCTTCCTGCAATCGGAAAATAGCCTCAAGCAGAAGAGACTGGTCTTTTGGAATGGAGATTTTGTATGCATTCAGAAAGACTGGGCCAACCTATTCATAAACAAAATGCCTTCAGCCACAGCTCCCCCAGGCTGGAGCTGTTGGGATTTTAAAAAAGTAGAAAAACAAAGACTTCTAAAATCTACATTCCCCCACCCAAATGCTAAGGACAGGACA
Source organism: Thermophis baileyi (assembly GCA_003457575.1). NCBI lineage: Eukaryota > Metazoa > Chordata > Lepidosauria > Squamata > Dipsadidae > Thermophis > Thermophis baileyi. The sequence goes on from QLTV01001703.1 coordinate 1,772,357, forward strand.
TGACCTTTAGGACATAATAGGATTTACCCACCGTCTTATGTACCTTATGATTCTTGACGAATGTATCTTTTCTTTTATGTACACTGAGAGCATATGCACCAAGACAAATTCCTTGTGTGTCCAATGACACTTGGCCAATTAAAAAAAATTCTACTCTATTCTATTCTTTAGAATAGCAAAAGACACAAGGCTCACTACATTGCACAACCCCCTGGAGCACCTCAGTCACAAACCCTATAAAGGTCTGTCCATTCATTCAGCCATTTTGTCAACCACCCCAGAAACATGCTGCTGTCATTGAAGTTTCACTGAAGAAACCAAATAAACAGAGACTTTCTTTCCTTGTAGTCAGCCTCCATTGATTTTTTTAATTTCTCCCGGCTTGGAACCAGACTGGATTTTTCTTCCAACATGTGTTTATGTAGATAGATAGATTGTAATTGAATTGCTGGTATTACTTCAAATATAGCATCTCTTAAATGTCCAAGTATTTGAGGTGCCTATGATTCTGCTAAATCATTCAGACAATGTTATTTTAGCAATACATGTTTCACTTATATATGCTGTCAACCAACTGAGTCAATTATAGTCAAAACATAACCTCTAAAAATCCTTTAAATAGCCATTACTAATCAATTGATTTGCCAGATTTTCAAAGAGTCACACACTGTCTTTTTAAATGAGCCAAAATGGATAATGATGATTTAAAGAAATCCTTCTACATGAATATAGATATTCAATTAAAAGCCCTATCATAAAGTTGATAATGTGGTAAGTTAATGCTGCAAACATCATATTCAAATTTAAAACTAACCTATTTTTTTCAGAAAAAAAGACCTGAGCACTTTTTCTCCATATGCCTTTTTTTATTTCAAACAATAAACATAGGATTTTGTACAATTTGGCCCACTTGTCTTTAAAAATAGGTGCTTTATATCCACCATTTTGTTCTGTTTTTTGTTTTAGTGTTCCTTCCTCAGAATCCTGTATGAGATGATAGCTTTATGGATCGTTTAAAAGTGTTGGCTGACCCTTCAATCTACCCAAGATGTCCTTGGAGAAATCTTATCATATCACTTTCAGGGCTATCTAACAGGTTTCTCAAACCTGTTTGGGAAAAACAAGGCATCACTGAACTTTGAATTTTGAAGAAGTCACAACTGAATAGTGTAGAGAGGTTAGAGAGGAAATCTAATGAATTCTGTATCTCTTGGGATTGTTCTCTCTGTCAAAAATAATCAGAAAATCATAGTTCACTCATTGCATATTTTGTGTCATTAATTCTACCCTACATTACTGTCCCTGATTTTTCCTTCACTGGGCTATTCTTTTCCTTATCTTCACAATCTTCCCCTCATGTAGTTGAATCCTGTTCTTGAAATTTAGAAGGAAACCCCTCTGAGTTAAGTAAGATGTAATTCAGGTAAATATATAGATTGCACTCCACACACATTTAAGAAAACAACACATTCAGTGTTTTGACAAGTCATGATTCATTCTGCAAATCATATTAAAATTAACACATGCTCATATACAGGGATACATTGTCTAATTAGCTAAAGTCTTCTTGGTCAGTTATTATATTTCAGAAGAGTAATTTATTGGGTGTGTGCATGCAACTTTTGAGTAATTGAAGCAAGGGGGCTAATTCTGTTGGAAGCTGGATAGGAAACATATGATTTCCAGTTAAGTGGGCTATAATTTATTAATTCATTTTCCTGCCAACAGGAGAGATCAAATCCTTTCAGTCCTTCTCGGAATAACCCAATATATAAATAAATCATAGAAATGATAAAAAATACATCAAAGGGAGATTTATTCCAGACTGTTACATTTTTTTAAAAAAAGGCTTGAAGCATATCTCTGGACTCTCACTTTTTGAGAAACATGTCTTTGTAGTATTTCCATCTTTGGATGATCAGCTCAGGATAATCTTTAGAGGACTTGCTATTTCTTCTTTGGCTGAAATGTCCTTCCTTGACTGTTTTGGGTGGCTGTTCCAATTGGCTCCCATCCAGTTAGCTCTTCTGTTGTTCCTCTCATGTGGATGCACATCAGGAGGGTTATTTGGAAAATCAGTACCTTTCTATAATGATCTCTTACCAAGTGTTTTGGTTAACCTTAAAGATACATCAGATCAATTATATGCCACTGGTTTGACTTAGTTTTTAATATCATCTGGAAAGCAATAATGATTAAACTTTTTCAGGATATTTCTTTTTCTCAAGTCATTCAAAAATTCACCAATAATTACAGTAGCATTAGATTATCACCCATGTTATGTAGAAATCAAAGTTATGACCAAATTTCTAAAAAAATCAATGGCTAAGACAAGTGACAAAGTGCATCGAGGTAATACCAATTGCTTTGTATCTGTGGAACATAGACAGGAGGATTAAAATAATGTTAGAGAGAAAGAGAGTGTAGAGAGAATGATCATTAGAAAACATTCTGTTGTAAGCTCAGAATGTGCCTAAAGAGAATTCAGTCAACAAGTTTACTCACCCTTGACCAACAAATGCCTTGTTCTCACTAATGTAATAAACCTGTGCTGGGTTGTACCACTTCAGAATACAAGTGAAGGCTCAAAGAGACATCAAATAAACAAATATACTTTACGCTTTCTGTCCTTTAAAGCAGCGTCCCCCAAACTTTTGGGCACCAGGGACTGGTTCCACGGAAAGAGGTTTTTCCATGCCCGAGGGGGCGTAGTTTCATGTGCTGCCTGCATCCCGCGGATGGGGCTTTGCTTGTTTGCATGGCCAAGTTTCTGGCATGCTGCGGACTGGTGCCAGTCCACAGACTGGGGGTTGAGGAACCCTGCTTTAAAGAATAGTTAAGTATCACAGGGAAGCATTTTAAAATAACATTCAGCAGTTAATCCTGGAGGAAGTCCTTAATATGAAATGGTTGTTCCATTAAAAAATTATGACCAGTTCCAACAGGTAGCATACTTGGGCTAGCTCTTAGGTGTGTTTCTCATTATAGCACTTTCATTTCAGAATATGGAAAAAAGGAAAAAAGAAGGAACTAACTACTGTCTTTGAAGCTCCCAAATGGCTATCTTTGAATGAAAGGTTGTAGGCATAGGCATACAAAATTGATCCAGATTGTTCAGTTCAGTTTATCCAGTTTATTTCTGGTATTTGTTACCTCATCTTCTTTATGTCGAACACTTCTCTTCCTGCAGCTAAATTAAAGCTACCAAAAATGTTTGTTGCTGAAGTCTGACCAAGCCATGCTATCCATTCCAGGCATGCTCAGAACTAAAGAAGGAAGACTGGGTTATTAGTGTAGATGAGACTTACAAATCTAAATCTCATAGAGCAAATAGTTATTGAAAGCAAATTGGTACCCTTTCTACGGAATATATGTACCAGAAGTCAACCTGATATTCTATTAGTAAATTCAGTTTTTGCAGCTCTTCATTTGGCCCATACCTTAAAATATTAAACCTACACATCTTAGCTTTGTTTAAAATGAATTATTAGACAAACTGAGTAGATGCCCTGGCTATTGGCCCTGGTGCTGCAGCAGAGGAGAGAGTTCATCACACTGCCCAGTAATGGGTTAAGAGCAAGAGAGTTCCGCCTTTTCTGCTTTTCAGAATATAATTAAATAGTGGAACTTGCTATTCTCAGATGTAGCGATGTCCACTGGTTCAGGCCATTTCAAACAGGGAGAATCAAGCTTAATGGCTATTTACTACTTCTGAAATTATAGGTGGCAGAGTTTGAGTACCAGTTGCTAGGATACTACAGAGGAAGAAGTTTATAACTCTCTTGTCCATGTTTATCAGCTCCTTGAATGCATCCTTAGGGCTATTGTGTAGCACAGAAACTAGATGGGCCTTTGGTCTTATCCAGCAGACCTGCTTTTGTTCTTTGCCAAATATTGATAACCATAGCAGTTCCTCCACTAACCTTCACCATATACCAGAGGTCTTCAAACTTGGCAACTTTAAGACTTGTGGACTTCAACTTCCAGAATTCTCCAGCCAGCTATGCTGGCTGGAGAATTCTGGGAGTTGAAGTCCACAAGTCTTAAAGTTGCCAAGTTTGGGGACCCCTGCCATATACCCTAGTAGAAGGTGACAGCATCATTATTAGGAAAATGTGCATTGGGATATTCATGATATCATTGAATGGATTCTTGCTAGCAATGAAGTATAGGGTGTGGGGGAAATACTGCTTAACAATCTATCTATCCACTTGCTTAATAATCTTGCAAACTAGATCTTTCATAGTCTAGTTTGACATAGTTTCAGATTATGAATTCTAAGGTTAGCTCCCCTAAAATATAAGACAACCTCTATAGTATTATCACCTACCAATATATTTTGCCAATCTGCTCAATGAAATACCCTTTTTAAACAATGCTGATGATAACACCGTATTCTACTTTAGCAATGTTAACTTAGTTTGACAAATAAACTTTGGTAATTAACTTGACATGAAATACAGATGTCAGATTTATTTACATGGTATTAACCTTTGCACTTGACTTGATTTAAAACAAGCCCCTGGGTAGAAGATTTCTTTGATCAGCTAGTAGAAGGCGGCTGTTGCTGGGATGTCTATTCCCAAACATGCTGATACTTCAAAGAGAAATGTGGATTGATTCAGCCAAATTTGCATCCTGAGTTGAATTGATTCATTTTGAATAAAATCTGATTTAATAATAAAAAGAAAAACTTTGGCAACCTGAACTAAATATGGGCTTTCTGTTGTATTTTTCTATGTACATTTTGAAAGGCAGTAGTTTGAGATTAAGTCTCTATTTGTTTTTTTTTTTTTTTTTTTCATTTCCTGGAGTGGAGAGATTGCAGCGGAAGGGATTATAAGAGAGTAAAGTCTCTATTTGTTTTTTTTTTTGTTTTTTGCATTTCCTTAAATGGAAACAGGCTGAAAGGAAGGAAGAAAAGAGATTTTAATAGCTGATAACTCTCTTTTATTTTGCGCTTTCCATCCATAAAATGTTGAGATAGGGAAGTATGATCTTATGCAAGGTTTTTGTGTTTTTTTTTTGCATGTCTGCTCTGAACTCTAAATTTAGAAAGATTCAGTATAATTAAGTATGGCTTGTGTATCATCCTGATATATTATTGTTCCACCCATTTCCCTAACTTATCCTTAGTCTGATTCCCAGACTTTGACCTTAAGATTTCCCTTTCATTCCAGTTGGCTTATTCATATCTTCAATCCCTTGTTGCTGTAATTTGATAGTTGCCTTGTTAGAATTTAGTTGTGTAAGGACAGTTCTTTTCCTCTCAAATTCCTTTCCATTAGCAAATGTAGTTTGACCATTTTTACTTTGAAAGTTATTCTCATTTTCTGGATAGGCATAAGTATAGGGTCATTAGGAAGACCCTCAAAGAAGATAATATCTACATATATATTTGCAGTGGTGTGGAATCAGGGACATTTATATTACTACTAAAACCTCTAACTTCAGGGGATTTGATAATCAAATTTACAAGCTGTAAACTTTCCTCAGGGAAGATTAAATCAATTTATCATACAAAAAGATGGGATCTCTGATGTTCACAGTTTGGATACTTTCCTTCTTGAAGTTATGGATAATAAAACAAAGAATGATTTATGCAAGAAAAGAGAACACCTACTATCTCATCTCACTATGTCTAGAGAAATGTAACAAGACTCTCTAAAAGCTGTGATTGCCATGCCCAGCATTTCATTGGTGAAATTATGGAGAGCTATGCACTTGTAAATTTATTTATTTAGATTTATACGCCATACAAATAATTAACTATAAATAATAAAAGTCAAAATGAATATGAACACATTCTAAATTTTTATTGTTATTTACGTTGGTCATAGTAAAATGTTTTCTATATAGACTGTCTTTCCCAAACTTGTTACCTCCAAATGTTCTGGGGTTGCAACTTCTAGAATTCCTCACCTGGGAGATCTGGGAGATCCGGAATCAATACATTGGGTTGGGTGAAGGTCATTTTGGAAAATGCTGCTTATAGAGGTTCCATGCATCATTTCCCAGGATCAACAGTTAATTGTCCACATTTTTCTTTTCTTTTCAATCATCTATTGGGAATTTAGATCTGGCCAAAAATCCTCTTCCTGTACTGGTAACATTTATAAAGACCAAGGTTAGGTATGCTCATTAAGATTTGTTAACAAGGAACATTTGACTCCTCCATGAATGAACATCTCTGGAAATCATTAGCCATTTCTTAGGGCTGTGCACTTCTATCATAAACATAAAACAAATATATTGTTTTAACCAATCTTACAGAATAATATTTCCAGGTGATCAGAGCAACAAGAGGTTCCCATTTGCACCTTCTACCAAATGTCTCTCCTATATCCACTTCCTGGGATTGCCTGAGACCAAAGAATAGTTAAATAGGGCAAGAGCTGTGGTGGCTCAGTGGTTAGAATGCAGTATTGCAGGCTAACTCTACCCACTGCCAAGAATTCAATCCTGACCAGCTCAAGGTTGACTCAGCCTTCCATCTTTCGGAGGTCGGTAAAATGAGGACAGATTGTTCAGGGCAAGAGGCTGACTCTCTAAACTGCTTAGAGAGGACTGTAAAGCACTATGAACTGGTATATAACTGCTATGCTACTTCTATGCCTACTTCAAAGATGATTCAGAAGCTGTATTTTGCAGTATAGCATTTCTTTGTTACTTTTTAAGTTGACCACTCTTTTCAAACCTTTGTATAAGGCAGAAAAGTAGGTTTACTGTTTTTAGAGCTGCATTAGCCTTCATGAATGGATTGCTTTTCAATTTTAACTTTGTACTGTTTATTACAATCACATAAAGCCACAGCTACTGTTATTGCAATTTTATGAATGGGCACGCTCCCTCATGACAATCATCAAGTGCTATGAAATGCACTCAAAATGTCCAAATGTACATCCTGGCTCAAAATGATTATGCTATGAATAAACAAGAGAAGGAGGCTTTTGTCTTTAGTTTGAAATTATATTTGTTTCATGGTATGGAACACCCAATTCTGTAGACCCTACAGCAAGCTATATTTTAAGTTTTCATTTCAAAGCTTCATATCAAGTTTCTTCTCCTTTCTTTCATGCATGTGCAGACACTTATCCTAAGGCTAGACTGATCAAATATGTATAAATATTTTCATTTAACTTTGCTATGACAAGCAATCCCTTCATGATTTTTTTCTAGCTTCCAATCCATGTCATAGACTAGATGGTTCAACCCCCCCCCCAAAAAAAAAAACCTCAAAAGATTTACAAGACAGGCAACTAAAATCATAGGAGAGTTATGTATTTATAGCAATAGCATCTCATGTTTAAAAAAAAGCAGCTTTTACAAAACAGAACCCTGCACCTTAGCAAGATTTTATCTCAACAATAGAGCTATTTCAGGGAGAAGAAAAAAAAATCAGGAGAATAAAAGAATAAATACCATATTGCGGAGAAAATATATTGCTAGAGGCATAAATAAATATTCAAAATATAAAATAAACTTGAGGAAAAAAATGTTCTACTCTAGACAGTAAGGATTCATGCATAAATATAACCACTTGAGTTTTATTACAAATCACTTGCTTTGAAGTTATATTAATCTCAAATATTAAGCACCATGATTATGGGGTTTCTCAAACTTGATTAGGCTTTAAAACAAAAGAAGAAAACAAACAGATTGTACAGATCATTCAAAGTATTTGTGTAGCAGTTATTCTAAGCACTAGATGAACAATTAGTTGGTTGCATTATACTTCAGTTCCTATAAGAACTGGCAGATATAATGCCTAGAGTTTGGAGACATTGTTTGCTCTTTTTATTCTACTTGTTTAATTTAATTATGATCAATCATCAGCAAAATTAAGCCAAGCCCAATAAAACAAATCTAAAATAACAGTAGTATAAAACCTAAAATAAATAAACACATATATTCGTACATAAATAAATACTTAAAACTGGAAAAATGGGAGAATTGCATATAACACAGTAGAACAGTATAAAATAAAATAGAAATAGAGTAAAATGGGAATACACTATAGTAAAACTTAAAACAAACTTTGTAATATCATCAGTTTAAAATTAGGAATTCTTACGAACCTAATGGAAATCACCCCTTATGGGGCTCCTTTGCATGTGAGTCTGTGAGTTTGTAGGGAGTGAGGGAAGATGTCACTGGGTATACTGATACAGCCACGGTGGCGCAGTGGTTAGAGTGCAGTAATGCAGGCTACTTCTGCTGACTGCTGGCTGCCTACAATTTGGCAGTTCAAATCTCACCAGGCTCAAGGTTGACTCAGCCTTCCATCCTTCCGAAGTGGGTAAAATGAGGACCCAGATTGTTGGGGGCAATATGCTGACTCTGTAAAAACTGCTTAGAGAGGGCTGTAAAGCACTGTAAAGTGGTATATAAGTCTAAGTGCTATTGTTATTGCTATTGCTATTGCTATTGCTATACTGATGGTGCTGAAAACCAATGAAGCTGAAGTGCCTCAGGGTACCTGGCTTCCTCTCCCTGGAATGGATGGGTTTGGAAAAGAGGTCTTTGGCCCTGGAAATTGAGAGTCTAGATTTGGGGATAGTGCTGCCTTTGGGGGATGGGGATCAAGTCAAAATATTATAGCTATGGCAGACATGGGAAGATATGATAAGAGATAGGGAGAATGCCATTCAGAAGGAATACAGGACCAATGCCTCATACCAATTTACATTCATATTCATTGGTCTCAGCTCTTCTACCCAGTCAGCAGACCTTCAGAGGCCCTGGCTTTTGGCTGCTGTTTCTATATCCCAGGTTGTTCTGTAATAAGGCCTCCCTTATTCATGACTTCATTGTTGATGAGAGGGCCGAGATGGCATGTGTCACTGAGATCTGTTAGGTTCAGAAATGGGGATGGCCCTTTTGGAAGTAAGACTAATTGGCCTTCAGGTATGGCATCAGCTGGGAACCTGGGGCAGGAGTAGAGATGTGTGATTGTAATCCAGGGATCACTTATGTCTTTTAGAGTCACCACACCACAGATCACCACACCATAGATCACCCTGTTCATTATGATGGGACCTAAGAATCAGTTGGGATTGTTGTTGTTGTACCACCCTCCCTGCTGCAAAGCAACCTCCCTATCTTAACTCTGGGCTGGTAATGGAGTTCCCCAAATTTATGTTCTTGGGGGACTTCAATCTAACTTCTCTGGGAGTGGGGGTCTGAGAATTTCCCATCGTTCAAGGATAAAGTCATCCAAACCCCTATACATGGAGGCATGATATATTGAAACATTTGAAACTCTCAGCTGAGAGACCTAAAAGGAAGATGGAGTGTATATAGTGCATTCCCAGGGGAATAATGTCCTGCTTTCCTTGTGGAAGACAGGACAAAAAGCAATGGATGGAAACTAATCAAGGAGAGAAGCAACCTAGAACTAAGGAGAAATTTCCTGACAGTTAGAATAATTAATCAGTGGAATGACTTGCCTCTAGAAGTTGTGGGTCTCCAGCACTGGAGGTTTTTAAGAAGATATTGGACAACCATTTGTCCAAAATGGTAGAGGGTTTCCTGCTTGAGCAAGGGGTTGGACTAGAAGGCTTTCATGGTCCCTTGCAACTGTGTTATTCTGTTATTCCGCTTGTACAACCTGTAAGTCATCATAAACACATACCTATGTATAGTATTTGAAATGTAGTTTTAGCTTTAAAAATTGATGTTGTCAGGCATGCATCTACCCTCTCTGGGAATGAAAAAACAAAACAAAACAGATTCCTATTGTTGACTTTGACAGAAATGGCTCTAATTTGTTCCTACCATGTTCTGGAAGCTTGAAAAATTGCACTAAGATATTTGAAAGCTAGAACTTGTTCAATTTTATTTCCAATTTTCTATTGATGCTTGTGGCAAATGGATCTTTCTGAGCAAACAATAATTTTCATCTTAGAGTGATTGATAATAAGTCCTTCACTTTTTGCAGAATTCTACTAAGGGCCCAGCTTTCTCCTGTGAGCCCAACCTGTGTAACCAAAAGAATCGCTGTGTCATCATCATGCAGTAGTACTGCCAAAAGCCTTTACTGACTTAAAATCAGTCTTCTATTCCATTTCAAAGGACAGGCACTGGTGGAAGCTGCCTCTTACATCTATTCATTGCCAGCTTCTCTTCTTAATTAGGATTCTAAATGAAAATACAGTCACCCGAGCTAGATTTGCAAACTTGAAACACTTTAATTGGGTTTCTCCTTGATATCTACCATGTCTACTATTATAAATTGGGTGGGGGAAAAACAATTAAAACCTCTCTACAGATCTCTTTGATCAAAGATTCCAAAATAAAACACAATTACTGCCACCATAATATTTATGTAGAGCCTCTTAACATACCTTAGTCCACTTGACTGGGAAATTATTAGTTGTTTAGTAATGGACCTCTCCCTTCAGCCCAGCTCTAACAAAAGAAGGAAAGACTTTTGGACTTTTCTTCCCAAAGCCTATAAATTTAGTACTTAATAAATCTTGTGCCCAACCTGAAATATATGAGGTAGTTATGTAACCCAGCAGTCTTGGATGTGGGGAAGGTTTTAATGGGGAAAAAAATCTTTATTAAACCAATGAAGTCAAACCTCCAGATATAAATGGAATGTATTGAGAAAGGGGAAACAGGAAAACCAGGGAATGCAATAATCACACTTACAGAATTCCACATAAAATCAATCACCTTTTAAATCTATAAGTGAGTAATAAAACTTGGGTGTTAATACACCCAAGGACACTGCAAATACACCATAGAAAGTAGAATGTGAGTAATATTATCTGATCCTCCTACTTGAATTTTATAAACAGACCTCTTCCTCCTCTTTTCCCTTTTGAGTGCACTTTGTTTTACACAATGTGAGAGTTAAGTGGAAACCAGCATCTCTGGAAGAATGACTATTGCTTTGCCCACTCATGACAACATCTATGGTGTCCTAGTCTAGCCAACAAATAATTAAAAATTAAGTAGAGGTTAAATCTAGAGTTACCAAATTTGGGCTGCAAAGATTTGAATAACCATTAGATGGGGGGAAAGAGTTTATTGTATCTCTTTGGTCATCTAAATTGTTGCATCCCAGATGTGATGGTCCGGCTAAATCTACTGTTCTACAAAACTTTGGTGCTGTTACAAAGCTTCAGTTTGGTTTTCACCAGTTATACCAGTTACAAATAGATTACATGGAAGATGTTTTTTCTTCCCACTATTCACACCTCTTAGTATAGGAGTTAAGTTATCTGAAATGTGACATGTCATGTTCTACTAAAAAACTAGGAGATTTTCACACCTACCTAACTCAAGTTCACAATTGCATTGCTAAGAAATAGCATTGGAACTCTAATGGCAAGGAAAGAGCTGAATGCTTCTTATTTTATTGCAGGATCGTAAAATATGTTTACATCTATTTTTGTTTAAGATCATATTAGGAAGGGCCACATGGCATCATGAATTTTACAACAAGTGTTCCATACCCAGACAAAGAATGGCACTTGATATCTGTCTCATGCAACATATGTAGAAGGGAAACAGAATCACCCACATTTACTGCTAAAGCCAGCAGTACTTTAACAGATTAACAGAGTTGGAAGGGACCTTGTAGGTCATCTAGTCCAAACCCCTGCCCAAGCAGGAGACTCTACATCATTTCTGACAAATGGCAGTCCAGTCTCTTCTTGAAAGCTTCCATTGATGAAGCTCCCACAACCTCTGAAGGCAAGCTGTTCCATTGGTTGATTGCTCTCACTGTCAGAAAATTTCTCCTTATTTCCAGGTTGAACCTCTCCTTGTTCAGTTTCCATCCATTATTCCTTGTCCGGCCTTCAGGTGCTTTGGAGAATAGCTTGACCTCCTCCTCTCTGTGGCAGCCCCTCAGATATTGGAACACTGCTATCATGTCTCCCCTGGTCCTTCTCTTCACTAGACTAGCCATGCCCAGTTCCTGTAACCGTTCTTCATATGTTTACTTAAAGCATGTGCTAAAATCTCCAATAATGAATGCAAATGAATTTGGTACTGCCCACATGTCAAGAAATATACAAACAAAGGCAAACTCACCATAACAGTGGGGAAACAGAGAAATCCAAGCATGATGGGATTTATGGGATTGTTCAATCCACTCTCAAAACTTCAAAAAAGCATACTAGCTGTAAAAGGTTGGCTATCTCTGCTCTGGAGCATATAAAATATGAGCAAATCACATGTTATTGCTAATCAACCTAGAACATGAGGCTTATCCTTCTTCCGGTGGTGATTATAAGGTCAATGCAAGGAGTATGGTCTATATGAATTCATTTGTAGAATTTGTAGTTTATCTGTTCAGATTATGAACCTTTGATCCTTATTTACAATTGAACCAAGCCAAATTTCCAAGATGAAGGTAAAGAGAAAACTCTGGAGCCTGTTCACGAAATAGTTAGTGTAATCAGTGAGTGCTGAAGTTTTTATAACACTTGGCTCTTGAACGAACGACAAGTTTTCTGCTGCAACAGGGATTTCAACCTCATTTGTGTTTAAACCGGTGTTTACACCCCAAATTTATCTCGTTACCAACAGAGCTGCAAATTTTCAAGGCAGATGTAAATCACCTCTGTTGTTTGCTGCTGTTCACATGCAAAAAGGTAAGAGATCTGGCTCAGGATCCTCAAAGGAAAGGGAGAAGTATCAGAGTTGCTCTCCCAAAAGCCAATCACGGAGAAAGGATTGCCCTCTGGGGAATCATAAAAATGGCCCTAGTGACAGCTGAGCTGAAAAGGTGGACTGAAAAATAAACACTGCCATTAAGAGGAGCTGTCACCATGATTAATACTGATGAGCAGTAATGAATGTGGATTCTTTCAAGCATACCTCAGGTTCTGATTCAGTCACTGAGCATTCAAAGAGAAAAAAAAACCCAGAAAGAATGAGAAATAATTTTGGCAGAGAAAAGTAGCATATTGAAAGAGATATTGTAGCTTTTGAAAAAGAATAAAAATCTGTTTAGGGTCTGGCTATCTGAGGGAAGATCTGTCGTCTTTGAGTTTGCCCTGATGTAAAAATCTATAGGTAAGGATCTTTCTAAAGATGTCCTTTATGGCTGTATGTTATATCAAGAATCAACGACAGAATTCTGAGCAATATTGACAGATTGCTAAATAAAGTTGTGTAAGACTGAGAACTACAGTATGTGGCTTAATAGCTAGAGCTTCTCCTGATGCCAAAATGAATCCAGTATTGGATCATCCTAGCCTCTAGGGGATATTCTTTTATAGAGACTATACCCTCCATCCAAAAAAGTTAAAGCCCAGATATCATGCCTGCCTCACAGAAGTTGTTTGTATTAAGCATTCCAATATTTATTGAGAACCTAACATTTAATTCGTTCAATGCCACATTTTCACATCATGAATACATATCAAAACAGACTGGAATCAGGTAAAAAGCCTGCTACAAGATAAGCTTTCACTTTTATAGCTTAAACAATATTAAGTTTCTTGGAATAAGATTTTAACACAGAACGTCCTGATGTTTGGTTTATTACAATATATGGTCTATAACCAATACAACTTATTGCTTTACAGGTAGACCTCGACTTATGACCATCACTGAGCCCAAAATTTCTGTTGCTAAGCGAGATCATTGTTATATGAGTGTGGCTCCATTTACGTTCTTTTTTTCCACAGTTGCTTAGTGAGTCACTGAAGTTATTAAGTTAGTAACATTGTTGTTAAGTAAATCTGACTCTCCCATTGACTTTGCTTGTCAGAAGGTCGCAAAAGGTGATCATATGACCTTGGGGCAGTGCAATTGCCATAAATATGAATCAGTTGCCAAGCATCTGAATTTTGATCACATGACCAAGGGGATGCTGCCCAATCTGAAGTGTGAAAAACTGTCATAAGTTACTTTTTTCAGTGCTGTTATAAACAGTCGCTAAGCGAACTGTTATAAGTTGAGGACTACCTATAGAAGATTGTTGATTCTGACAGAATCATTTTAAAGTTTGAATCTGTAGTGGGACTCCTCTGGGATACATGAATGGATCAGATGTGATTCTCTTCCCTTCCATATGTAGAAACTGAATACTTCATCCCAAAATATGCTTTTATACACTGAATTCTGACTGTCATTTCCCCCCCCCCACAGTACAATGGCAAAACCAACAGTTACCTGTTAGTTCAGTGGTTCTCAACCTTCCTAATGCCGCGACCCCCGCCCCGCCGCCATGACCCCCGCCCCTCCCCGCACGTGCGCATTGCCAGTCACCAAGATGGCGGGCTAGCGTGCGCTTAGGCGACCCCTATGAAAGGGTCGTTTGACCCCCCCAAAGGGGTCCCGACCCACAGGTTGAGAACCGCTGTGTCAGTTCAATGCTAAAGTCAGAAGCTAAAGAATGTGCATCTGATTATTTCATGAGACACAGTAACTCTAAGTCCTGTGGTGATCTCAGCTTTATTCAGTGTCTACAAATTTATTTTTGATATTGAGTGCAGATTTCCTCCCTACCAGCCATTTCTAAGAGGCAATGTCATATGAATATTATATAATATTTGGTTTAAATGTCTGCCATCATGAGACAAATTGTCCTGAGTACAAATATATATCATTTAAGGGACTTTGCACGCAACCACAGATACAAATTCTGAGAATAAAAATTGTACACTTTACCCTAAAGAGGTGGGTTATCAAAAATAACATCAACCTTGGTTTCTTAACTGAAAACTCTAAGGCTCAAGCTTGTATCATCAGTCAGCCAAAAACTATCTAAGAATGAAAAAAATAATAATAACAACAACTGAACAAACCACTGGCAACAGCCAAGAGAATTAAGTGTACCTGCTTGTGAGGAAAAAAAAGTGTAGAAATAGAAGGAACAAGTCTTGAGGAGAAAGAGCTGAGATTTGAATCAAGAGGGTTGTGAAAAAGCAGTATGGATTTTGAAGAAGGATTGACATATTTCCAGTCTCTCTTTTTCTCTTCTATTACAAATAAAGTGAAACCTTGTTACGATGCATTTAATGGATTTCAAATGCAATGGAGCAAATGTATCTTTGGACACTCCTGAAAATAATTGAGAAGTCCACTGTATCTGGTTTAAACAAGAAATGTACCTTCAGACTTGCAAGATCGATGTCAGCCTTGTGAGAAAGTTCAGACAAGAACCACATCCTGAAGTACCAGATCTAACTTTTATAGTTACAGTCTCTTGCAAGTATAAAAATACATCACTCCCCCCATTGCCTTTATAATCCAAGAAACCAGGAAGTCACACCACCATTCCTTCTCCAGGTTCAGCTGCCATGTCTAGAATAGAATAGAATAGAATAGAATAGAATAGAATAGAATAGAATAGAATAGAATAGAATAGAATAGAATAGAATAGAATAGAATAGAATAGCAAAGTTGGAAGGGACCTTGGAGGTATTCTAGTCCAACCTCCTGCTTAGGCAGGGTACCCTACACCACTTCAGACAAATGGTTATCCAATCTCTTCTTAAAAACTTCCAGTGTTGGAGCATTCACAACTTCTGGAGGCAAGTTGTCTAGTCTGTGATTCTCCTGCCTACTTCCCAAGGTCATTCCCACAAACCATTACACTAGGGATGGTTGTGGGGAGCCACAGGCCTATGCAAAATAAATAAATAAGCATGGCAGTAGCCTATGACTCAAAAGGCTGGCTGAGTTAATCTGTATGACTAATACTTTCATAAGCATTTCTGAACAGAGATTTTAAAATGAGATTTATATCCCTTATTGGCTAATATAATGTTATTTGGGAAAGGGCAATATATTTGGCAGTACTTTATGGAATAAATCATAAATATTGATGACACCTTGAATGAAAAATCAATACAGAACACTCAGGCTACCCCCAACTTCACATATTAGCAATTTAATTGCTGATTTAACTGGAAAATCCAATTACAAGTCCATAAGCCAATCACATTGTCATGCCCATCACCTAATGATCCTAAGGGTGTTTTTAACATGGGATTTAAGAACAGTGTTTAATTTGGAACATGTCATTTATGGATACTGTTAGTGATGGATTAAGAGCTACTTTTAAAAGCCAGTGTACATTCTGATCAATACAGCTTGTTTGTCTAATTTACAGAATGTAAGGAATACAAAATAATAATAATAATAATAATAATAATAATAATAATAAAGGTGGCCTGAAGGGTGTTTTTAACATGGGATTTAAGAACAGTGTTTAATTTGGAACATGTCATTTATGGATACTGTTAGTGATGGATTAAGAGCTACTTTTAAAAGCCAGTGTACATTCTGATCAATACAGCTTGTTTGTCTAATTTACAGAATGTAAGGAATACAAAATAATAATAATAATAATAATAATAATATTAAAAAAAAAGGTGGCCT